>QEPC01006595.1:3145452-3182451 GCA_003113815.1 Sphenodon punctatus | reverse complement strand
CACACTCCTGAACACACTCTCCGCTCCTCCTCTGTCCCCTCCCTCATCTCCCCTGCTCCCTTAACCACCTTCGTCCCTTCTCCCTTGCTGCCCCCCATGCCTGGAACTCCCTCCCTGCCCCCATCCATCTTGCTCCCTCCCTCCGCACCTTCAAATCCCTCCTCAAAACCCACCTCTTCCCCGACACCTTTCCCGACGCCTGCTAGAACTTTCCCTGCAATATTTACTGTCTGCCCTCCCCGCAGACTCCTGCCAACTGCAACCAAGCCAAGCACGTGCACCCGAGACCTCGCATCCGCTTGAATGTTATTTATCCCTTGTCTCTCCCTATGTCCCCTCTCAGAGTCTTCCCCCTCTGTGTCTATTAGATTGCAAGCCGTAGGCAGGGACTGCGTCTATCTTATTGTTCTGTAAAGCGCCAGGTACATCGCTGGCACTATACAAATGCTTATTATAATAATAATAATAATAATAATAATAATAATAAAACAGATCCAATATAAATAACAATAAATACAAATATAAAAACAACAATAGAACCCCAAGGCAGAGCTAAAAAATCCCCAACCCCACCACCTGTCAAAAGCCCGGTGCAGATTATTCATTTTTCGTATATTCAGGTCCCCCAAAATGCAGATATTACCTGCGGGTACTAAATTAAGTACCTGTTTCGGCTCCGATCACAAGTATATTGTAGTTGGATGTAGCACAACTAAGCGTCCTAGGCTTCATTGGTCCAACCAACTCACATTCCGATACAGGCCACCATTCGTAACCTAACGCCCTGGGTGGGTTGTCATCACAGGGGATTGATCTGGGGACCTATCACTCCATCTGCATGAGCCTTTACCCTCTGAGCTAAAAGACCTGGAACTGCTAGTCCAGTAGAGTAGCAGGCTTATGAACCAATACCAACAGTGGGAGCCAACATGCCATGCCTATCGATTGTGTACTTTGGTGATTGGGCTGCTTTGGAGTGAGCTTTGCCTTCCATTCCATCATGCTTGGAAGAGGCAGCATTGCACCTTTGTCCAAAGTGGTGTGTCCAACAATAGTTGCTTCAGAGAAGTGCACCAGCAGGTCAAAATGGGGTGATCCATTCCCTGATATTCCCTCCCTGCCTGTGACAGTCAGAGGCCTTATCCTCTGCACAGGAAAACTCTGTTATCCATGTCCTGATTAAGAGGCATTATCTCAAGATTGTTTCTTGGGGAAGGGAATCTTCTGAAGCAAACCTGCAGTCCTAAACTAACAGGCATAGCAGAGCTACCTCTGCATTTTAATGAACAATTAATACTGAAGACTGATGTCATGCGGCTGGCCAGGGGAAAACATGTCCACGTTCTAAGCCGCACTCTTGAGATATGGCTTCTCTCTTTCCTGAATTTGAACATCAAGGTGGTTAAGTTTCTCCTGGCAGAAAAGTCTTATGATTTGTTTTTCTCCGTGTTGCTATAACACTCTGTATCTTGGTAACGTCGGCACAGGAAAGTCAAGCTCCGTCTGATTTACTGTTTCCTTCTCCTATCCTCCCTTCGAACTTTCTATTCCTGGATGGCGATTGGACCAGATTACCTAAATCCCCCTTTTCACTAGCAGAATAAAGTAGGGACTTTTTTCTCATCAGCTCCCCTGTTTCTCATGCTGCCCAAATGGCAAAATGCAGAGCCCCGAGAGCAGTGTTTGTAGGTGTGGGGAGCATGGGGCTCTCTTGGGAGGCTTGTTGAAACAAGGATTTGTTTAGAGGTTTATAAACACAGAAGGTGAAGTGAGTAGGGGGTGGGAGAACTGCCTCTGCCAATAATTGGGGTTAAACTGTGAGGGTGGCTCCGAATTTGGAGGTCATGCAGATGTGTACCGTTCAAAGCAATTTCCCTTATTTGCAGTTCCCCGTTGTCTCTGCAAATGTTAGTACTTCTGGTGTGTCTGTCGCACAGCACTTCTGCCTCACTGATTGCTGGGTACTTCTGCATTGATGCAAGTTCCAAAGGTGGTGGTGGTGGTGGTGAGATCCGGGAAGGGCAAGAGTTATTTTTTGACCTCTGCCGTCCTCTGCTTGTGAGAAAAGAGGAAGTTACAGCAGACGAGCTCCTCCGCTCCATTGAACAAATGGGAGCATGAAGAATTGTAAAGCCGATAAACCTCTGGTACCCAAAGAGTGAAAGAAAATTTGGGAGACCAAAATGGAGACGGGGTAGAACAGCTAAAGAGGATATTAATATATGTATAATGTATAAATGAATTGCCTGGGCTCAAGCCTGCGCCAGAAACCACGCCTCCTGGCCCAAAGCTTGTCACGGCGGGGAAATGAACCCTATTCTCCAGCTAGCAACCCAACCCCTGCCCTAAGCTGCCTCTCTAGAAAAGAGCACAGGGGGGGGGGGGGGGGCAGCAAATTCATTATTCAAAGCCGAATAAACCAGTCAGGTTTTCTCTGGCTTTTGTTTCCAATAGCCAGCATTGTCCTTTTCATTGGGAACACTTCCTGGGGCTCAGCCCTCCCCTAAATTTCATGGCCAGGGCTGATCTCTGGCTTCCATAAATTTCCCTGCATGGCACGAAGGGAAAGAGGCCTCAATAAATGGATCTAAATGGCCAAAGATAGGAACTTGCCAGGAGGTGTGAAGTGTACATGTATGTATGTAATGTATCCATGACGACAGGGATTGGGCAGAAAAGCTCAGGCCCGAGGGCCAAATGCAGCCCATGGCTAGTGCTTATCTGGCTCTTTGGCCCAGGGCAGGCCAAACTTGAAAGACTGAGCTCAGAGTAAGTGCACCGACATGAGGGCATGAGCGCAAGGCCAGGGGAGAGATCCATGGCACAAGTCCATGATCTGGACCCTCCTCATCCTGAGTGCACCCCCTACGGCACTCCCACCTTCTATGCAACCCTCACTGTAGCAGCTTTCAAACTCACTCCTACCCCTGCCACAGCAGGTCATCGATATCAGCCCCTGAAAAAGGGAAATATCCTGCAAAGCCTTTGTCACGGGTTGGAGGTCCGCACCCCCACTTTGGTTTGAGTGATTCGCGTACAGCCCACTTGAATCAGTTTTTCTCTCTGGCTGATTCAAGCCTGCCGCAGGGACAACCCCTTTGTCACCCAAGGGCCCGACCCTTCCCGTTTACAGACTCTTTATTCTCTGGGTTTGCAAGAGTTTGAGAGCCCTTGTTGCTCACAGAAATAGACGCGGTCCCTGCCTGTGGCTTACAATCTAAACGACAAGGCGGGGGAGAAAGGGAGAGGGGACAGTGGGAGAGACAGGGGAGAAGACAAACAAACGTTCAGGCGGATGCGAAGTCTCAGGTGCGTGTGCTTGGCTTGGTTACAATCAGGATGGTTGCAGCAGGAGGGCAGACAGTAGGTATATGGGGAACGACTAGCAGGCATTGGGAAAGGCGGCGAGGAAAAAGTGGGTCTTGAGGAGGGATTTGAAGGAGCAGAGGGATGGGGCAAGGCGGATGTGGGGAGGGAGGGAGTTTCAGGCATGGGGGGCAGCGAGGGAGAAGGGTCGGAGGCGGTTAGGTGAGCAGGAGAAATGAGGGAGAGTGAGGGAGGGGACAGAGGAAGAGCGGAGAGCGCGTGCAGGAGTGTGTAGGGAGATTAGGTCCGAGAGGTAGGGGGGAGCTTGATTGTGGAGTGATTTGAACGTGAATACCAGGAGCTTAAACAGGATACGTTCAGGAAGGGGGAGCTAGTGAAGAGAGGAGAGGCTGCACATGGTTGAAGCGACGGGAAGAGTGAATGACCTTGACAGCAGAGTTTTGGATTGCGATAAGGGGGGACAGGTGAGAGCGAGGGAGGCCAGCAAGGAGGCCAGCATTGTGTTCCAATGTTAGATACGGACACTTCTTCATAAAGATAAGAAGTCAGTTTATTGTTTACATAAGCAAGATTGTTGATACAGAATGGTTACTAAAAATCAAAGGTAAATATAACGCATTCCAAACCTAAACTGGTTGAATTCCTAAATAAGCATCTTTCCCTACAAGGTCCATAAGTTCTGGTTCCTCAGTCATAGATGCAGAATGACTGGGCACTGATCTCTTAGTTGGTAGAAAGCAAAATCATGCCTCTCAGTCCATAGTTTCCAGCCTTGCTTGCTGGCAGGTTTTAGGATGCAGATGAGAGTGCTCAAGATGGCTCTGACCAAGCGAGAGAGAGCTGGCTTAATGACCCTCCTTAAGTACCTTTCATGGTCTCTTTGTTTCGGCTTTCCCGCCTTGGAGAAACCTGAGGTCTGTCACGTAGGCAACCCAGGCCAACCTGAAGCTTGATCTGCATCTCCACAGGGTTCTGTCTGGCCAGGGTTCCCAATACACATTCTTTTTATCTCTTTGCATTTCCTGGAGTTTCGTCAGTGTCACAGTCCTGATTTGGGTTTTACAGTTCTCAATTGTAACATTACATACATGTTGCACCTTTTGCTTTACATATTTACTAGGCTTGTAGTCTACCTGTAGGCCAGTATCACACGTGTGTGACCCTATGTTCCTCCGTGACAGCCTTACCCAGTGGAGAGACCGAATGAGAACTCTTCCCCTCCTGCGGTCCACCGGGGGCACCTTCTTGGAGGTCCCCTGCGTAAAACGGGGGGCCACAATGGAGAGGGCATTCTTGGTGGCCGTACTGCGATTGTGGAACTCCCTCCCGGAGGAAGCCTGTCTGGCCCCAAGTTTGTTGACCTTCCACCAGGCCTGCAAGACTTGGCTGTTCTCCCAGGCCTTCGGAGGCGGGGAGGGTGGGTTGGGATAACTAAAATGTGGGGGGGTAGTGGGATTTTTTTAGATGGGTTTTAAAATGTTTTTATTTATTGTGTTTTATTGTTGTTTTTACTGCTTTTATGTTGTATGCCACCCCGAGATGGCATGAGGGGGCGGCTAATAAATGTAAATAAATAAATAAATATAAATAAATAAAATCTTGAAATTAAAAATGACTCCGGCACGTAAGCAGCTTCCCACCAAGGAACCTTTCTATGAGCTTTCAGGTAGTATACGGCCCGCGACGGCTTGATCCTTCAAAATGCTGAGAGGTTTGGTCCTGCTCTTTCAAAGAAGTGAAATGTGCTTAACTTTACGCACATGAGGAGTTCCATTGGAATTAATGGGACTGCTCACCTGATTCACATTAAGCGCACACTTAAGTGCTTTGCTGGATCTGGTGGCCAGAATGCTCAGCACCAAGCAGGATCGAGCACCATGCATACCCTCATTTGTCCAAGTGTGTACTTTTTATTATTATTGCTTTAGATTTATACCCTGCCTCATCACTGACTTGGAGGGGCTTACAACAGTTAACAGAAAAATACATTCTATAGGAAAACAAAATCCCAGTCCACTCACTCCATCCTCATCCATGTACTCCCCTCCCGCAAAGTCTTTCCCCTAATGCCCATACCTCCTTTCATCCACTCCCCCACCCATAACCATAGCCTCCTCCCTCCACTGGAGTGTTGCAGCGAACCAAAGCACCCAGACAAGTGTATTATTCACTCAACTGGCTGGCATTAAACCAATTGTCCATGCAATCCGTTTACATGGCACTGGATGAGATACAGGGTCAAAACAGACGTGACGTGGACCTGCTGTGCCCCGGGGCTCACTGCACTTGTGGTCACGCGATGCCAGATGTTGCCCTGGGATAACCCCAGAATGAGTAGGTTGCTGGCCTGGAATGGCTCCTGGGCCTGACCCCGGACACCCATTTCGGGCCACAGTGGGCCATTACTTCTGTTTGGCCTTGCTGTGGGGGGTGTGGGGGGCGCCATGGCGGGGGGCAGGTCACTGCAGTCTGTCCACACATCCTTTATGCCCCCCCCCCGGTCAAGCAGGTGGTGGGACAGCTCTCCTGATGGCCAGCACATTTGTTCAGTGCTGCCCGCCAACCTGGATAGTCTCCGCACTGTTTCCTGGGCCGCGCTGAAGAGCTCGCATGTCTGTTTTTACCCATAAAGATGGCCCCTGTTCTGGAAGAGCTACCATCTAAAAGACAAACAGAGAAGGAACCCCTTGGAAATATCCATGATTGAGAGCATAATCTCTCATGTCTGGATTCTTCTTTATTCTGAATATTCTCTATGATCTTCCCATATGTAGACACCTCTCTAATCTGGACAAAAGGCATGTTCCTTGAGGTGTGCCAATATGTGTGTGTGGCTCTATTGTGTATTTACACACATACAGGATATTGTTATTGAAATAAAGTGCCAAGGAAGAGCCAAATTTTTAAGTTGAGTGTTTTCAAAGGTGCACGGGTGCATGTCTCAAAAGATGGCCTCTAATTGGTGTGGGAAACAGGGAACCGAATTAGTATCAGGGAATGCCAACTACTGAATGACTTCTCTGTGTTGACTGCAATTTATACAATCGTAGCATGTTTGCCAAAGATAACGGGTAAGAACCGTAAGGAAGCAGCAAGGGGTCTTGATAGCCCTTGGAATGCAGTTTGAAAAGTTCTCAGATTTCAAAGACGCAAGAATCCGATGGAATGGAATTCCCATCCAACCTCCCCCGCTCCAGAAACCACAGTGTGTATGAGTGTAAGCCAGAATCTCCTCCTAATAGATTTTCTGTGGCACATGGTCGGACTCTCGGAATAATGTGGACTCCTGGGCTTTTCCTGCCTTCTATCATTCCCTGGGATCTTATTCTGGTTACTATATAAGCAGAACTGGAATCATAAAGGGTTTGAATGGAGGGGAGGGGGCGGAAAAAGCCCCAGCTTGATCAATTTATGATTATTTCTCCAGGTTATTTAACTCTCCAAGAATGCAAAGCTGCTACTCTGTTAAATTACATGAAAGTCTGGTTTTCCTCAGGAATGGTTTTGCCTGGCAGCCTTTCCTCACTTAGGTAGGCCCTGTGGGACCCATGTGCTCATTACGTGTGGATCTAGGAGAATCGACCATTCACTGTGACTCAGGAAAGAAGAAAAAAAACCCAGTTCTCTAGGGGGTGCACTTTTTCTAACAAAGCTTCAGCCAAAGCTCACCCACAGCAAGCCAGTTCTCCACGAGGCCTAGCTCCCACATAAGCCTGTGTTGCAAAACTGTGACTCCTTACTTGCTGTGGAATTGCTTTCCCCCTTTCCAGAATTAGCAGGTGCGGGGGCAGCACTGGCGCAAGGATTTTCGCGACCCTAGGAGTCCCTGCTCCCCCCCCATCCTGCGTCCCTGCTGCCCTTGATCCAGCTGCAGAGCTTGCTAGCGGTGGTGGCAGTGACGGCAGCTGGATTGGGGGTGGGAGAGCTGCCCTCTTCAGCTTGCCGCTCTAGGCAACCGCCTGTGCCGCCTTTATGGTAGTGGTGGCCCTGGGGTGGGGTGGGGGTTTACAATGGTGACAGGGTAGGTGAGATCACACAGGGCCATTTAAACTGGCCTGATGGCCCCAATTCCCCACGCAGCTGGAGATGTTCCTGTACTTCTGAGGCAAGACCAGCAGCGGCAGAGGCAACACTTCATTTATAAGAAATGTATTGTGCAGGACTCGAGCCAGAAGCCATGCCCACTGCCTCACAAGCCACACCTAGTGCCCCAGAGCTTCTGGCTAGCAACCCAACCACTGACTAACCTGCCTCTCTCTACAGCTGAATAGAAAACGAGTGCTTGGGATTTCATCTATAGGACGGCCAGCGCAGCCTTCGGTGGGGCAGAAACGTAATTAATGAACACCAAATAAGCCAGACAGGTTTTGTTCTGGCTTTTGTTTTTAACCCTGAAATGAGTGACTAATATTGGCCTTTCACATCTGAGGATGCACGCACTCCTACTGGGAACATTTCTCAGGGCTCAGCCCTCCATCCCTTGAATTTGATTGCCAGGGATGAACCCTGGCAACCACCCCCAGCCCCCTCATTAAGCCCTAGGCACGGGAGCAAACATGCAGAAGCACCCAGCCCCTGGATTAACACTGGTAGATGTCATTCACGATGGGCTTGTCAGGATCCAGACTTGAACCAGTGACTCTGGCTTTGCTGAGTAGCTTGCTGACTCCACAGTGACCCCACTGTGCTTTGTTTTTGGACTTTGTTTCTGCCTGTTAAGCTTTGCTTCAGCACCTTGCCGGTCTAAAGGGACTCTCCGCCCACCAGGCCCTGATTGGCTCATAGTTGTTTAAAAGTCACCTGACAGGAAGAGGAAGCCAGGCACACTAATGCATAGGCCCTGTTCCTCACCCTTGTTAGCTACTTCCAGCCTCTCGGTTGAGACCTTTGTTCCTCAGCCTGCTTGCCTACCTACCTACCCGCTCTGCTCCAAGCCTCCCAGCCGTAGTCCTGCTCCCTCCCAGATTTGACCAGTCTTAGGTGCTGACCTCTTGACCTACCTTGGGACTTCAGTTCTTGACTCCCCTTTGGCTTATTGTTGGTTTGGAGTAGGGCTGAAATGAGATTTTGCAAAAGTGAGAAATATTGCTGAAATCCTGGTTCCCGGTTCATCTCGGATGATGATAATGATTGATTATTATTATTTTGTTATTTTATTATTTATTAAGCATTTATATAGTGCCAGCAATGTCCCCGGTACTTTACAATTGTAAGAAAGAGACACGGTCCCTGCCCCAGCGGGCTTACAATCTAAGAGAGACAAGGTGGGGGGCGGGGGGGAACAAAGGGTGGGGGAAACAGAGGAAGAGACAAGGATACATACATGAACTCATGAGGTCTCAGGTGCATGTGCTTGGCTTAGTTACAAAGGTGTAGTTACTCATTTAAGGTTACACAAGATATGATGATTAAGGATAAGCCAGCAAGGGGTCGAGGGGAACGAGGAGCCAGGGAAAGCTTGACGGAAGAGGTGGGTTTTGAGGAGGGATTTGAAGATTTGGAGGGAGGAAGCCGAGCGAATGTGTTCAGGGAGGGAGTTCCAGGCATGGGGGGCTGCCAGGGAAAAGGGGCGGATGCGTTGGAGCAGGCCAGCAGGGGAGCCTTGAGCAGGCGCGGGTGGTGGCAGAGGAGGAACGGAGCTCCCGGACAGGAGTGTAGCGGGAAGTGGGTGCTGAGAGTTAGGGGGGAGCAAGGCCATGAAGGGCCTTGTAGGTAAAAACCAGGCGTTTGTGCAAAATGCGTTCAGGAAGAGGGAGCCAGTGGAGAAAGGAGAGGAAGGGCTGCACAGGGTCAAAGCGGCGGGCAAGGGGGATGACCTTGGCAGCAGAGTTATGAACAGAAATGAGAGGAGCAAGGTGAGAGCGAGGAAGGCCAGTGAGAAGGAGGCTGCAATAGAGAACTGAGACTGTTTTGCCAAGTTTTCGGTGAGAAAATAAATTTAAATAAAATAAATAATTATAGAAATGATAAGTAGTTGTAGTAGTAGCTCTCACTGGATATAACTTGGAAACAATTATTATTATTCATCTATTATGTATTATTAGTAGTAGTATGTCTTGGATGGATCATGAATGGAAATGAGCAGAGAAGGAATTTCCCAGTGTCTGAGCAATGGCGGCATGGATCTTGCTAGTTCTATTAATCTATGGTTTTCTAGAATGCCAAATTCATGTATAAAGTTTGAAATCATCAAAAACAATGGTTTATCCACAGACTTAAAATCTAGAGATTTGTATCTTCTAGGGAACCAACCCGCTTCTCCTTGCAGTATTAGAGCCATAGCACTGTAGAGTTGGAAGGGACATTGAGGGACATCTAATCCAACCCCCTGCTCCAAGGTAGGATATCCTCTAGAATGCCAAATTCATCTAACTTCATTGGGTTTGTCCCCTGCAGACTTTAACTAGTCCCACACTCCACTAGCCCCACCCCCTTCACCCCACTACTTCACCCACCCACTCCACTAGCCCCACACTCCACTAGCCACCCCCACACACCACCCCGTAACTAGTTCCCACCACCCCTTAGCTAGTGTTTCCACCACCCCTTAGCTAGTTTCACCATCCCGTAGCCAGTTCCCACCACCACTAGGTACTAGGTAGGTACTAGTACCACCCCACGCCCACACAGACACACACACTCACACACATCACACCACAACCTCTGTTGCCGGTGGTCTTTTCTTTATTTCCACAACTTATGAGCGGTCGTGGTATGAAGAAACAGACCATGAGTGGGAGTGCTGGGAGAGGCCAGCCTCTTCCTAGGCAGCCGACTCAGCGTGGCACAGAGGAGACACCCAAGGTAGGGCCACCTGTGGCCTCTTCCTCCTGCACACAAATGTCAAGTGCACCCAAATTTACGGGCTCTGGATGTCTCTTGAAGACCCCAAAGAATGGGGGGAGGGTGATTCCTCCTCCCTGGCGCTGACTAGCAGTAAGAAGAGGGCTCCTTCCTCTGCTAGTGCAGTGGTCCATCCGCCGGCTACCTCCACTGCTGATGCTGCTGCTGCTGCTGCTCCTAGCCCCCAGCAGGGCCCTTTCCACCCCATCAGCCCCCCATCTCATATGCACACACTTAAAATTTGCCCACCCCCAGGAAGAGGTGCAGTGGGCATTGTGAGGGCAGAACGTCTTCCTGGGGGTGGGGGTGCCCTCCCACGAGTCACCCCACGAGCTGGGCAGAAGAGAGAGCTGCAGCAGACAATGGATACAGTGGAGAAGACAACGCACAATGGAGTCCCCTTTCCCCTGTTCCCCACTGGAACACATCTTCCCCTTCCTCTTCTCGTGCACCCACAAAAACCTTCCCCTCCTATTTCTCCTCTGTCCTGTCCTTCTCTTCCCTTTAATCTCTTCTGATTCAACTTGTCGCAGGACTGGGAGCTAACTCAGTCCTCCCAATTTTCCAGGCCTGAAGGAAGGCTTGCGTCCCGAAGCCTACACCTTCAGAAGACTACTGATGGCCAAGGAGGGCACAAAAATAGAGGATTCGGAGGTTCAGGATAAAGGTAGGCGAAGGCAACGTGATCTATTATTGAGGTCTGGTTGTGGGGAAAACACTGCTGCAATGTAAACTCTGAACTGCACTTGCTGGGCTGCTGGTTTCAGCCCTGCCTCAGGGGAGATGGAGAGCCTCCACTGCCTGTCCCCATGGGGCTAGAGAGAAAGCTTATTTGTGGGGATTGATTTGGAATTGTTGTTGTGTTGTTCGTTGTGCGCGCAATGGCATTGGAACTGTTGGCATTGCCAATTGAATATGTGATTGTCAAGTAAGATGGTAGATATATGGTAGATATACGGGATTTATTGACCTCTCTCAGTCTCTATGCAGTTCTAGTAGCAAACTAAACTGTGTGCTTGACTGACATCACATGCCACTGTGCGAGTGTCCTCCACTGGCAATTGCTGTGATGATGATACTGTGAGATCTGACTTCTGAGTGCTGTGGAAAACCCCCCTATTTTTTAAAGAAAAAAAAAGTAGTAGTGGTCAGTGGGCACTGCCGTGGGGGCTATGGGGGCCGTGGGGGCTACTGGGCACAAAGTGTAGTCTGGTGGTTAGCAGTAGTTAAGGAAACAAGTGAATCTGTTCTTTACATGTTGTCTTTATTACAGGTAATTTTGGTTTTTTAAAAAAAACTTTTTTCTCCCATTGATTTCAATGGGAAAACTTCCCCATTGATTTCAATGGGAAAAAACCCGGTACCGGTATACCGGTTTTAATCCGATAATCTGGTAATCCGAGATTCGAGATCCGGTAAAACCGGTATCCGGTATTTTCAACCAAGTCCCACCCCTAATATCCAGACTGCTCCATGCAGGGGTAGGCTAAAATATGCCTGCGTAAGAACACACACATCTCTCTGGCTCGTTTGAATCCCTCCCCACTCACCTCATGTGGGTGGGCAGCCCGCGGCCATCCCACTCAGCACACACGGACCCCCTCCCCAGCCGTGCTAGGTAAAAATGGACTCTCTCCCTGCCCTTTATTTCGGAAAATATAGCCCATGGTGTTTATTGTGCTTTGAGATAGCGTTGCTCTGTAGGGTGAACCTGAAGGCAGGACCACAGGGAAGAATCTCTTGTTGTCAATCTTTGAAGACTTCATAATAGATGGTGCTTTTGGGGTGGGGGGGTGTTGGAATCTGATTTTTTTTTCTTGAAAGCACTTAATTTTCTAAATGTCTGAACAGGATTCTGTAAACAGTTTTTGACTCTCTCGCAAGGGTGTAGCTTGGTGGAACGGGAATGGGCCCTGAGGCAGGAGATGGAATGGGCCCCTGCTGGGGCACTCCACTCCAGGGTGTGTACACACTATGAACAGGGCATAGCTAGGTGGGAATTGGCCCTGGGGCAGAAGATGAAATGGGCCCCATATAGGGCACTCCACTCCAGTGTGTAGATGCACTTTACATGCATGTGGGCCCCCCAGGCTCATGCATCCTCATACGGCGACACCTGCTGCACCTATTCTAGCTCTGCCCCTACTTTCTCTCCTTTTTGATCATTTAAACATCTCCTCTGGGGTGCCACTTCCATGATCAGATTGCCTGAACCGTACAGGATCTGACTTCCATTATAGCTGTGTTTTAAAGGGTGATTTTAAACGAGACGCGTCCATGCATGACCCCTACCCCCACCACTGTCTATGCATCCAAGTGCTCATATGTAGTCTTATTTATTTATTTATATAATTTTTATACTGCCTGCCCCCGATGGCAGCCCGGGGTGGTGTACATCAAATATAAAATACATAATAAAAATCACATTTAAAATTCCTACTTAAAAAGTCCCCCCAACCCCCCCAATACCCTTACAAATAAAAACCAGAAAAAACATAGAACCGCACCCACAACCTGTCCACCTCACCAAATGACCAGTGAAATAACCAGGTCTTACATCTTTTGCACAAGGAGGGGAGATCTGGTGAGAGGCAAATCTCCACTGGGAGGAAGTTCCATAGCCACGGTGCAGCCACCGAGAATGCCTGCTTGAACGTGGTCACCCGGGAAACCCAGGGGATCTCCAAGCAGGCATCCCCAGCTGACCACAGAGGCCGATCCAGCACACGAGGGATGAGGTGGTCCCTCAGGAAAGCAGGGTCCAGGCCGTTTAGGGCTTTAAAGGTAATAACCAACACCTTGAATTGAACCTGGAAGACTATAGGCAGCCAATGCAGAGATTGGAGCACTGGTGTAATGTGCTCCCGGCAACTCGTCCCCATAGGGAGATGGGCCACCACATTCTGTACCAGCTGCAGCCTCTGAGTCGTCACCAGGGGTAGCCCCACGTAGAGTGTGTTGCAGTAATCCAGCCTCGAGGTGATGAATGCATAGATGATGGTGGCCAAATCGGAGCCCAAGTTGTATGGGTGAAGGCGTTGGACCAAATGTAACTTGCCAAACACACTCCTTGCCACAGTTGCCACCTGGTTGTCTAAGCAGAGCTGTGAGTCACGGAGAACTCCAAGGCTCCGAACCTGAGGGACCAAGGAGGGCCGCACCCCATCAATGATGGGGGCCTCCAGTCATTCGCCCTTCCCCACCAGCATCACCTCTGTCTTATCAGGATTCAGCTTTAGATGGCTTGTCCTCAACCAATCCCCCACTGCAGCCAGGCATCGGGTAAACACCAAGACTGCTGGGCCTGAGTCAGATGAAAATGGGAGATACAACTTGGTGTCATCAGCATGTTGATTTGAATCCTTTCATGATCTCAGTTGCATATACACGTTGAACAGGAGAGGGTACAAAATAGATCCCTGCAGGACTCCACACGTGAGGGCCCGGAAGGAAGATGTACAATCCCCCAGTACCACGCGTTGAGATCTTCCAGCCAGGAACGAGCAGAACCATTCAAGAACAGTCCCACCCACCCCGGCACAGTCCTACAGGTGAGCCACCAACATCTCGTGGTCAACCGTGTCAAACGCTGCTGAAAGATCTAATAAAATCAGAAGAGTGGATTGACTGTCCATACGCAATTCCCATGTCTGGGCGCCCCTCTGCCACCCCACGCACTGAGTCGCGACCATGGATCCACCCTCCTTGTTCGTTTAACAACACCCAAAGATTGAATTAGTGAGGGTTTAATATTGTCTGTTGACGTCTGGAGCAAAACTCCCATTGAGTTCACTGGGGGGTTCACTGACAGATCTCCTACAGACTTAAATGTTTGTTTTTGTCCTTTGTCCTTTTTTACCCTCCATTCCCTGGTAAAGGTCTGGCCAGATAAAAAGGTCTTTTGTTGCCTCCTGAAATGAGGAATGGACTCCACAGAAGTGAGACACAGAATGTACAGTGGGATAGGGTTAGACTTGGGACCATAAACTTATAATTCCCAGTAACTACTGCAATAAGTATTAGAAGCAAACCAAATATTCAATGACTTCTATGAATTTGCAGTTGCAAATTTGAAATTCTCATCGCACTGTGAATTTTGCAATTCAATTTTCAGATGTTTCTCAGGTGGGTTTTTTTCTTCTTCTTTTCCTTGAATTAAATTTTTTTTTTAACTTTTGTTTACGGCTACTTCCTTTATTCTCCCCCTCTCCATCCTGACCATGGGGAGCTAAGAGAGAAACATCTCTCCTTTTTCCAAAGTCCTCAGCTGAGCTACTGTCACTGCGGCTCAGCTTTGGAGAAGGAAGAGGAAGGGGTGGGACATACCCTTGGCCAATCAGAGATAATCACTTTCTCCACCATCCACCCTGGAAATGGGAGTGGGTGGCTCATATTTCATCTACAGAAACTTGTACTGAGTTGTGAGCAGCAAGGAGATGGGGGGCGGGGTCACAGGAGCAGCCTCTGCTGGCTGGATTTGGCCCCCAGGCCGCCTACTGAGGAACACTGCCCTCTGCAGTTGGGGCCATACTTGTAATGGATTGGGGGCAGCTGTCCTATTCAACATGGTCGAGAGTCCCTCCTCCTAGAAGGGTAACCTCGCTGCTCTCTCCACCACACAGGACGCCATGATGTTGCACCTTGTTTCCTTGACAGGGTTTTGGAACAACAGAAGTGACGATTAAAAAAACAACAACAACAAAAACCAGTCTGGGATAAATCCTGTCATTCTTGACTCAGGAAACGAGTTGACCAAGGGTGTTTTCAGACGTTACAATGGCCTGCATTTCCACGCTTTGACCCGTGTGGAAATGCAGGCTATCGTAATGCCAGAAACTGCTGCCAGATGTTAGCCTGGGCTGTTCCCCAGACAGCGTTGGCAGTTAGTCTGGGCTGTGAGGTGGGGAAATCCCCAACTCAGAGCCCAGGCTAAGTGCCAACACCGCCCGGAAATGGCTGCCTGACCAGGTGTAAAGCATGCTGTAATGTGTGTTTGGCTGCTTGACACACTGCGGTCCGGGGTGATGGTGAGGGCTGGGGGCCATGACGGCCATCATTGGCCACCATGGCAGCCTTTTAGCCACGGGCGTGTGCCGTGGAGGCGGGGACATACGGATGCACGCTCATGTGTCTTCCCGGCCTGGCTGCTGTAACATTTGTTCAGGGGCCAGGCCAAGTTCTGACCAGAGTGATGGCTCCCGCCAACACCTAGCGTAGTTTCTGGGCCCTGAGCTGCAGATCGTTGTGGTTCTAGGGGAGCATCATTACTATTATCATTGCTATTTCAATTTTTATTTATTTTTATTGATTATTATTGATTATTACCTGCCAAATAACCATATTAAACAGTGAGCATTTTGCCTGGATGCTGAAAAATTCACTTTTGGAATCCAGTAGCGATTTTTTTAAAAAATAAATGAATAAACATAACAAAAAAAACACAACCACCCTCTGGCACTAGTTCCAAAGGCCTGGAAGAAAGAAATTTGGATGTTCTTCAAAGGAGCAGCCTGCTGCGGTTCCTGCTGTGTTAAACTTTTTACCTGGCTGCTCTTTCTTCCCATCTCTTCTCTCGGGAGCCAAAGGTAGATGATTGATAGTCCCTCCCTCTCTCTTTTAAAAAAAACTCCCTTCGCCGCACTATTCCAGAGTAGAAATATTTACCGAAAGGAAAATGAGAAAGGGAGTGTAGGCTGGAAAAGCAGGAGTTGGGAATGCGGACTATAAACCTGCTGCTGTCCTAATGGGGGGCTTTGTTAAAGAAAGGAGCTCACCTGTTCGGGCTGCCCAGGTGGGATCTTAACCTTCGTATCCTTTATTATACAGTGACCTTCACTTTATCTACGTATAATAGTCCTTATACAGTCCTGCGCTCCACCTGGTGCTCTCTCATATAGACCCTGCTGGGTAACTTCAGCATGGACCCTGGCCAGACATGATCCCTCCTGTACCCAGGCCTCTCCCTGTGTAGCTCCTGGCTGTGAGCTGGATCACCAAGCTCCCCCAGGCTCCTGCCTCTCTGGTGCTCCTGGCTCTGGTGCTCCGTCTCTCCAGCGATCTCCCCCTCTTCTCTCTCTCTAGAGAGAAGAGAAGAACCAACGCCATGGAGGACAGTAGCTTGGACAAGAGCTTCCTGCATCCTGCGTTGTTGCCCGGGACTGTCAGTAACTGCAACGGCTCCTAGGCTCATGGACAGGAAGGGGTTACTGTCTTCTGCGGCTTCCTGTTTCCATGGTGTCCATAGCTGTGTGTCACGGCAGAGGGTGGGCAGATGGGCAGGGCTTGGGGTGGGGGTTGTTGCTGGATGTGACGGGGAATGGCTGCCTGTATGAGCTGTTTGCAGGGCCAGTCCGTGGTGGTGGGAGTGTGTGGAGGCTGCCTGTGTGTAGTGTCATCTGACTGGGACCCCGGGAACTCAGCTGGGCTTTCTGTCTGGGGCTGTGGGCTGAACCCGGGTGAGGGACTAAGCGGGGCCCCCAACATACTCACAGACACCACTCGTGGTAACAGTAGACCTCTTAATTAGGCTACTGGGCCTTCTGGTTGCAATGGCTCATAATACAGGCCTTCCAGCAGGGTCACAGCCAGACACAGCTCCACACAGCTCTCTGGCCAGCACGAGACTGAGGCTGAGCAGGGGGGCGGGGCAGATCACTCCGACCCGTTGTTCCCGTGTGCAGGCTTCTGGCCTGTCCCACCTACGTGGTGGGATGTGCTCAAGGCACACATCGCCACATCCCCCCTGTCCAAGTTCAAAGTTTCTTCCTGTAAAATAAACATTGACCACAACAAGAAACAAGGGTAAACACATGTACCAGTGTGCACAGAAACAGGACTAGGAGTCAGAGGTCACTAGTACATGATTCCCCGATGGGGGTCAGTCTTTACTACTGCCCCACATAGAAGTCTTTGAAGTGGGCAGGTAACCGAGTCTCCCGCCGGCTTCTCATGGGCTCGGCAGCAGAGGGAACATCCTGCACGGGCAGGGATTCAGGAGGTGCCGGAGATGGTGGGACCTGAGGGTGTTCCACCGGGGATGGGGGCGCCGGTGCCATTGACGTCAGCAGGTCAGATGGCTGTGAGGGTACCTCTGTAGTAGGTTGGGGTGGCACGGGCGTACGGGAAGTTGGCAGGACAGGGTGAGAGGGAGGAGAAGCCACAGGAGGCGAGCAGGATGTCTTGTGGAAGTGGTGCCGGTTGCCGATACACGTTACATTGAGGCGTCTTTACCACATACAGCTGAAGCTCTAGATGATTAGCGACCACTGTGGCAGGGACCCATCCCGAGGGTGTGTGCATGCGTACAGAGTTCCCAACAGTCGGGGGGGGGGGTGGTAGAGGCGCACCTCTTCTATCATACTATTTTTGCTATTTAATGTTTTTATATATTTTATATTGTATTTTTATTGATTGATTTGTTAGCTGCCCTGGGCTGCCTGTGGTAGGAGGAGCGGGGGTATATTTTTAATAAATAAATAAATAAATAAATACTGAGCCTTCTGCAATCTCTGGTTGTCTATGAGCTGCTTGTGTGCGCTGGGGAAACCTCCGCTTCAAGGACAGAGGCGGTAGCTGGTAGGGTGCTGCACAGAACCCTCCTCATTAAGAGTTGCGTGGGAGAGAAGGACATGCCCGAAACTGGAGTGTTGCGGAGGTGCAAGAGGGCAAGGTAGGGGTCAGTACCGTCTTTGAAGGCCTTCTTCATCATGAGCTTGACAGTTTGGACTGTGCACTCAGCTTGCCCGTTGGATTGGGGGTAGGTGGGCTGGAGTGTGTGAGTGAGAAGCCTCACACGTTTTCAAACTGCTGCATCGCGTGGCAGGCAAAGGGGGAGTGATCACACACAATTTCCCTTGAGATGCCATGGCAGACGAAGACCGTTTTTATTTGTTCGATGATTGTGGAGGCAGTCTTGCCAGGGATCTGCAACACCTCTGGATACTTAGAGAAATAGTCCGCTATGACTAGAAATGAGTGCCCTTGGAGCTTGAAGATGTCAGCAGCAGTGGCGGTGCCACCCCTAGGGCGGATGGGACAATGCCCATCCTGGCCCCCCATGTGCCCAGTAACAACTTGGTACTTAGTCTTTACCTTCCCTGAATAATCCTTTTGTTTCCGGTGCTGGCTGTGCATTCAGAGCCCCGGCACAGCTGTTTCAAGTCGCTCCGGTGCTCTGAACTGAGTTTCGAGCAGTGCACATGCACGAGCGAGCTCCCAGGCTCTGTGCATATGTAAACTGCAGGGGGTCACTGCAGGTCAGGACTCAGGACTTTTACGGAGCTGGGAGTCATGGCTCTTATTGGGGGAGGAGTGCGAGACAGTGGAGTGTCTCTGGAGACCTGTAAGGGTCAAAACTGTGCAGAACATGCGTTGGGCAGCTAGGGAGTGCTGTCCAGCACATGTTCCTTCAAATTGCAGCGTGTTGCCACTCGCTGGGGGCAGTCTTGCATTCAAGTCTATGGGCTGGAAACCGGCAGCACAGTACGTAATATGGGCTATAGCCCTTGGCTCCCTGTGGGCAGGGGGGGACTTGGGGGAGCAACATGGATGTGTGTGTGTGTGTGACTTGATGTGTGCTATTGGCCGGTGGAACAGCAAAGTGGGGGAGCGGAGAGTGCTTGTGACTGTTTACTTTTCAATTTATTCAGTGTCTCTGAACACGGGCTTATTCTCTCTCACGTGGTGTGAGGGTGGGGGCTGCCTGCTGCAGAGACCAGAGAGCAAAGGTGATTCCACCAGGTGCCATTTTAGCTCTCTTTGGCTCAGTTCTTGAGAGAGAGAGTGAGTTTGCAGTTGGCCATCCGACTGGTGGTCAGACTGAATTTTTGGATCAATTCACTATTATTAGATTAGATTTATTCATATTTTATTATTTAATAATAATCATCTCAAGGAAGCAAGTTAGATAGGTAGTAACTAGTGCCAAGTCAGACCAAGGGTCCATCATCATTCAAGGCCAGCATCCTGTCCTCGAGTGGGGAGGAGACGCTGCTGAGCTCAGCCTGCCCTGTCTGGGTGAGTACATTGGGGACCCAGCTGGGGCTTGGCCTTGGCTTTTTTGGGAGACCCCGGGGGCTGGGGCACTTGTCTTGGGAGGAGGGGGGATGTTTAAATAGTGATTATTATGGGATGATATCAAATATGGTTATTACAGATTGGTTCTGGCCTTTTCGTATATTTTTTGTATTTTTAGGATATTTTAAATTAATTTTAAATTGCAAGTTATAGTATGTTGTTTTAATTATGAATTGTAATTGTTGATTGTGTGTGTTGTAAGCTGCCCCAAGCTGCTCTCTGAGCAAAAGGGTGCTGGATAAAACTGAAATAAATAAATGATCATACTGCCAGCTGCCTTGGGAGGTTCTGGGGGAGGGGGTTGCACTGGGAGACATGGGGGAGGGGGTGGTGTGGAGTGGGATGCACTGGAGGAGTGGGGGGACTCGGGGAGTTTGGCTGGGCAATGGAGTATGGTTGCCATAGATGCAAATTTTTAGAGGGCTCTTGAGATATGCAGGTTGCAGGGCTGTATTGGAGCCAATGAAGCCCTGCAACCTGTATATCTCATAATTGCCTTCTAAAAATTTGTGTCTATGGCAAACCTAAGTGAGGGGAGTGGGTGCATGCCACTGAGAGACATAGGGGAGGGAAGGGGGGACATGGGGAGTCTGGCTGAGTAATGGGGCTGGGGTGGGGTGGACTGGGAGACTGTGACACATGGGGAGGGGCAGGGGGTGCAACAGATATGAAGTGAACCATGTTTTGGGGGACAAGTGCAACTCCTCGCTGCCGCTTCTGTGGTGTGTTGAGGATAAGATGGTTGGCTTAAAAAGATGTGGTTTGCTTTTGCTTATTGTGTGTTTGCACTGCTGGATGGTTTCCCCCCTCTTTCCCCAAGCATGTGTAAAAGCCATGGCCATTTTCTGGGGCCTCACTGACCATGGCTACTTTCCTAGTTAATATTGGTCCCTTTCCTCTTTTAGACATAAGTTTTCTGTCTGGGGTACCTAGGGGCTTGGATGGAGGAAGGTTTCCAATCCAATTTTTGCTGGAATGTTCCTTGCATTTTAAAATGGCCCCGCCCTTTGCAGTTCGGTGGGATGTTGTGAGTAGAGACCAAATGGCTTCTGCCTCTCTAGTAGAGAGGCCATTTTGTGAATTTGTAGGTCTACTGGTCGTGGCTACTCTCTTTTTTTTTTTTAAATGGTCCCTCCCTTCGCTGTTTCACTGCTGCTGGAAAGTAGTTTGCTTGCAATGCTGGCCAGCAATGGGCCAAACTTTTTTTTTTTAAAAAAGGGGGGCCCGTGTGTGCTTGGACAGGTGTTTTGGTGGTGTAGCTACTAGGGATGCTGGTCTGGAGGGGCCTGGTTTGGCGGCAATGCAGCCCCGAAACAGGCCAAATGTTTTTTAAAAAGGCCTGTGTGTGCTTGAACAGGCATTTTGGTGGTGTAGCTACTAGGGATGCTGGTCTGGAGGGGCCTGGTTTGGAGGCAATGCAGCCCCAAAACCAGCCAAATTATTTTTTAAAAGGGCCGTGTGTGCTTGGACAGACATTTTGGTGGTGTAGCTAACTAGGGATTCTGGTCTGGAGTGGCCTGGTTTGGAGGCAATACAGCCCTGAAACGGGCCAAATGTTTTTTAAAAAGGCCTGTGTGTGCTTGGACAGGCATCTTGGTGGTGTAGCTACTAGGGATGCCGGTCAAATGGCCAAACTTTTAATTCCACACTTCGCCTCGCTCTCCTTGTGAACAGAGGATAAAGTAGGTAGGAGCGCAGCAGAAGAGAAGGCTGCAGACAACAAGGAAGCCCTTTCCCCATGTTCTCCCACTTAACCCATTTCTTCCCCCTTCCTCTTCTCGTGCTCCAAAACCAAACCCTTTCTCTCCTACTTCTCCTCTGTCCTGTCCTTCTCTTCCCTTTCATTCTCTTCTGATTTGGCTTGTCACAGGACAGGGAGCTAACTCAGTCCTCCCAAGTTCTCCAAGCTAGAAGGAAGGCTTGTCCCAAAGCCTACTCCTTCAGAAGACTACAGGTGGCCAAGCATGCCATGAAAATCGAGTATTTGAGGGTTCAGGATAAAGGTAGGCGATGGCAACGTGATCTATTTTTTTAACCTACTATGGTTAATATGGACCCGGTGGGAAAGAGAGTGTACGGGACCCAGTAAGAGGGTTCTCTAGTCCCCGGTGGTAGTGCTTCACACAGCAGCGTTCCCAGCATTAAGTAATGTAATGTCCATCCAATGTTAACCCTGGCAACTCCTTGCTGCTGGGTTATGCCCTGGCTACGCCTACTGTTGCCCTGGCTCTGCCCTAGGCCAGGCTCTGCCCCTAGGCCCGCTGGCGGCTTCGACACTGGCTGCAGGTTGAACCCGCCCACTGCTCCACCAGCCTCCAAACCCACCAGCCGCACCCGGTCAGCAGATTCTTTGAACCATGGAACGGAGGGGATGTCATGGGGTATCATGGGCTCTTCCTGATTAGTGGGACGCAGTTCCTGGTGGGAATCACACCCAGCAACCCATTGCTCTATTTCCGCTGTCATGTTGGGCCAGTACATGAGTGCTCGTGCCCTGGCTTTGGACCTCTGTACCCCTTGGTGGGGCAGGTGAATGGCACGCAGCATGTCTTCATGAGATTCTTTCAGGATGAGGTTTTTTGGACTTACCATCATGAGTCCGTCTTCCACTCGGAGCATGCTTCGGAGGGGCCAGTATCGCTTGAGTTGCGGGGGGCACTGTCGTGGCCGGTCAGGCCAGCCTCGCTCCTGGATGGACTTCAGGAGCTGAAGATCTGGGTCGCGGGCTGTGTGAACCAGAAGCTGGCAGAGTAGGGGTTCGCTCCAGGGCATGGTGCACCTGGTGCTGTAGATGACTTTTTCCTTAAGCACCGCCTCCATGTGCTTTGCATCCCCTCCAGTGGGGCTCATGAAAGGGTGTTGGCAATATGTATGTTTTTGCCTTTGGTGTATTCAAGTTCCAGTTCATACTTCTGGAGCTGAAGGAGCATACGCTGCACAGTGATGGTGGCGTGGCATAAAACTGCCACAGACATGGTCCGAGAGGGCATCTAGGATCACAAGCGTATGGCCAGCTGCCACCCCCCACCCCCCGCAATGATGGACAGCCAGCAATGGCAGCTGGCTATGACGGCCTTGTCCCAGACCGAGTTGGCAGCCTGGGAACAGACATGATAGCCGGCTGTGGCCCTCTTTGGCCCAGTCAGGCGGACCTTAGTCCGGGCTGTGATTTCAGAGGTTTGCTGAGGTCACAGCCCGGGCTAGCTTCTGACACGGCCCAGGGCAATCCTGGGCCAACAACTGGTGGCAGAAGTCTGCGCCAAAGTGGGCCACAGCGGACTGTTGTCATGCCTGTGTTTTATTCTCTGAGTTAGAGCTGAGATGAGTACCTGCAAAAATGGTATATCTATCCGGTATATCCATTGGATTTCTGGTACCCCAATTGACTCAAAAATATCAGGTACTAATCGTTACCTGATTACAACCTGATTTGGGTACCTGATGGCCTAGAATGTTAACTTCCATCCTGATTTTTCAGTTTTCCATCCCAATTTACTGATCAGTAACCAAAAAATCGAAAAGTCGGCACTGGAAATTACCTATTTTTGGGTATCTAGGTACCCGATCGACAGGGTCCCTGGGTTTTCCATTTAGTGTTGAAAATCCAGAATTCCTGTTTTATCAGAGAAAAAGACAGAATTCCTATTTTCCCAGAGAAAAACATGGAATTCTAGATTTTTCTGGGAAATTTCCGCCTGCAAAAACTCACTGGCGCCTGTGGAAATTCAAAGGAGATGGAAGTTCTGTGGAGATTCTGGTGTGCACCTGTTTCCAAGAGAAGAGGTTTGGTGTGAGAAAAACACAGCCACGTCTGGCTTTTAGTGAGGCAGAGGTATGTTGGCGTCTGTGCTGGGGCCGGCGGGGAGGAGGGAGTTGGAGCGGTAACCCCCTCACCCCCCACCTGCAGAGGGAGAGACTTGGGCTCCATGCCTGGGCTGGCTGGTGTGGGATATTGTATTTGGTTATTTGAGTGGCAGTGGCAACCAGTGCATGAAATTGTCACAAAAAATGAATAATTTGCAATAAACACTTTCTAATTTTAACAGCCAAACCCTGTACATTTTGTTGTTTTTAATCAGAGAATTTGGGGGTTTTTTCCTCCAGAGAATTTCAATTTTTTGGCAGAGAAAACTAGGAACCCTGGTGATCTGGTAGCCCATCAAATACCTGCCATGGTCCTTGAAAATACAGATATTTCCTGTGGGTATCAAATTAGGTCCCCCTTTCAGCTCTACCCTGAGCATTTTTTTGCCTTCCCCTGCAGCGTGGGAGTGGCTCAGCTGTTTGAGACATTTTGATCGTTCATAAAATTGTTCCCTGTTATTTCCGGTATCCATGTGTTCTGGTTGGTCCTGGTCTCTCTTTGGTGGTTGTGTTTTTTTTTAATGATCCTTCCTCCAGGTAGAAGAATTGAGCCATAGAGGGATGTATTCTATTCCTCCTGCAACAGTGGTGCAGGAGGGTAGGCACTACCATGCCATATAGGCACTCCCCATTCATGGGGTTCTGCAAGCATAAACTAACTAGCTCTTTAATTAAACAAACTCTGACCCTGCTGCGAATCATTTCTTCAGGAAAAATGATTTCAACATTTGCTTTCCAAGATGAGCCTCATTTCCCATCCGTGATCCATCCTGTCCTCCCTCCTTTTCCTGCAAGGAGTTTAACGGCCTTCCTACATACGTGCACACACATCCAACGTCCTCCCCAACCACTGGCGTGTTTTAACAAATCATTAAGGGAGTTTCCTCTGTCTGTGTTGTCAAGAGTCACCCAGATCAAAGCACTCACTGATATTACAATTAAGCACGCTCCATGCCAGTAAATTCACTTTCCACACCGTAATTTTTATAATGGGTTAGTAAGGAGCTCCGAGATTTGATTGCATTCCAGCCGCGGTGCCGGATTCCACTTTCTCATTAGCTCGTACACTGAGGTTTGTGCAACGCTGCAGTTAATAAGGAGGCTGAATTAAAAAGGCTCTGGCATCCATCCAGCAGAGCAGTGTGAGATGAACTACATTCATTCAGGATGACAGTGCAACGATATGCAATGCTGAAGATAAGGTCCTAGCAGACCTCCCAGCCTCCCCCGGCTGCAGTCAACCCACTCCTTCCAGTCTAAGTCAAGATTGCACATAGAAAGCAAGTAGCAATTCCACTCGGAGCTTGTGATTTTTGACTCTGCATGAGTATAGGAAACAGATTACACTTAATTAGAGGAGAAGGAACCTCTCTGAAGATAAGCCCTTCAGTAAGGAAGCCAGATGTAAAGGAAAGCAGAGAGTGTCTCTGACTGATTGTCGTTGGCCACTCTTCCATTGGCTTCCTTGCCGATGTCTGGAGGGAACGTTAAATGCACATGAAATGGAAGGGTCATTGGAGCGTCTTAGAGGCTATTCCAAGTGAAGAGTCCTAAGGGAACTGCTCTCCATCTGTGTCTGTCTGTCTGAGCCTGTCTCCCTAGCCACCGTTGATGTGATTGTAGTGTTGTCAGTAGGGGTGTGCAAACCAGACTTTTGACAAAAATACCCCTTTCGACAGAACACCAAGTCTGGAGGGTTTCCTCCTGGATCTTGGATTCCTCAAGGGATGCTGTGGCCATGGCACCAGCCCTTGCATGCAAGCCAGCCGGGCCACCATTCTGGTGTTCACGCTCTTGCACAGTAGCTCGGCCAGCTCTGGTGTGTATGTGCGTTAGTGCTAGGAAGCCAGCGGGGCTACCGTACATGTACTGGGGGCCCCGATGAGCTCCTGCATGTTCAAGTACTGGAGTTTGGCCAGCCCCCTGGTATTTCCATGCAAGTGCTGGAGTTTGGCTGACTGGTGCTACAAGGAGGCAGGGCGGGTGGCTCCACTCTCCCACGTGCAGCACAGGTAACTGCCAATAGTGGGGAGAGGGTACAGAAGTGGGGGCTGGGCAGGGGTTCTATAGTGCTTCTGAAAATTTTGGGGGGGCATATGCCCCACCCACAAGTCGCCTATGACATGCAGGATGGTCCAACGGGCGTGGGAGAGAAGGAGGAAGGGCCGCAGGGGAGGTGAGGAGTTGCGTGGGGGGGAGAGAAGGGACATACCCTATTAGCTGGGATGGGCACAGTGGGCAGAGTGATGGTGCTCAGCCCCCGCCCCCAGCTTACAAAACCGGAGGAAGCACGAGGCAAGGGGCCATTTCACAGTAGCCTGTGAGAGAGAGCATCTCTCCTCCATTGAATTTCCTTTCTCTCCCCTCTCTTTGCAATTGCTTCTGCTTCTACCAATATACCCCCACCCCCACCTGCTTCTCTGTCTCACCTGCTGCCAGTCCCTCTGCCCCACTTGTGTCTCTGTTTCACCCGCTGCCAGCCTGTCTGAGAGCATCTGCCTCACCCAGTCAACCCGTCCACTGCCAGTCCCCCTGCTTGTGTCTCTGCCTTGCCCACTGCCAGCCTGTCTGAGAGCATCTGAGAAGGTCCTCTTCTCGATCTACACCTCATCCTTAGGCAAACTCATTGCCTCCCATGGCTTCAAATACCACCTCTATGCTGATGACACTCAACTCTATCTCTCTACTCCCTCTCTCTCTCCCTCTGTTCAAGCTCGTCTCATCAACTGTCTCTCTGACATCTCTACCTGGATGTCTCAACGTCAACTCAAACTCAACATGGCTAAAACTGAACTCCTTATCTTCCCCCCTCATCCTTCCTCTCCTTCCTCACTGTCAATAACTATTGATGGAGTCACCATCCTGCCTGTCCCCCAAGCCCGTAGCCTAGGCTTCATCTTTGACTCAGCCCTTTCTTTTAAACCCTACATTGACTCTGTTGCTAAATCCTGTCGCTTCTCCCTCCATAACATTGCTAAGATTCGCCCTTTTCTCTCTGTCTCGTCTGCCAAAACTCTTGTTCATGCTCTGGTCATCTCTCGCCTCGATTACTGTAACCTCCTTCTCACTGGCCTTCCCCGGTCTCACCTTTCTCCCCTCATCTCTGTCCAAAACTCTGCTGCCAGGGTCATCTACCTCGCCAGTCGCTTCGACCATGTGCAGCCCCTCCTCTCTTCGCTTCACTGGCTTCCCCTTCCTGAACGAATCCTGCACAAGCTCCTAGTCTTCACCTATAAAGCTCTTCACAACCTTGCTCCCCCCTACCTCTCTGCACTTATCGCCCTCCATACTCCAGCCCGTGCACTTCGCTCCTCCTCTGTCCCTTCTCTCACCCTTCCACGCCTTCCCTGCTCCCCTAAGCGCCTTCGTCCCTTCTCACTTGCTGCCCCCCATGCCTGGAACTCCCTCCCTGTCCACATCCGCCTTGCCCCCTCCCTTCATACCTTCAAATCTCTCCTTAAAACTCACCTCTTTCGCTCTGCTCTGTCTGACTCTTTATCCTGCTGAGCCACTATTCCTATACCTACGATCGGTTTACCCTTATCCTTGCAACATGGACCTGCCTGCTGTCATTCTCATCGTAACCAAGCCAAGTACGTGCACTTGAGACCTCGCATCTTCATGAATGTTAGACCCCTTGTCTCTCCCTCTGTTCCCCTTCCTAAGTCTCTCCCCCAGCTCCTGTCTCTCAGATTGTAAGCCCTAGGGGCAGGGACCGTGTCTATTTTATTACTTTGTAAAGTGCCAGGTACACTGCTGGTGCTATATAAATGTTTGTTAATAATAATAATAATAATCTGCCTCACCCACTGTCAACCCGTCCACTGCCAGTCCCCTTGCTTGTGTCTCTGCCTTGCCCACTGCCAGCCTGTCTGTGAGCGTCAGCCTCACCCACTGTCAACCCGTCCACTGCCAGTCCCTCTGCTTGTGTCTCTGCCTTGCCCACTGCCAGCCTGTCTGTGAGCGTGTGCCTCACGCACTGTCAACCCGTCCACTGCCAGCCCCTCTGCCTGTGTCTCTGCCTCACCCGCTGCCAGCCTGTCTGTGAGCGTCTGCCTCACCCACTGTCAACCCGTCCACTGCCAGCCCCTCTGCCTGTGTCTCTGCCTCGCCCACTGCCAACCTGTTTGCAGCATGGCTCTACCATCTGTTTATCCAGCTAGTTGTCCAACACCATCATTGTCCAATGTGTAGCACAAAGCTGGCCAGTCACCATGCAGATACTTTTTTACACAGCACAGAGAGTGCACATTCAGAGTTGTCACTCGGAGGAAACTGCTGATTTGCCAATGAAAAGAGATTTATTTTAAAACACTTATGTACAGGTTGTACACCATTCATGATGTATTGTTTATCATTTAAAGTGTAACGGGTGTTCCGTTTATTATCTGCAGAACTTTTCTATGAAACACAAAAGCAGAAAAAGACAGAACTCCCCCGCCCTCCCATACACACCGATAGTTGTCAGCTTTGAGCATTCAAGCATTATTAATTGGGGCCCCTAAAATTGTGAGATTAGCATCAGAACTGGGCTCTGTTTTATCCGCCTTCTAGATTTTGAGGATACAGTCACCATTTCCCCCCCACCGTTTACTCAACAACCATAAGGTGCTAGAAACCTTTGTTTTTATTTGATAGATTCTAAAACTCATGACTCCAGGAGCTGGGTTCTGGGACTAACTCCAGAAAAGTGGCTTCATACAGGGAACGAACTGAGTGGTGATGGACTCTTTAACCCTAGTAGAGGAAGCTGTAACAAGGACCAGTTGCTGAGAGGGAAAGCTGGACAAATTCAGATTGCAAATAAAGAAAGCACACTTTTACAAGTGAGGGTGGTTAATCTTTGGACGAGACTTCCAAGGATAGAGACGGTGGATTCTCTGCAGCTTTCATCCTTCAGATTAGGACTAGATGTTTCTCTAGATCCTCCTTCTTTAGCCAAACACAATTTAAAGGGCTTTAGTATCCCAGTAATAATTATCTGAAGTGGTTGACTGTTTGTATGTGAGCCTGAAGCCTCATGAAGAAGCCTTCCAACCAGTAGACTTCAAACATGCAAATGAGCTAGGAAAGGAAGAAGAATGTTGGCTTAGCTGCTGCCGATGTCGCAAATCAACACAGTTTGCAGCCAACTGTGAGGGGCAAGCGGTGAGACTTGGGATGTCCTGTGAGAGCCGGCAGCAGCACTACCAAAGGAAGTTATGCAAGCATGTAACCTAATCTGCACTGACCCAGATCAGGGCTTCAGTGACACTGACGCTGAACTGGAGTAAGACCCCTGCCTATAGCTGAAACTGTTAATTCGGCCACTGCAGTTAATAATAGAAATTCCAGATAGCTGATTGGTTAACCAGTTGGTAACTATGTATCACAGCAGTTAACCGATTAACCAAAATACCAGTTACTACAGTTTTACTATTATTTATTTATTCAAATTTATACCCCACCCTTCCCCGTACCCTTCCCCAAAGGTTCAGAGTGGTTTAAACCAGTTATTACAACAGAACCAATTTTCTGTTTTTCTGCGTTCCATCATTTCAGGTTTACTTCTGGATTAGAGCTAAAACAGGTACACAATTTGGTACCCACAGGTAGTACTTGCATTTTCGAGTACCATGTAGGCTACTTGATCATCGATTGGGAACCTGGATACCCCCAAAAATGGTATTTTCCAGTACCAATGTTTTGATTTTCCAGTTACCAATTGGTAAATCGGGATGCAAACTTGAAAACTAAGGACTGGAAATTGATATTCCAGAGCATTCCAGGACATGAGGTACAGGGGTGTAGAGTTGCCACTTTCCCAGGGGGGGCTGGGTCAGGGCCAGGCCCAGTGGGCGGGGACCAACATTATCTGCATATAGTAAGCATGAAATTTGTTTTGTTTCAAGTTTGGAAGGATGACTATGTGAGGTAGAGAGATAGGGTATTAAATCATTTATATATATATATATATATATATATATATATATATATATATATATATATATATATATAATGAGTCTGCTCACCTGATGTCCTGATGTCCTGCCTCCATGGCAATTGGCTACCCGACTCCTCGTTCACCTCCCTGTAGTCTTCTGAGGCAGAACAAAAGGGACGGTTCCTGGCTTGCCTTAGTTTAACCTTGAAGTCTAATGGGAGGACTTGGTTAGCTCCATGACTTAAGGTCAAAGGCAGACAGGAAATGGAAAGGAATAGGCCGAGATGATAGGAAAGTAGGAATGAGATAAAGCAAATTCAGCCAGCAAAGGATAGAAGTTGTGTTGCCTCTGAATGCTCTGGTGTGGTGAAGAATGCTCCCTGACAACAAGAGGTTCTCCCAATGACTCGATTCCTCACAGACCGAGGCCACTGTACCTTAGATGTGCAAGAACCTTGCTCATTGCATTACAACACACAGTCTCAAGGAAAGAGAGAGGGGAGGCCCCCACACCCAAAAGAGCCACCTCCCTCATCCAAGTCCACTTCTGGCTCTTTGGTGTGTGTGTGTGTAGGTTTGTTGAATCTACTTATTATACTACTGGCCTTCACAACATCCTGTGACAATGAGTTCCACAGGTCACTTGTGTACTGTGTGGGAAAAGTACTTCCCCAGTGACCCCTTCCCTTCCTTCCCAATAGCTTAATTCCTGCCAGTCCCATTACCAACAGGACTATTAATCAATTTTCTTGGAGGCAAATTTTAGTTGTTGTCAACATGCTGTAACTTCAACATGCTGTAACTTCAACATACTCCAACAAACCTTTTATCTTTAAACTAAATTATAAATATATATATCTTCTACTTCAAAACAAATAATTCACTTATCAAGCAACTAATATTAATACCTTATAAATCAACCGTAAGCAAACACTCTACTCTATAAATGTTAATATGTGTAATATATGTGTAACTATGTGAATAACTACCTAGGCCTCAAGCCTGAACCTATCAACTCAAGAGCTTGAGGAACAGTCCCCATCCCAGTGACCCCTTCCCTTCCACCCCTTCCTTCCCAATACAATAGCTCAATCCCCCCTTCCTTCTCAATAGCTCTCACCTTTTCCCCTTATCTCCACCCAAAACTCTGCTGCCAGGGTCATCCACCTCACCCATCGCTTTGACCCCGTGCAGTCCCTCCTCTCCTCTCTTCACTGGCTCTCGCTTCCTGAACGAATCCTGCACAAGCTCCTAGTCTTCACCTATAAAGTTCTTCACAACCTTGCTCCCCCCACCTCTCTGCGCTAATTTCCCTCCATACTCCAGTCCATGAACTCTGCTCCTTCTCTGTCCCCTCTCTCGCCCTCCCTTGCCTCCCCTGCTCCCCTAACCGCCTTCGTCCCTTCTCCCTAGCTGCCCCCCATGCCTGGAACTCCCTCCCTGCCCACATCCGCCTCGCCCTCTCCCTTCGTACCAATCCCTCCTCAAGACCCATGTCTTCCGCTCTTCCCTCCCCGACTCCTCGCTCCCCTCACCTAACTCCTGCTGATACCCTCAATCCAGTACAATCTGTTACCTGAGGTCTGTGTACTCATATCCTCACCACATGGACCAACCAGCCATCATTCTTGATGCAACCAAGCCAAGCGCGTGCACCTGGGATCTTGCATCTTCGTGAATGTTACATTCATTGTCTCTCCCTCTAATTAATTAATACCTGTGTGTAATACCCAAATTTCAAGTACCGTGTTTAGTATTCAGCAGGTTAGAATTTCCCACCCCCTCTGCAAACATCATTCTCTCCAATTCCCTGGTGCACAAAAGGAGTATCCTGTGTCACCCACAGAAAACCAATGGAAATGACCAGATATCCTTTCTGTCCTATTTTTCTGTCCATTCCTGAAAAAAGTAGGATGAAACTCCCTCTATTTTAGGGAACATATTTCCCGACGATCTTGTCAATAAAGAAACTGATATCTCCACTCCACCTCCGCCCCATCATATCATGCAAAATGCTGGCATTTTCACAAAGCTGCAAAGTTTAATTCTCTCCAGTAAGTGACTGCTTTGGCAGGAATTATGGACATTAAGAAGTCAAAAATTTTAGGCCATTTAAAACTAGCTCCATTTAAACAAAGAAACAAGAACAACAACAACAAAATCAGCATTTGAACTGGAATGTGTTTCTTCCAGAAAGGAAGATTGGCAGTCTCTGTTCTGGGCTTAACTATAGTGGTTCTGACTATAATAGTCTAGAGATGTGGTGGGAAACCTCTGGTCCATGGGCCAAATCTGTCACGCAGCTGTTGTTGATATGGCTCCTTGCTTTAGTTAGCATGGTGAGGAGCTGAGCTTCCACACCTAACTCGATGCAAATGGTGGTGTCATTTACAATGACTCTGGGTGTTAACAAACAGCCCACTTTGGCCCACAAGCCACTGGCACGTTTGTTGGTGCGCCACCAGATGTTCACCTGAGATTGCTCCTGGGCGTGTTAGCAGCGATACTGGGAAGCGATCTCAGAGATTATGGGATTACAGCCCGGGCTACTGTCTGCCCGATCGGACCAAAGCAGGCCACAGAGGACTATAATGTTTGTTATGGCCTGTCATGACCCGGCCTGGATTGGGTTCACCATGGTCAGCCACCATGACTGCCTGTCATGATGGGGTGGGGTGGGGCTGGGTGCAGTGCAGTGCAGTGGTGGGGCTAGGTGGCCGTATATTCATGCGGCTCCCCTCGCTCCTCAGTGACCTGGCTGCCGGCACGTTTATTGGCTGGCCGAATCCAGTCAGGACTGCTGCTGGCGGGTTCCTGACCTGGGTTGGGTTGTGACAGGAGCACTCTGTTGCCACTTTTGTTAACACCCTCTGACTCCACAGCTGTACTACCTCCAAGTCACTTCTAGGGGCAGTACAGCTGTGTGCAAGGGCTTGCGTTCATGTGTTTCTCCATTGGTGGCAATGGAGAAAACACAGTAAACACGGGTCCCTGCCTACGTGTCGACCTTTTGCCTGTGCTGAAAAACAACGGACATTTTCATAAGAAGTCGTGGAAATTGCTTTTAAAATGTTGAAATAAAAAATGACTGCTGAAATGTTGCTTCCCATGAAACTTTAGTGAATATTGAAATACTTTGATGTTACCGACGTCAAGAATGATGAGACACAACATATAGAGTCTGAAGTTACCTCTTGAAGTTTTGAAGTGTTGACTTTCTTTTTGGAAAGCCAGGTAGGGTTTCAAAGACAAATTTGAGGCTGCCAGAATTGGAAAATTTGGTCAAAATTGAATATGCATTTTGTGTACCGATAGTATATACAGTGTCTCTGGGGGTCGCGTTTGGGCCCCAGGTCCGAGGTTTTCCAACCCTGCAGTATATCCTCCCACAGTCGGAATTCCAGATCCTTCTTTATTCTGGTCATGCTTTGATTCCCCCATATCTGGACAGATTTCTAATTTTACCTTCGTTGGAGGTTTCCAGAACCCAGATGAACAAACATCTGTTTGTGATTGGTGTAGACAGGAATATCCTGCCATGAAGCCGGGGGTTTGGGCTAGATGATCCCCAAGGTGTTAAATTCTTTGATTCTAGTCTGAGCAAAAAAATCATGTTTCCAGAGGTGCCCAGATGTGGGAGGGTCTACTGGAGCAGCGCCAATCCTAAAGGATTGGGATGGTAGAGATGGAACTCCAAGGGGGATTTCGATTTTGGTTCTTTATGAATTTCGGATCTTGTTTCGGTTTTGGATTTTTTAATTTCAAATCTTTTTCTACGATTGAAGTGAATGGGAACAAGCTGCAATGAAAAAAAACACAACCACAACCCCAAATCAGTGCAATGCACAAAAAAGAAAAGAAAATCAGTGTAGAAGAACTGAAACAATCTGAAATTTTGGATTAATCCGAAATGGCCATTTTCGAGCAACCTCGGTCATATCCAAAACTGAATTTCCCATCCCTACTAAAAAGGAAATGTGTTATAGGGATCCTTCTGCATAGCAGCTCCTCTGCAGAGTCTCTTGTTTGGGCAAGGGAGATGGGTGGGGGGGGAGAAATGTATAATCAATCTTTTACCAGATGTAATGGCCTCGGCTCTCAACCTCTCGTTGAAGGGCCATGGCTTTCCCGGCTCTGCTGTTTACACTAGGACTTAAACAAATAGCTATTTTCCTATTTGTGAATATTATGGATATTCACATATCTGCTAATTTGGAAATTTCATTTTGGGAGCTTCCCTTATTGGAAACGTTGCTTATTTCATCTGTTTGGGACTTGGTTCAAATGTCATCTAAACTAGTTTGTCTCCATTTCTTACATTTGGGGTTACCATGACAACCACCCTCTCTTTCCCTAGATCAGGGGCAAGGAACATTTCCCCTTTCAGGGGCCACTTAAAAATTAATAAAAGCTTTGAGGGACACATAGACATTGGGGATTAGAATGGTTAAGAAGTGCACTCAGGGAGAGAAGGGTCCATATCATGGGTATGTGCCGTGGATATGTCCCCTATCCCTGTGTGTATGTCCTCATCTTTGCTCCCTTCCCCTGAGTTCAGTCTTCCAGTGGTTGGGGGTAGAAACTGGATCCAAACTCCAGATTCAGAAACTGGAAAAGGACCAAATATAAACTAGCTGTGGGCAGCATTTACCCCTTGGACTGATGTTTCCCACCCTTGCTCTCGATGGACGTCAATAATTTGGGGGACTTTGTGTGGTCCTTTTGGGACTTTATTCGGTCATTCCAGGAGTATTAGGTGCTAATTTGATACTAACACCAAAATGACCAAAACAAAAATCAAACATGACCAAAATGGAGCAACCAAAACAAATATCCGAAACAGGCAAACAGAGTGGGAAAGAATAGCACTTTGTATCTGCTTTGTTAGTCCCGAATCAAAACAGACAAAATGGTTGAATATGATATTTGCATCGGGTATTTGTTTGAGCTTTAGTTTTGCAGACAGCTACCTGCGGAAATAGAGGTCCCATGGAGCAAATGCTTTGTCCCCAGGCTTACCTGGAGGTCCAGAATGAGCGAGCAGGGTGGTGGAAGGAGGAAGAAGGCCATGGAAGAAGAGAATAAAAATATTCCCCGTAATAAGGTGGAGTTTCTTTCGGTGCGAGAGTTGATGCTTTACAACCTGCCCTACAGAACTTCCTTCGCCTCAAGATTTGTCAATGCCTGATCCTCAGTGATTTCCAGATGTAGGACTCATCTATTTGATCAAGCGTTTGGCAGGTGGGGATAGGAGGTAGGAACATGGGTTTTTGTAAGAGTTTTAATGTATTTTAATTCCGATATATTTTTAATATGCTGCTACCTGCCCTGAACCTTCAGGTCAAGGGTGGGATATATATTTAAATAAATCAATAACATCCTTCTTTATAGCCAGGGACCCATATCAGATGGGTCGGACTTTCCCTACAAAGTTGGTGGTTCTGCCCTGGCTCTCAGTGAGCTCCCTGAAGTGACAACAACCCTGCCAGGAAGGACGTTTTGAGCGGTCAGGGACAAGACCAGCGGAGCGCTGGTGGAGCACCCCTGCCCACTCTGAAAAATTGCCTTCTTGGCAGGACCTTTTGCAAGCAACCTGAACACCACTAGAAAATGTTCAGAGTGGGCAGGGGCAGCACTGGCCTTTCTTCATCCCCTGCCTATTCTGAAATTTTCCTTGCATCTCTCAGGCCACTTTCAAAGGGCCCCCTGCAGTCCTAGGGTCTGGGCTTAACAGAGCTCCCTCGTTCCATGGTAGCTATGCCCCTGCCTATGCTCAAGCTCTGGAAAACTGAACTGCTGGGGAGAGAAAGTAACTGAGGGCATTCACACAAGGATAAGGGACAGATCCATGATCTGGACCCTCCTCTTCTGGAGTACACCTAACTTCTACGCGGCCTTCAGAGCTTGTACTAATTTTCAACTGCTGGTGAGTGGATGGGCTGTCTTTCAGTCACCAGCTAAGAAGACTTCTCTGTACTCCTCTGACGGTTCAAAGCCGATTGATATTTAGGTGCTTGTAAGTAAGGATTACCCAGCAAATGCTCTTTAAAGTGAAGAGTGACATGGACTAGTCATTTTTAAAAGGAAAATGTACATCTAGCCACTTTAATTTTTAACAATCATTTTGTGCCCTGCCCAAAGCCAGTTCCCACCCCCTTCTCCCAAAATAATCAAAGAAAGGAGAGGCCTAATTTTTGCAAGCTACAGCAATCTCCTCGCTGGTATGAATGGCATTTACTGAATGTATCGACACACTTGAAAAATCAACGGCGTGAACACTAAAGCTGTAATTAGACAGGGAAGACTGTTTCATTAAAACCACAAGCTAAATTCCAGTTAATACTCAAAGCAAACCTAGTGCTTTGCCTGGAAAACTAATAAAAGTAACGTAATGTTATTGGCTTAGTTGCAAGGAAAGAATTCAGTTCAAGAGAAAAGTACCCGCGGGTGCTACTCTAGCCTCGGAAAACACCCAAATAAGGGAGTGGCTGCCCAGATATCTCTCTTATTTCGTGCGGTGGTTTGGGAGCTATAAATTATTTTCCCATGTTCCTCTTATTTATTTCTGATAGCGTGTGAATTTGTAGTTATAATTGGCAAGGCAGATGCAGATTTTTCTTCTTGCACGAAATTGGTTTTGAAATCGAAAAGAATGTTTTAAAACATTTCACAAGAATTTCCACAAAAATTTGGAAATTCTATTTTAACGTTGTTGACTCTTGGTGTCAACAGGGGGTATTTTCAGACGTGATGGGGCCGGTATTGGCCCCGTCATGGAATCACCCATTGATCCCCCGCTGGGATCAAAACGGTCGCCAAACAAACGTGCCGGCTAATCCTGGCGGGGAATCGGGGGAGGGGGCGGGGCCGCGTGGCACAACGTGCGGCTGCACAGCCCCGCCCCCCCACGCTCCCCCGGCCGGTCGCCCTCCGGGAGACGGGTGGGCACCGTGGCCAATGCGACCACAGTGCCCACCGGCCCCCCCCCCGGGGCTTTGACCATGGCCCGGAATCTCGCCGCTGATTTCGGGCCGTGGTCAGGGGACAGACAATATGGTCCCCTGGATCACGGGGGGGAATCACATTCAACCCGCAAACTGAGATGGTCCGGCCAGGACCTCCGTTTGTGTGTTGAATATGATTCCCCCCCATGATTCACGGGGGTGAACATCTGTGGGGGAGGTTCCATTCCCCCCAACAGACGTTACAGGACCACAATCACCATGTGGGTATTCACCGTGGTTCACCGTGATCTCATAACGTCTGAAAATACCCAGGGTTGCAAGAAAATGCAAATGTCAGCTGTGCAAATGTCAAAACAAAAATGTGATGTTTCAGTGTTTTGGAGGTCTGCCAATGGGATTTAAAAAAAAAAAAATCCCACAACTTTCAGAACATAGGTTCATTTTACACAATTTTCTAGGTTGATGAAAAGTCAAGCTGATCGTGCCTTGGATCAGTCTAGTTACTGAGACAGGAAGGTCTAGCAGTAGGAGATCATAGAATGTATTCCTGCAGAGTTTTCTAATAGGATGAAATGAGTGCAGAGTACATGTTAGCCAAATGAACCATTGATGGTACTAGCTTTGGGTATCTATCCTTGGTAATGTAGCACAGCAGGATGGTTAGCCTCTGCAAACTTATTATTTATTTATTTTTATTTGGGTTTATATAAGAAAACAAGTACCACCATACTTGGTCAGACCAATGGTCCATCGAACCCCACATCCTGTCTCCAACAGTGACCAATCTCGGTCGCTTCGGAGAAGTCACCAACAGGTCACAGGGGGAGAATACATTCCCTGCTGCTTGCTCCCAGCTCCCACCAACAAAAGTTACATTATTATTATTATTATTATTATCAAACATTTATATAGCGCCAGCAGTGTACCTGGCACTTTACAAAGTAATAAAATAGACATGGTCCCTGCCCCTAGGGCTTACAATCTGAGAGACAGGAGCTGGGG
>QEPC01006595.1:3131068-3143686 GCA_003113815.1 Sphenodon punctatus | reverse complement strand
AATTGGTAATGGCATTGGAGGGCATATCCACGCCATATATATACCTGTTAATGTTATTATAGGATTATAGAAAATACTGGACCCATTCGATTGCCTAGTGACAATCTAACCAACGTTCTTGCTCTGATTGCATTAAAGAGTGCGGCCTTTTACAATCCAGCTCATGTCTCCGTGTCTCATTTGGGGCTGGGGGTGCGTCGGCAATGGCCCAATGTCAGTTCTGAGAATATGCAGTTTTTAAAATTTAAACTGAACTTCGACAGTGGTGTCCCTTTTCCAAAATGGCATCAACACTGGCACCAGGATTTTCAAAAAGGGCATTCATGCACAGAATGGCCCCGCAGCCATTTTACACATACCCAGTTATTTTATTAATTTAAACTGAACTGTAACAGGCATGTTGCCCAGAGTGGAGGTTCAGTAAAGATGAATCCGTAACTGCCTGTTATGAGCCGTTATGGATTATATCCAAACTGAATTCCTGCCCCTAATAAAAATGAAGTATAAAAAATTCCACTCATGCCACTACCCCCGAAACCCTATCCATGCCTGCCAAAAGCCCCACAAAATAAGTAGGTGTTGCATTGTCTTCTGGAAGATGCTCAGGCTTAAAAAAGAAATGCTTTGTCTCTGGTCAGAATGGGTGCAAATAATCACACCGTCATGGACACTGACATTCTGCAAATTCTAACCATAGAGTTTCTCCACACCCCCCCCTCTCATCCTCCCTCCAGACTTGCATCACAAATGGTCTCTGATACATCACCTGGATGTCTCGCTGCCGCCTCAAACTTAATATGTTCAAGACTGAACTCCTCATCTCCCCCCCAAAAAAAACCCTTCCCCTCTCTCTTCCTCAGTTTCCATGGGAGGGGGAAGGGGGGTCATCATCCATCCAGTCCCCCAGGCACGTAGCCTGGGGTTCATCTTTGACCCCTCCTCTCCTTTAAACCTCAGACCCAATCTGTCACGAAGTCCTGTCTTTTCTCTTTGCGCAACATTGCTCTTCTTTACTGTCTCCACTGCCAAAACTCTAGGGATCTCTCACCTTGACTATCGCAACCTCTGCCTAGTTCCTGGCTCTCACCTTGCCCCCACCCCCACCCCCACCCCACTTCTGTTCAGAACTCCGCTGCCAAGGTCATCCACCTCACCCGCTCTTCTAATCCTGTTCAGTCTCTCCTTTCTTCTGTCCACTGGTTCCCTACCGGAACACATTCAGCACAAGCTCCTGGTCCTTACTTTCATGGACCCTTCATGGTCTTGCCCCTCCTATGTCTCCATGCTTGTTTCCTGCCACACTCCTGTCCAGGAGCTCTGCTCTTCCTCCGCTCCCACATTCACCTGCTCACAACTCCCTTGCTCCTCAAAATGTATTCGTCCCTTCTCCCTTGCTGCCCCTCCATGCCTGGAACTCCCTCCCCTGGATACCTTTGTTCAGCTCCCTCCCTTCAAATTCCTCCTGAAAACCTACCTCTTCCATCAGGTTTTCCCGAGCGCCTCATCCGCTTAGTCTCCACCCTGATTTTTTTTTTAGGTTCTCGTTCTCCCCATGTAACTAAGCTAGGCAACTTTCCAACTTCTTCGATACATTCCTGTCTCTCCCACCTTTCCTTCATCTCCCCTCTTTTGACCTATAATTGGTGATTGTAAAGCACCAGGTACATTGCTTGTGCTATATACATTATTATTATTATTTATTATTTATTTATTTATAGTAGTCTTTTCATAGTTTGTTTTTGGAAACCACTGATATATAGGAGTGGATTTTCCTCCTCTAAACATTGTGCTGTTTTCTAATCTGCTCACGATAGCCATAGAGCAGTAAAAGCAAAGGAAACTCCCTGACGCAATGATGTCCCAATGCTAATAAATCGGGAGGGAATTTGTTCTTTTTGGGGTGTGTGTGAATATCTTCAATCCACACTGGTAAGAAGCAAAGAGGTATTTGTCTCTCATGAAAACATTTTTCCCCATCCTCTGTAATGAAAAGTAATCTTAAATTTCATCTAGAGCCATGAGAACAAAACAAAAAAAAAGAAAGAAAAAAAAGAAGCTTTTGCACAGGAATTGGAGTTGGGCTCCATGCGGATAGAATGCAATCTGAAAGCTTAATAAATTTACCCTTTTTTTCCCCCTCTAAGACCACAAGAACATGGAGTCACCATCCATCCTGTTCTCCAAGCCCGCAGCTTGGGCTTCATCTTTGACACGCACCTCTCTTTTAAACCTTACATTGACTCTGTTGCCAAATCCTACCGATTCGCCCTCCATAACGTTGCTTGGATCCGCCCCTTTCTCTCTACCTCCTCGGCCAAAACCCTTGTCCATGCCATGGTTATCTCTCGCCTCGATTACTGCAACCTCCTCCTTGCTGGCCTCCCTCGCTCTCACCTGTCCCCCCTTATCGCAATCCAAAACTCCGCTGCCAAGGTAATTCACTCTGCCCTCCGCTTCGACCATGTGCAGCCTCTCCTCTTCTCTCTTCACTGGCTTCCCATTCCTGAACGTATTCCGCTCCCTCCCCGCGCAGCCCTGCCCCCTCCCCAAACCCCGGTAGAGATCAGGTCGGCACGTCGAAAGGACGGCCAGTCTGATCATGGACCGGGATTCAGGGTTCAGCATCTGAAATTACTCGGAATCAGACCAATGGTCCATCAAGCCCAGCATCCTGTCCTCCGACAGTGGCCAATCTTGATCGCATGGGAGAAGAACCAACAGTCACAATGGACAATCCATTCCCCATTGTTCACTCCCAGCTCCCGACAGTAAGAAGTTCATCCCGTAAGCTGCTTGGTTAATAGCCATTAATGGGCCTACTCTCTAAGAACTTATCAAGTCCTTTTTTAAACCCAGCTACTATACTACTGGCCTTGACAATGTCCTCTGCCAACAAATTCCATAAGTTAATTATGCGTTGAGTGAAAAAGTACTTCCTTTTATTTGTTTTAAATCTGCCAGCAGCTAGTTTCATGGAGTGTCCCCTATTTGATACATCTCTCGCCTCGATTACTGTAACCTCCTTCTCACTGGCCTCCCCCGCTCTCACCTTTCTCCCCTTATCTCTGTCCAAAACTCTGCTGCCAGGGTCATCTACCTCGCCAGCCGCTTCGACCATGTGCAGCCCCTCCTCTCTTCGCTTCACTGGCTCCCCCTTCCTGAATGAATCCTGCACAAGCTCCTAGTCTTCACCTATAAAGCTCTTCACAACCTTGCTCTCCACTACCTCTCTGCGCTAATTTCCCTCCGTACTTCAGTCCATGAACTCCGCTCCTCCTCTGTTCCCTCTCTTGCCCTCCCACGCCTCCCCTGCTCCCCTAACCACCTTCTTCCCTTCTCCCTAGCTGCCCCCCATGCCTGGAACTTCCTCCCTGCCCACATCTACCTCGCCCCCTCCCTTCATACCTTCAAATTCCTCCTCAAGACCCACCTCTTCCGCTCTGCTCTCCCTGACTTCCTGCTCCCCTCTCCTAACTCCTGCTGATACCCTCCATCCAGTACAATCTGTTACCTAAGGTCTGTGTACTCGTATCCTCACCACATGGACCAACCAGCCATCATTCTCGATGTAGCCAAACGCGTGCACCTGAGACCTCGCATCTTCGTGAATGTTACACTCCTTGTCTCTCCCTCTGTTTTCCTTCCTTCATCTCTCTCTTCCCCCCACCCATCTCTCAGATTGTAAGCCCTAGGGCAGGGATTGTGTCTATTGCATTACTTTGTAAAGTGCCAGGTACATTGCTTGTGCTATATAAATGCTTGCTAATAATAATAAATAGTGTCTTGCAAGTCCTTTTTAAACACTGGGTGTTCAAAACTGATGCAATGGTGTGCTAGGACATTTATTTGCATTCAAAAATTGCATAATGTGTATGCTTTCCTAAACTGGGATAATTTATTCTGCTTTGCAGAACCTGGATTTCCTCCTCCCAGAGTTTTGAGTTCAAGTGTTTGGTGAAAAATCTTGGCAGAATAGATGGGGCTTTGTCCATAAGAGGCCCCACATGGGTTTTCTGGCTTATCCCGCCACTCCCCAGGGAAAGCTGGTATTGGGGAGTGTGGTGGTGGTGGCGGCAGGTGGGATCTGTGGTGGTGGTTGTGAGAATGAGCCTCTACAGATGAGAAAAGTTCCAGTCGCTGTTGCAAAATGCCCTGGCTTGCTCTATGTTCCCAGACGCTGCACACACCCATGAAATACTAAAACAGTCAACAAGCCTGTCATTGTGGTTGAGCTATACCTGGTTGGGCAAAGGGAAGGGCACTGACAGACCTTGCTACGTTTTTGATTCCAAGACTTTTGTTAATACCGTTAATCCACCGTGTGATCCACGTGGGTCCCATCCAGCACAATATGCTCTCAGTGGACAAGTGCGTGGTTTATGCATGGTGTGTATGGGACATGGGATCAGTCCCCACTGACCTCAGTGGGAGAAAAACCAAAAATTCAAAGCAGAAACGAGATCTGATATTCAGAAAGAACCGAAACTGAAAGAAACCCAAACCGAAATTCTACCCAGAGTCCCACCCTGACCACACCATAAAGGAAAGGTGACACCGGTTGCCAAAGTTGTCTGATGCTTTCTCTTCTAACAAGACTGATCTCACTTTAATCCCACGCAGAACAAGAAAATTTAGAAGGATTCTGGGCAAATTGATTTTAAGGTACTTAATGGCCTTTTGATATATATGTATATATATAGCGAAGGAAGAGCTTCCCAATTATTTATTTGTTGCATTTTTATCCCACGTTATATGATCACGGCTGCCTAAACCAAGAAGCAGATGCATTGCTGCCTTCTGAAATATATATGTTCCCAAGGCAGGATAGCTTCTGCATCACAGACAGATGCATGTCCAGACAATTTCAGAAAACCTCCAATAACAAGGATTTCACAACCTCCAGGAAGCACCGGATTTACTGTTGGCCAAATTAAGGTTGCATGGGTCCTTTAGGCATACACACTAGTATAGTCATCATTATCAGGGTTCCCGGTTTTCAGTCTAGTGCGGAAAAACCCTGAATTCCCGTTTTATCAGAGAAAAATGCAGAATTCCTGTTTTCCCAGAGAAAAACAGAATTCCAGGGTCTGGGAAATTTCTGCCTGCAAGAACTCACTGGTGGCAGTGGAAATTTAAAGGAAGAAGCAGCTCTGGGGAGGTTCTGCGGCGTGCCTGCGTCCAAGAGAAGAGATTTGGCATGAGAAGAACATAGCTGTGTCTGGCTTCTTGGGAAGCAGAGGTATGTTGGGGTCTGTGCCGGGCATGGCGGGGGAACGGGGCTGTAGCGGCACCCCCCACCCCCCTGCAGAGGGAGAGACTTGGGATTTATCGGCGGGCTTGCTGGTGTGGGATAACGTTTCATTTTGTTGTTTGAGTGGCAGTCGCAACCAGTGCATCAAATAATCCCTAAAAATGAATAATTTGCAATAAACACTTTCTAATTTTAATGGCCAAAAATGCAGATTTGGGTGTCTTGAATCAGAGAATTTAGTTGGTCCCCCCCCCCCCAGGTCATTATTCCACAAACACTCATTATGTTGGCTTGTTCATTGCACGTGTTAGCTGTATACAGAGGGTTGTGTTAATGGGGCACTGCTATCCTTGGTAGCCGTTTACACTCTTTTGCACTGGTGTAGTCGAATGTCACAAGGGCAAAGAATCTACCCCAAAGCCTTTTATTGTTTGGAGTGCTCCTTGCTTTCCGTACAATGAAATTCAAACATTCATGAATGTGAATAAAACGTGCAGAATGGCCATTCGCAGGACAATGCTTGACAGCCGCTTAACCACGGGCCTTGCATTTTTTAATAAGAAACGGTCGTAAATGTTGGAGAAGAAATGTCAAAACAAATCATTATAAAGGGCAATTGTGCACTTTAACAGAGAGGCTCCCTGTTTCACGTTGTCCTTTAGGGAAGGCTCATCTGGCTCCTTGAAGGCAGCTTTCTCTGAAGGAGATACGGTGTGCCGTTGACATCGCATTCTTTTTCATTTGTCTTTCACTAGGGGAAGACTAAGGTCTATCACCTGTCAACACTGTCTTTATTATTCTGGAGCAACACAGCACAGAAATGCACTTTGTTGTTTCCATATTGCTGTATGGTTCCTGCTCAGACATCCTCTGGCTCCTTCCAGGAGCCTTTCCCCCATATTATAGAGACCCACCTCTACTTCTGAGACCAGATGCTCTGCTAACCCCACGGGGTCGGTCTGCCATCTTAAGAACAAAGCATCTTTTAGATCTTGAAATTCAGCTGAATGCATAATACTTACATCCTCAAAACAGATTTCAATTGAACAGGATTCCACGGGTGTAGTTTTTTCTGAGGTTTAAGCTGTGGAAGAGCTTATGGGGAAATGACAGATACCCCATCACTTGTGTTCCTTAAAATTGGAATGGGCTAAGTGCTAGAAAACATACTAGAAGCCGGAACAGCCTTGTAGAGGGAGAAATAGAGCTGAAATGGGTATCTGATTTCGTGTCTGTAGGTAATACCTGCATTTTGGGTACCATTTCAGGTTCTGAATTGGCACCCAAATACCGCTTGAGTACTCGAAAAAAATGACATTTCAGTTACTGATTTTTCATGTACCCCAAATAACCTGAAAACCTGAAATAATCCGGGTCAAAATCGAGATGAAAATCTGTATGCCAGTTGCCAGTATTTTGGTATTTCAGGTACCTGAGCGAAAACTGATTTGGGTACTGAAGATTCCCTGAAATATTAGTGGAGTTTCTTTTTCAAATCTACAACAGACTCTTCCCTTTAAACCAGAGTCCCCCCCCCCACCCACCCACCCACCCCCCACCCCTTCTGAGCACTCATGGGCCTTCCCTCAGCTAGTATTTTCACATGACCCAGCTGAAAATGCCCAGATGCATGCCACTGGCTACATTTCTTCTCAGCATCCCCTGAATAGCCATCACTCCTTAGAGGGGCAGCTCCAATCTACTTGTGATGCATGAGCTTGCCGTGTTACACTAGACTTTCAGCTTGCCCATTTTAAAGACGGAATGGGACATGCAACCAAATGGCAGCCAGCCTTATACTGGTTCCCCTTTGTGTCCTACAATATTTTGCCAGCCCTCGTTATAAACAAGCTTGACAAGTTAGCATGTGAAGCTACCTTAAGCGACTTGTAAAGGTGGCTGGCTAGTCCATGTTGCTCACAAGGACCTTGCTTGTGTGGGGGTGGGGGCGGGCCACATAGATTTAGTCACCCCAAATTTCAGTCCAATATTTAGATTTTGTGGGGGACAGGGAGGATAGGTCCATTAATGGCAAATTAGCCAAGTAGGTTTTGGGACCGTAACCTCTTGCTGTTGGGGGCTGGAACAACAGGGAATGGATTGCCCCATTGTGACCCGTTGGGTACTTTTCCCAAGAGATTAGAGAAAGAGATTGACCACTGTTGGAGACAGGATGCTGGGCTTGATGGACCATTGGTTTGACCCAGTATGGCCCGACTTATGTTCTTAACCAAGCCTGGCTGATTAATTTGGATTCCCAATGGAAAACCACAGCACTAAAGGCCCCTTTACTTTTGACAGGTGTAATGTGAGCTCTGGGCTCTGAGCCAAGGTGCATTTTCATCAAATATTAATAAAAATGGCAAAAAATTGTACCGCAGTATTAAATTATGACCATTTGGGGAGCAATTTGGGCATATGCTTATCAGGCTCGGCATTGTGCAAATTTCAGTGCTGCTCTTCTCTAAACTGAAGAGAATTGGAAAGTCTGAGAAGGTGAAGAAAGCAAACTGCGAAAATGAGACAGGATTTGCATCCTCATTACCCGAGGATGAAGTGGTTACAACTCTATGCTGTAAGCTGGGGCACCCAACGAGAGAGAGGGGGAACCTGGTGCAACAGAAAAGAAATCATGTCTTCCCGCAATGGGAGAATTAGCAAAGGAATCAGGAAAGGAGGGGAGCAAGCCCCAGCACTGCTAGGTACAGAATTGAATAAGCCATTCTGATTTTGTGGACTTTTCTGCCAAATTATTGAGTTTTGGGGTCGGAATTCTAACTGAAATAATAATATGCACTGAATGACAGCTGCCAACGCATTGCTGGCTGTTTAAACCCAACAAATGCGAACAGCCAGCAATGCGCTTTCTAGAACTGCCCCACTGGATGGCCAAAGAACAGAATGGAAAGGTCATTGCAGGCCAAGGAGCCGGGACACTGTCAGGCCCCAGGTTTCGAACCCCTGGCTTTTGGAGTGCTGCCCTGACCACTGGTGCTACCACTCAGACCTGACTTCAGCCTAGCTCCCTCCTCCACATGTCGTCTTCTGTGTTCTCTCGATCCTTGCCCTGCCACACCCACTCCTGCCTCTCAACTTCCTGACCGGCTGCTAGTCAGTACTTCAAGCTGCTGGTGACCACCATTTTGTGTTTGTTCTGTGTTGTGGTTGCAGACGCCCCATTTCTATTCCTACTAGTCCCTTGTACTCAGTCTCCTCTCGCTCTAGTGTGTTCCCTAGCCTTAACCCTTGATGTTCCCTTCTTAGCTTTTAGGCCCAGTGGCCCTTCCAGTTTCTAGGCTCCCCTGATGATCCCCAACTCTGGTACCCAGCTAATACTAAACTGCCTAACTGAGTCAGACCAATAGTTCATCTTAGCCCAGTATTGTCACAACCTGACACGGCAGCAGGGGTTTCAAATTCGGGTCCAAATCCGGCGCTTCCAGGGTCTCCGGCAGAGGCCGTCCCGGCGTGCTACCTGAGACCCCTCCAAGCCCCCAGCAGAGGCCTCCCCCTGGTGTGCTACCAGGGATCCTGAGGTGGAGATGCTGGGGATTGAACCTAGGACCTTATACATGCACGGCATGCACTCTTACCACTTGAGCTATGCCCCCCCCAACTCCCTTTCCTTGACCTGAGGGCATTTTTAAACGTGCGCTCTCCCAAGCGTGTTTTGGAGAAGACGGCTCCAAAGCGGGTTTGGGAGAAAGCCGGGTTTGGGAGAAGCCGTCTTCTCTGCCCCAGCCAGCTATTAAATTTAATCACTGGCTGGGGGCTTTAGAGGGGGAAAGGGGGAGGGGGTTTGTCAGCGCTGCCTGGAGGACGCACTTTTCGCCAGCTTTCCCCCGCCTCCCCCCCTTCCTCTGCTTGCAAACCAGGGAACGCGGCGGTTCCCAGGGACGCAAGTGAGGGGGCAGGAATCCTTGGCCAGTTTGATGCGGGAAAGATCCGGCATCAAACCGGGCCGAACATTTAAACGATCACAAAGAAAGGCGGCTGATTAAAGGATCAGCTGCCTTTTTTGTATCATTTAAAAGCGCCCACAGTGATGAACCGCAAGCTCTCTTAGTCTGGATTTCCAGCTCTTGTGCTGAGCACTAAGTCTCCTTGGTATCAGAGAATATATGAGAGGTTTCCTCTACGTAAGTGTTACCTTGCCTACCCCTGCCTCGACCCTTCCCTTTGTCCCTTTCTGAGCTCCAACCCCCGACCCCTGACAGACACTCACTTTACAGTCATATTGCGGCTGTTCAGTGCTTAAAATTATGAAGAAGCTTCCCCCTGTCACAGTAAAGCCATTGGAAAATCCTTTGGCAACCACTTGACTGCAAATGTGGCAGACACAGCTAGATGTTTTTGGCAAGGATGTAAAAATGCCCGTGATGAATATTGTTGAACGTCTTCTAGCAGGTACAGAGATGAGATGGCCAATTTGGAGGGATTGAAATTGCCTTCAATCAAGGGTCGGCAGGTCAAAGGACAAAGGGTTATCTTCTACAAGATGTGGATATTGGTGACTGACCATGGAACACCTTCTGGTTTGGTTTCTGGGGGATGCTTGCTTGTACTGAGAAGGATCTTGCCAGGACCCAGATCAAGCTATATCAACTTAGTGCCCAGCACTGGAGGAACCTATAACTCTGGTGGCAGAACATAAGGAGAGAGAGTGCATAATATAGACATAGAGAAAGTAGAGTGTGAGAGTCAGTATGCAGGTAAGTAGAGTTGGCAACAGCAACTTGGAGGGAAATTACATCTGGAAAATTGCAGCTGTTTCAGATAGCAACTAACTTATGGGAAAGAACCGTGAGTGTTTTGGTCTGCTGGGTCATGAGACTGCAGGTCATGATGCGATCAAGCCAGGGACATAGCTAGGTTGGAATGGGTCCTGGTGCAAACGATGGAATGGGTCCCATGCCTAGCGGCAGGAAACATGGCTACACCAAGGAGCATAATTGTCCCTATTACAAACCAAACCATCTAGGATCAAACCATCCTAGAACCCATCTAGAAACCACCAGAGCTACACTCCAGTTATGAAGATGAATCCTTGCTAGAGGAGCAAAGTAGTGGGATCCCCAAGATACTTATAGGAAGGAACTAGAGAGTGACCTCCTAACTCTCACTTTATTGGTTCAAGCCAATGGTTCATTCAGGCCAATATCCTGTCTGCAACAGTGGCCAGTACCTGATGCCTCAGGGAAAGTATATAAAACCAGGGTATAAACAGAGTGATCAGTTCTCCGTTGTTCCCTCCTATCTTCCAGAAGCCAGAGTCTGTATCCCCTAATCATCTTGGCTAGTAGCCACTGATGGATTTATTTGTACTGTTGTCCTGTTCAACAACCTAGGGCAATGTATTCCACAGGTTAAGTATGCATGGTTTTGAAAATAAATCTGTTCTAAACCTTCTGATTGATAATTTCATCTGATCTCTCTCTCTCTGAAATGGTTTAGTTTAGTTTATTTATGGCCGAAGATCAAAAAGCTAAGACATGGTACAAAGTGGTTTCCCATTTACTTGGCTTGGGATGTGTTCTGGAGGTAGTTCTGGAGGGAGGGTGCATGAGGGAGAGGGAGATTCAAATTACTGGTAGATCTGGACCTCAGGGCATTTTCAGTTGGACAAACTATCTCAGGAGAATAAACTTGGGTGATTATTTTCCCAGGATAACAAAGTGGTACCTGTTTAGATGGACATTTCTATCCCTGCATAGCTTTATTCCAGATATAGCCATGTGAACAGCACATTGATTTTATCCCAGTGATTACAGTCTCTGGGATGAATACCAATCCCATGGTGCTTTTTGTTCGTGCTCAGTGCGCTGATTTCTGGGACTGAAGAAAATCTGATTTTCTTCATTTTTCTGATTTCTGAGTTGAAGAAAATAGAAACTGATCCCTTTGTTCTGCAGGTATTTAAACGTGGCGCTCCACAATGCATTGTGGAACAATAATGGTGGTAATTCAATCATCCCACAGTCATGTGCTCCTAGATACCATAGAGGCAGAGAATGCCTAGAGAGTCTGTCAGGTTTTGCCGTTGGGACTCTCTGGCGCTAATCACCAGGATAGTGACTATCCCAGGATAGTCATTCAGGCGGACATTAATAACCGGGTGTTATAAACCCCAGCGGATTGAGTTTTATAACGCCCTGATATTTTTGTTATCCTGGGCTTGTTGGTCTAGAAGTAGGACTCTTGCTTGGGGAGCAAGAGGTCTTGGGTGCTGCTGTCGTTGAAGTTATTTGTTATCCTGGGATAATAATCACTGTTGACAGCATCTTCCTGGGATTAAAGCAATTATCCCAGGATAAATGTCCATCTGAAAATGTTTTCAGTTATACTCCTAGATACATCCATCCCCCCACCCCCAGTTTTCCATAGCCTTGTTCACTTTCCTTTGGTGATTTCACTGATTTCTGCCTTCTCGCTCACATTTATTTCTCTACCATGTCTTCTTATGCTCCCCCTTGCTACTAATGCCTGTTGGGGCATGCCTATTATTACCATACAAACCGGTTTTCTTGTGCATAGGGAAGCTCAGTGCCCACACCCCTTGGACAGTGATTTCTGTAGTGGTTTCCCTGTAGCCCTCCTGCCACCCTATGGCCTGTCGGGGCATGCGTGCGATTACCTTACAAACTGGTTTGCTTCTGCCTATGACAGCTGAGTATTGGGGCACATACCTTTTCTCTTCTTAGATAAAACGGAGTTGTATCACATGATTCACTTGAACTCCATCTGGTGCATGTTCCATTCATTGATTCAGCTGTATAAGACAGCCAATGGCTGCAGCCTCATGTTGTGGTCACCTAGGATTTCCATGGTGATAAACCGGGATAGATCTTGTGGCCTTCCATTCCAAAATCATAGGCACCTACCAACTGAGCTACCGGGGAATCTCCTTTAACTAAGATGCCATCCAGTAGAGGGCAGTAGTGACACACGCACAATAACTTGCATGAGAGCTATGATTCAGATACAGCAAGTGCTGCAGATGACCTCACTGTCAATTGAGTTAGCCGCTCCAGTTCTAGGTTCAGAAACACTCATTGTCATATAGAAATGATTTAAATAGCCGCACTGGTGCATTATTTATTTTATTTTATTTTATTTATTTAAAATTTGTATGGGGCGGCAAACAACATTCAATAAAAATATAAACAATTTAAAACAATTTAAAATTACAATATGTGGGGAAAAACCCCACTCCACCCCTACCCCTCGCCAAAAGCCTGACGGAACAGCCAGGTCTTCCATACACGCCGAAACAGCAGGAGAGTGGGAGCCAACCGAGCCTCCTCCGAGAGCAAATTCCACAGCACAGGGGCGGCCACCGAAAAAGATCTAACATCGGTGGCCACCCG
>QEPC01006595.1:3100575-3111958 GCA_003113815.1 Sphenodon punctatus | reverse complement strand
GGGGGGGGGGGGGGGGGGGGGAGAATTGAGACAGATGCAGGATGTGAGACTTGGCATGGAACGGGAAACACATGTGGCTCCGGTAAGTAAATCAAGAAAAAAAATCTTTGATCAAGAAATGGTTGAGGACCAGGGCTTTTCTTGTTTCTCATGGAAATTGAGCCAAGAAGCTTGATTCTTGATGAGAATCGAGAAAAATGAGATCAAGTTTCAGGTCTAGACCTGAGGCAACAACCAGATTCTTCCATTCTTCTCAATCCAAAACCATTGTCCGGGTCTAGAACCAAAATGAGTACCTGCAAAAAATGGGAATCCCCATTGAATTTCTGGTACCCGAATCAAACAGGATATTTCAGGTACTTTTTGGTACCTGGACTGGTTTTCAGTCAGGTACCCGAAATCCCATCAATCAGTATACTGGTTTTGTCCCGAATTTTGGGAATTTTTGGGGTATCATTTTGGGTTTGGGGGTTAATTTTGGGTACTCACAAAATGAAATTCCAGTTTTCCAAATACCTGACCGGTGTTTGGGTAGCAATTCGGATACCTGAAATGGTACCTGAAAATGCGGGTATTTCCCATGCGCACCAACTCAGGTATCTGTTTCAGGTCTATCTGGGCCGCACTCCTTGCATTCTCTGAAGGCCTGAAGTAGCAAGATCATTGGTCAATCCCCCCAGGACACACGGCCCTTGAATGACAGCAGAGCACATGGAATTTAAAGGGCCCAAAGGCTTTTCTTGGAAGGTATTTATAGAGACTGAAGTCTTTGAGGGCGAATGTTTGCTTCCAAAGGGCTGCTTGGATTGCTAGTAAAGGTTTATGGGTAGACTTTAGCCAGAAAACCTAGTCTAACATTTTTTCATCTATGAAAAATACCCTGGAATTTTTATGGGCTCTTGCTATGGCTAATGGGTTCTGTCAAATTCTTCAAATGAGTTCCCTCAAATCCTCCTGAAATGAAGAGACACCCAATACCTGGATTTACAGAAGAACATCAGAAGGTTTTTTGGCAGCCTGGACAACTGCCTGCTGAGGTATCTGCCTAGTTAAGGCTGTGGAAGAATTTATTTTGGATCTCAAGAGCAGATTCAGATATCCAGCTCTCTTAAAAGGGGGGAGACAGAAGGAGCAAGCACAGCAGTATGTTGCTGTTGCCTGTATAATCTTTTTCCCCCCAAAGCAGAGTGTCTCATCTCCGCGCATGGAGATGTGCTTTTATTTCACCAATAATTCCTTGAGACTAAAATTTCATTTTCTTCCTTAAGGCGCATTAGCATTATTGATACCTGGTACTTACGCGGGTTCTCTTGAGCACTTAACAGAAAGAGGAAGCATCCAGGGTCAGGTAACTGAGATGTGGGGGAGCAAACAGAGTGGAGCTAGGTCTGGAATGTGCTCCGGGGTGAAGAAGATGGAATAGATTACCCTGTCTGTCTCCTCTCGGAGGCAGGGGGTGCAGCGGCATCAGGGAGCATGCCCCCCCTGGCTTGTAGGCCGCTCTGCAGCTGACTGTCTGTCCCTATTATAGTGATGTCCTTAGGTTGGAGTGTGTCTCCATCAGAGACAATGACCAAACTTTCCATTGACTCTGACCGAGACAGATTTTCACCCACAACGGGTGTAAATCTAGAGCGGATACAAATATACAAGACAATACCAAATTTGACAAATTTAAGAATATTAGAAGGGTCAGACCAATGGTCCATCCAGCCAAGCATCCTTGTCTCCAACAGTGACCACTCCTGGCTGCTTTGGGGAAGTGCCCAACAAGTCAGAATGAAGTGCTCTGTTCCCTGATGTTCATTCCCAACACAGTCAGAGGTTATGTCCCCCAACCTACTTGGCTAAGAGTCATTAATGGACCTGTCCTCCAAGAAACACTTTACAACAATGACGGGGAGCCATGGCGACCCCTGCTCTGTGGTGGAGCCGGCAGGGCCGAAAAGACACGTTGGGTGTTTTTAGACAAGATGGAACCACGCAGGTCCACCCATCAACCACACACCTGAACGTTCGTGTGAAGGTGGTGTGGGTGGAGGCGCGCTCCTGGGACTCTCACAGCACTGACTCATGGCCACTCACAGAACATTGAAGAAAAAGACTGAGTGCCCCGTGCGGGGGAAGGCAAGCAAGTGCGTGGAGAGATGTGCCTGTGTATCCACTGCCTGTGTGAACCGGTGCACCCAAATCTGACAAATTTAAGAATACAAGAAGGGTCATGCTGGGTCAGACCAATGGTCCATCCAGCCAAGCATCCTGTATCCAACAGTGGCCACTCCTGGTTGCTTTGGGGAAGTGCCAAACAGGTCGAAATGAAATGCTCTGTTACCTGCTGTTCATTCCCAGCTCCCAACAATCAGAGGTTAGGTCCCCAAACCACGCGAGCGGACAGGTCCATGGCCGCCCGCTTTCCTGGTCCCACCCACAGCCCTGGAGAACTCTTAAAGGATGCACGCGAAATACAACAGCACATTGGCTGAAAGCACAAGCCCCCACCCCCGATTCACAAGAGAGGAGCCAACGCCATGGAGCACAGCTTCTTGGACAGCAGTTTCCTGCATGTCCCCTGCCTCCCCCCCCCCTCCCCCAGTATACGTCTCTAGCCTCTGTTGTAGCCCGGGACTGCACCAGTCCCAGGGCAGGAAGGGGTTACTGGCTGCTGCAGCTTCGTATTTTTATAGTGTCCGTGGCTCATAGCAGGGATCAAGCAGTTAGTGGGGCTTGAGGTGGGGAGTGTTGCTGGGTGGGGGAGGAGAGGAAATGGCCGCCTGTATGAACTGTTTGCACGGCCTGTCTGTGGAGGCAGGTGTGTGCGGAAGCTGCCTGAGCAGGTGTGATGGCCACCCTGGGAGCTGCCTGTTTGAATTCCTCCACGTGCGTGGGTGCTCCTCAGCCGTTCCACTCAGCGGACATGGACCCCCCCCTTCCTCCATCCCTGCTCATCTAAAAATACCAGTTGGCCCACATGGGTGGCCCTTAGCCTGGAATGAGCGCCTGGGATCACCTGGAGGACTCATTCCGGGCCAGCCTCCTACCCGCCCCAGGGCAGGGAAACTGACGTGTGGTGCGTTCTAGGCCCCGGCAGGCTTTAGTGGGCCAGTGTCACCTGTGTTTTCATTAGGGCCTGAAGCAGCAGCATTGTTTGCCATTCTGCTTTGTGCTGCCGCGTTTTCTGGCTTGTCTTTCACCGGTCCGACAGCAACCAATGGCAATTTACAATACGTCACAGCAATTTGCGACAGTTTACAGAAATTTGCAGCATTTTATGGCAGTTTATGAAAGTTGTGGCAGTTTACGGCACTTTGCAGCATTTACGACAGTTCATGGTAATGTATTTTATTTTATTTATTTCTTTGCAACATTTCTACTCCGCCCCTCCTGCCCCACGCAGCTCAGGGCAGCTTACAAACAACAATTAAACATAAAACCCAATTAAAACACATTTAAAATACATTAAAACGGAAGACACTGAAAAATAACCCCCCCACCCCTCCCTAGTCCACTACTCCCCCCCCACCCTACACCCCATCTCCTTCACCAAACGCCTGGCAGAACAGTCAGGCCTTACTCATACGCCAGAAGGAAGGAAGGTCTGGAGCCATCCGGGCCTCTGCTGGGAGGGAATTCCACAGCCTAGGTGCGGTCACTAAAAATGCCCTCTCCATAGTGGCCCCCTGGACCACACAGGGGACCTTAAAAAGGGCTCTCCCAGACGACCGCAGGGGTCACTCCAAGGTCATATAGGGCTTTATAGGTCAACACCAACACCTTGAATCGGGCCCGGAAGACCATAGGCAGCCAGTGCAGATCCCGAGCACCGGTGAAATGTGCTCACAGCGGACTGACCCCCATAAGGAGGTGAGCCGCTGCGTTCTGCATCAGCTGCAGTCTCCGAACTGTCACCATGGGTAGCCCCACTTAGACCGTGTTACAATAGTCCAATCTTGAGGTAATGAAAGCATGGATGATCGTGGCCAGCTTGCTGTCTGAAACATATGGCTGAAGTTGACGTACCAGATATAATTGGCAAAACGCACTCCTCGCCACCACCACCACCTGGAGATCCATGCGGAGCTGTGGGTCGAGGAGCACGCCCAGACTGCGGAACCTGGGGAACCAGTGGAGGGCGAATCCCATCAATGACAGGTGCCGCCACATCCACTGCCCTACCCACCATCATCACCGCCATCTTATCAGGATTCAGTTTCAGTTGCCTCGCCCTCATGTAGTCCCTCACAGCCACCAAACACCAGGTAAGCACCGAGACTGCCGGGTGTGGGGCAGAAGAAAAAGAGAGGTAGAGTTGGGTGTCATCAACATATTGATGACACCGCACCCCATACCGTCTCACAACCTCACCGAGTGGCTGCATGTACACTTTGAACAGGAGAGGGGACAGAATGGAACCTTGGTGGACACCACACCTGAGGTCCCAAGGGGATGAAGAACAATCCCCAAACACTACACATTGAGTTCTTCTGGCCAGGAAGGAGCGGAACCATTCAAGAACGATCCCGTCCACCCCGGCATGGTCCTGCAAGCGAGTCACCAACATCTCAGTTGCAAGAGTTATGACAGTTTTAGCGACATTTACAACAATTTGCTACAGTTGTCCCATAAAATGTATGACAGTTTACAGACGTTTACGGCAGTTCACAGAAATTTACGAGTTTCCAAAATTTTATGGCAGTTAACACAAGTTTACGACAGTTCCCGGGAAGTCCCTGAGAGTTTCTGGCACTTTCAAAAAGGACGACATGCTTGATCCAATAGTGGCAGCAAATATAGGCAAGTGCCGCTGCTTCAGTGGGGGTTGGCATGTAATTAAGGAGGTGTTGGATTGGTCATTACCTACAAGAAAAAGTTGTCGCCGTCGTTTGACCCCTATTCTTCACCCATTGTCTCTACTCCCGTTGTCTATTCTAAATTGTAAACTCCTTCGGGCAGGGACCTGTCTCTGATCACGACTCTTCAGTGTCAGACACATTGCTAGTGCTATATAAATAATTAAGAGTAAACACAGCACATCCCTCTTTTTGATTAACCATTTCTGCCTTGTGCAAACAACTGCTTTTGAAAACCTTGTCACTGAGTTTCCTTTGCTGGATCTCCCACAAAAGGCAATCGAGGTAGGGCTAGCCCGAGGAAAGTGTGATGTGGCTTACATCAAGTGCTGCGTGCTAATGGAAGATTTGGCCTGTCAAGGGTTTTAGTCTATGGCCTTTTTCACAAGGACGCCGCCGCTGGCCTGGTGGGTGGAGATGGGTGGGCGAGCACACCCAGTGAACACCCGGTGGCACTGAGGCAGGAGATGTTTACACAGACAACGGTGTCAGGGGTTGTGGGATGGAAGGGGAGGAGCCGGCACACACCCATCGGGCAAACACCCACTCCGGGAAACACCGAGCAAACACCCATGACATTTACACAGACAGCCGAGACAGCAAACGGCGGGAAATCCCCACCCAGCACAGCGACGTGACAACATGGATGACTGAGGGCAAAAGAAACCGCGTCACACAGCTCCGCCCCTGAACTGCCAGACCATGTGCAGGTGGGGTAGGAGGGAGCAGGGATGACAGGAGACACAAAGTAGCAGCCCCCGACCAGCCCAGTGACAGAGACCAGACAGCCGGGCACCACAGACAGGGGAGAAAGTCAGAGATCCAAAAGCAGCAGGGGCCCCCAACACAAACACCTAACCCCCCCCCCAGCAAAATCCCTGCACACACAATCCAAAGGCCCCCAGTAAATGAGCCGGAAACGGGACACAGGTGGTCACGGCAGCAGGGAGGGAAGCGCACACCACAGCTGGGTTCGCAGGGGGGGAGACAGACCCCAGAACAGACCAACCGCAAGCAAAGCTGCTGCAGCTCTCCAAACACCAACAATGGATGTGCGTGGGTGAAGGGGGAGACCAACACCAAGGCAGGGAGGGGGCAAGGCACCAGGACAACAGCCAAGAGGATGGACCCCCGACCCAAGGGACCACAGGGAAAAGGGGGCACCGAGGCAAGGCCGGAGGGGGACATAAGGAAGGAAAGACAGGCAGCCGAGTGGCCACAACCCCCAGGACAGGGAATCCAGGGTCAACCCCAAAGGATCCGACAGCCACCGGGGGGTGGGGTGGGGGTGGGGAATGCTACATGCCCTGCACCTGCCAGGCAACTGGGCAAAACCCCCATGAGGTGCCCACATAAGAGAACAGCACACAGGGAAGGAGAACACACACAACCGGAGAAGGAAGAAAACCAACTTTAATACATAGGGGAGAAAGGGAGGAACAGTAAAAGGGACAGTTGAGCTGGGGAGCAGACACTGAGAGGTTGGGTGGGGAGGATTCCCCCCTCAATGGGGACACCGACCCCGTACCCGGCTCCAGCGATCTGCCTGGGCATGGTCGAGGTGGTGCACCCAATGCAGGAGGAGCTGCAGAACCTCCTCCTGTTCCCTGGTTCGCTCTGCAATCATCGGCTACACTGCGGGAGAGAGGGAGAGGGGTCGAGCCATTAGGATGGTCCAAGAGCCCCAACAACATGGAACCCCAAATAGACACCAGGGGAGGGGGCCCCACACACGCAACACACTCACTGATCTCTTTGTACAGCCGTGCCCCAGCACGGAGCTCCGAGGCCGCACTTTGGAGCTGGCCGGCCATCTGTCCCAGGTGAAGCATGGCCAGGAAAACAACCAGAGTAGCTAGAAGGGAGACTGGAGAAGGAGAAGGGGAAAGGGTGCACGGAAACGGTGCAGGTCAGAAGGGGTCATTAAGCACACAGTACGCACACACACCAAACATGGACCCAGGTCACCCATGCCAGTACCTCAGCTGCTTGGATCAAGTGGGAACACGGGCTGACAACTGATGGACCAGACAAAGCCCGCACTCACGGTCAGCAGCCCATCTCTCCTGCCTCCCATCCATTGCCAACAGTGCAGATGGTGGGAACCAACAGGGGGCGACAGGAGCGGTGATAGGTGGGGCAGCTCCAGTGGGGAGCCCAACCAATGGGTAGTCCCCACCTGACACTGTGTTTGGTGGGTGTGAAGGCCTCCAGGGCAACAGTAGCCACTAGGTAGGGGTTGGGGCCTGCACCCAGCACCCTCCCATGTACTTGTGCATAACGGACAGCACTGCCATGGTACAGCACCACTGCACACATGGCATACGCAACCCACGACAGGCCAGCCAAGCCAGCTAGTTGGTTGACAACAACACGACAGGGAATATCAGGGGACTGCACAGAGGACGGGGGCCCGCACAGGATCACAGGACATCAGGTGGCCAACGACAGATCAAGGACTTTGCAGTCAACAGGACAAGTTGGGCCTCCACCACCACAGAGGCCAAACCCACGATCCATTAGGGAGCCCCCAGGTGTCCACACCACAGGTTGCTACCTGACAGCCCCAGTGATCCCGAACACAACCCCCCTGGACCCCGATCACACAAACACACACACGGGAAACGATGCAGCCATGGGAGGGGCTATCGGAGCAGCACACTGTCACACAAGCATTATAGGATGTACAGTCACAGGCAAGGTCTTTATTCGTGATGGGGAGAAAGGGGAGGGGGTACAGGCGAACAGAGGCTGGTGAATGGGTGATCACAGGCCTTTGGGCATTCCATGCAACCATCACTCTGGGGCATCGTTGCACCCACTCCAAGAGGGGTGGAGGTGCTCATTAATGCAACAGGGATGGAGGCGGAAGTATACAGAAGCAGTGATGGGGTCCGGCAGATGGAGCAACCAACCAAAGAGTCGTACAGTACAGTGGGGAGAAGCAGCACTGTCAAAGGGGAGGCAAGGTACAGTGCAGTCACGGGGAATACGTTGCCACGAAGCGGGAGGTTGGGACGCGCAGCTCAGGGAGAGGCCGGAGGGTGCTTGTGACCCTCCCAGGTGAAAGGCCCCTGCGGAATCCCCGGGAACACATATGCGCATCCACCATGAACCGGGGCAGGAGGTAGTTCTCCGTGGCAGCTGCAGCCCTGACTTCAGGTAGGTTCAGCACCGATTGCAGGGCACCCAGCTCCAATGTCAGTAGTGGTCCACCAACATTGGGGGGTAGCAGGCCCATCTCCCCAAGAAGGGCCCGGCATTCTGATTGTGGATGCGATATGCCACGGGCATGCAGTAGGATGCCAGTGTAGTTGGTAGCAACAGGGGGACCCCCGGCCTGAAGGGCCAGTCCATACTTGGGTCAAGCAGTCATCAGGCGAACAGCTGTGATCTCCTGTGTGGTACATGGCACAACAACAGCGGCTGGGTGCCCCCAAAGAGGTTGTTGCAGGAGGGTGAAGCCAAGCTCCCCGGCACGCCTCCAGCAAGCCAGACCCCCGAATGGATGGCCCATCACCACAAGTACCGTGACAGGAGATTGAATCCATCCACAACTGAAGGGATCGCTCAGCAGCAGCTGGACATCGCGGCTCTACCACAGCATCCCCAAAAGCATGTTGGCACATGGCGACCACTTCTCTCTTGCACCAACACCAGCCTCGGGGCCTGTTCCACACCCTGCCATGACCTTGTCAAGGGCTGGTTGCTGGATTGCACAGGGGTTCGACAGAGAGCGGCTGTGAATGAGCAACGCGCTAGGAGCTGCGCAATGCTAGCCGGTAGGAGACCTTACACAGCTGATAGAGGGCAGGCTGCTAGGCCCTGTGAATCCCTGACCCACGCATCTGGCGGCCACATTCCAGCGCAAGTGATGACAGATGACCAAGGCCACAGCTGCCTCTAGCACGGTGCTAATGAGGCACTCCATGCAGCATATCTAGATTGTGCACAGCTGCACCATGCCATGGCCTTCACTCGCTGTGACAGATATAGGGCTGGTGTGGATGCATCCTGCCCACTAATCGCACAGGGGCATGTCACGGGTGCTGGGGGGGGAGGTAGGCCCCCGTAGCTACAGTGCAGCCCCGCTGTGGCCCTAGCCTCCAGGCGTGCAAGTGGTCCATGCCAGTGGGGGGATGTGCTGGTGGTCTGACGAGTAGGGATCCCTACCAGGTGTGCGGAACAAACCCACAGTACTGCACCAATCGATGGGCACCAAGCATGGTCCGCCAAAGTACATATGTGGGCCGGTTCCAGCGCCCGGGTGTGGCGTGTAGAGAGAGGTGGTTGGGGTCTGGTGGATGAGAGGTGATCGTGAAAGAGAGCTGAGCTTGTACAGAGGTGGTGCTGTCCAATACTGGGTGTATGTGCAGAGCACGGGGGAGGAGGGTGTGCTTAGCGGTTTGCTCTTGGCATCGGTCCCCATTACCTTGAGACAGCCGTTTACCGACAGGGAATGTGTGAAGTACGGTGTGGGTGTACTGGGCGCACAGGGTGTGGGGGTTGGAGGCACAGGCCGCAGCCGGGTGGTTGGTTAGTGCACAGCCCAGTGATTGGCCGGGTGCATTAGCGGGACACGTTCACAGCTGTGCAGGCCTTTGGGCAAGTCGTCCAGTCATGTAGAGGCTAGTAGGCTACCTGCATGGTGATCCATCACTGTTTCTGGTGGTGGGTTTCTCACGGAGTGTGTGTTGGTGGTACAATGCTGCCTGCTGATGAGCCCCCTGAGGAGAGGGCTGTCCTGTTAACGGTCCTGGCCGCTTGCTTCATGATCCTGGTCCAGGCATTCCAGCAATGGACCGAGCTTCTCCTACCAGGGCCCCGCTTCTACAACCATGGAACACGGCACAGGAGAGCGGCCAACATTCAGCATCGTTGCGGTGGGCGAGGAGGATAGCTGCTCGCCGACATGCCCTGTTCGGAACATCAGTGTCCCAGTACATGCAGCTTGTCCTTTTCCAGTGGCCCCTCAACCTTTATGGCCGTCGTGTGACTGCCGCAACTTGGAAGATGAATTGGATGTGTCCACGCACCAATGAATGGTGGGAGAACAAGTTGGCTACCTGGACAGACGAGGAATGGACGGACCACTTCTGCATGAACCGCTCCCTGTTGACCCGGCTCGGAGAGATCTTGAACCCACATCTCCAGAGGCAAGCTACCAACATGCGGTATCCGCTGCCACCAGGGATGCAATTGGCCATGGTGGTGTGGAAACTGGCTACCCCCAATTCCTGTCGGAGCGTTGGGGAGCAGTTTGGAGTGGGGACCGTGACTGTTAACAGGGTACTCCACGATGTGTGCGACCTGATAGTGGAGTAGCTACTCGAGCGGGTCATCCAGCTCCGGGATCCCGAGGTAGTGATCCGCAGCTTTGAGAACATGGGCTTCCCCCATTGTATCAGAGCGATAGACCGCACCCACATCCCTATCATCCATCCCCCACATGCCAAGATGGACTATCTGAACCGGAAGCAGGCATTCTCAACAAATCTCCAGGCCATTGTGGATCACAGGTGCCTGTTCACTGACATGTACACAGGCCAGTCAGGGATGAGCCATGATGCGCACATTCTGCGGGCGTCGTCCTTCTATGCCCACATGTTCGATGGTGAGATTGCCCCCAACCTGTAACAGGTGATTGAGGGGGTATCCATGGCTCCGGTGGTGCTTGGGGAACCTGCCTACCCCCTGAGCCCGTGGCTCATGAGGGCCTATCCCGTGGCTCGCACACCAGAGCGCAGGCTCTTCAATGAGCGCCTATCGTCCGCTTGGAGCGTGGTGGAGCGGACATTTGGCCAGCTCAAGATGCATTGGCGCCTACTCATGAACAGGAGCCAGTTCGATTTCGAGCATACCCCCATCCTTGTCCTGGTGGCCTGCATTCTGCAAGACTGGCAGAGCTTCCCTTGACAACCCCTCACCAGTGGAGCGAGCGAGTCCCATGTTCCTGTACCAACATGTCCAGGGTGGGGCATTCCGGCGCATTTTGGAGGAGAATAGGGACGCTCTCTGTAGGTGCATAGTTGCCCAGATAGCAGGTAACTAACCCTGGCATATGACTGCCTCCCCTTACACAGCCTGTGTAACCCGACCTAATAAAGACAGATGGAAAGACTACATACTCCATGTGTATTCTTGGTTAGGTACTAGGGGTTCCCCAGTCCCGTGTGACCCGTGTCACGGGGTCACCTACTTGATTGCAGCCATGGCGTTAGTCACACTTCAGGCTTTGGTCTGTCTCCGGATGGCGGTTAGCATAGGCAGTGCAAATGTGCTTTCTGTGTGCAGGCCTGTACCCTTTCATGTGTGGTTTGTCGTCTCCCCACCACCTTCTGGCAGGCAGGAGCGCTATAGGTCCTGCACCTGTATTGCGCATTAGGGGCGGGCCCGGTACCGGTACCGGTACACCGGATTTTACCGGTTACCGGTTTCACAAAAACCGGATTCCCGGATTGAATCCGGTATACCGGTACCGGATTTATTGCATTGGTTTCAATGGGGCGCTGTGTCCCCATTGAAACCAATGCAAT
>QEPC01006595.1:3080623-3098172 GCA_003113815.1 Sphenodon punctatus | reverse complement strand
CATTCCTGTCAGGGGATGTTGACCTGTGTAGCTACGTTTCCCTACTATGGGGGCCCCCAGCCCTTCCCTGTCTTGCATGGTGGGTGTATTACTCAAGGGGCTACCTCTGTAGCCTGTTTGCTACCCCATGACCCCGGCACCACTCACAACCTTCCCTTGTTCATGTTGGCCTACCATCATTGTCCTGTTGACCGGGTCTCAGAGGTGCCACCGGTTCCTCCTTGACCACCTCCTCCTCCACGACCTCCTCTTTGTGAACCTTCAGGCACTCTTGAGCTGTAATAGGAATCCATCAGTTGATTCCTGCTGGCCAGCTTGGGCTCCAGTCCCTTTGGCCCGGCACCCACCCCAGACCTTGGTTGTGTTCCTACCTGATCGTATTCCTCCGCGTCCTGGGAGGCATCCTCCGTGTGCGCCCCCCATCCCTGTAGTCTGTCACCCTTTGGGGTTTGTGGGCGCACGCGGAGGGTGATGTTTGTGTGAGCGGTTTCCCAGGCCACCTCCTCCCCCTGTGTGATGGGGTTGTCCCCTCCCGCATCCTGGCTGGCCTCGCCAGGGCAGCGTTCTCCCCCTGCTCCAGGGGGGTGTTGTTAGCACCCTCTTTCTGCCCTGGCAAAGGCAGTGCTGTGTATGCGGGAGGCAACTATATCCCTGCCCACACTGAGGAACTGGTCCAGCTCATCATGGAACTCCATTGTACACATGGCACAGCCGTGAGATTGTTGTCCTTGATATACTTGTATCCGGACCTCAAGTCTTTTTCCTGCTGCATGCACTGGGTGACATCCCTATTGTACTCCTGCTGCTGCATCTCCTGGGCGATGGCTTCATAGACCTGTTTGGTCTTGTAGCTGTGCACCAGGTCATGCTGGACCTTTTCGCCCCCACCCCACGTATGAAATCCCGAGTCTCCTCCTCGACCAGGGCTCCCCCTTTTGGGTACCGCGTTTGGGGGACTGTCCAGCTTGGCAGCTTGGGGCCTGCCCGGTAGCTGTGGTGACAGTGGAGCTGGTTGTCTCCTGTTGGGGGTATTGCATGGGGGATAGCATCTGTCTCGTAGCCCCCCTTTCCTCCCGTTGTGCGGTCCTTCCCCTCTCCCCCCGGGGGGCACGACAGGGTTACCTGACTGTCATGGAGGCCCTCCTCGGCCGTCTCCCCGGTGGTGCGTTGCTCCCGGGGGGTGGGTGGGGTGGTAACGGTTAGCTGTCAGCTGCCTACCTTGTGTTCCCTTGGGATGGTTTCTGGTATTGGTGTGCGAGACCCCCTCCCCAGGTTGTTGGGGTACCCTCACTCTTACCTCGCTGTTGGTTGTGCTCCCTTCAGGTGTGCTTTCCCTCCCCACCTGTGCCGTTGGGCCGTCCCCCCTCCCCTGGGTGTCCTGGGGTCCCTTGGCTTACCCTGGCCTGTTCCGCATGTGTCGTGGCGCTGGCTCCTTTCGTTTTGTCAGATGCTTTCCTTCCAGACATTTTGGGAGCAGGCGCACCGCTGTCATGTTTCGGTTCTCTTTTAAGGGCTCCTGGTTGGGCGTCTGGTATCTCCCCCGGTGGGCGTGTCTGCTTGGGGGCACCTGCGTCACCTCTCTAGTCATCTCTCTGTGGTATCGGCGGGCCCATCCCTGTGGGTGTGGGTGTTTTGTTTTTTACACGGATGGGTGGGCGTTGAACACCCATCTCCACCCACTTCCACCCACAGAGCATGCCGGCTCCTTCCCGGCTGCTCCATGGGTGTTGGTGGGTGGGAGTGAATGCGCCCCCACCCACTCGTGGATGTTTACACGGACGCTCTCCCACTCATCCGATGGGTGCTTATGGGTGTTCGTGGGTGGGTGCCATCCATGCAAAAAAGGCCTATTTCTTGATTGGGGAGTGAGTGGCCGAGGGAGGAATATGGAAAGTAAATATTTCATCTCTTTTTATTTCTCCTGCAAGCATGCATGGAATCCTTTCCTCATCAAGAGAGGTTTTGCTGGATGCTGGGCAGGGTCCCCCAGGCAATGCACAAGATTTAATACCACTCCTGATCTAATTACAGGTTTACTGACGGATATTACTAAGGCCCCAGCCATGCGAGTTCCTTTATACTGAGCTTTCCCTCCGCCTTCAACTGAAGCGTGCAATAATTTTATTTTTTTTTAAAGTAAGATTACTAAGGCATGATGGCATGACTCAGATTTCAATTCTGCAGTAACCCATGATAGCTAATACTTTGCTCTCAAACTAGGACAAATGTAAGGGTAACATTTTTATGAACCATCTGGGTTTACACTGGACCTAGATGTTTTGTAGTCTGGAGTATGAGGTAATGTTAATGAGTTACAAAGAGAGTTTTCTTCAGCTGGGTGCAGTGGCAAATATCTTTCATCAGATAACAGTGAGTCAGGAATGCTCCCAGGTAGGATTTTACCGTTTGCTGCCCAGGAAAAACAAAGTTTGCTTTAGGGACTGTTAATGGATTTGGAATTAAATTTTAAAAATAATATGGTTGGGGCGTAGGGGGGAAGCAGTGATCACAGGGGGAAGGGAAAATATATTAGTTTAAATCTCTAAGCCAGCTTCAAAACGAATCCACAACCATAACCAAGGATAACATTTCCAGCTCTCTACATGAAATATTTTGCTGTTGCAAAAGTTGCTGTGAATGAATGTGATGGAGACAAAGTAGTGAAATGATTTATTTTATTTGACCAACTTCTGTTGTAGAGGTATTACTACTACTACTACTACTACTATAAACTTTATTTTTATATAGTGCCCCTCTGCCATGGCTGTCGGAGCGCTTTACATATAACACAACTCTTAATCCACACCAAAACCCTGTGAGGTAGGTTAGGCTGAGAGATATTGTGGCTGGACCAAGGTCACCCAGTGAGTTTCTGGCTAAGGCAAGAGATGAAATGGGTTCCTGCAGAAATGGGTAAATCCGTTGAATTTTCAGCACTGATTCAGCCCCAAAATCTTGGGTACGTTTCACTACCCAAAATGGTGTCCGATCAGTGCCCAAAATAATGACATACTGAAATACCGTTTTTGTCCCAATTTTTTGTATTCTGGACCTGGATTTGTGACTTCTGGTCTCGTATTTCAGAATTTTTTCGGGTATTTTTTTCCCCCAGGAAATTTCAGGCACTTGGAAACTAAACCCAAAATTTCGGTTTTTTGGGTACTTGAATGGTTCAGGTACCGATTCGACTACCCAAAACGGTACCCATAAATGTGGGTATTACCCACGGGTGCCAAATCAGGTCCCTGTTTCAGCTCTAGTCTGTTGGTGAGAGGATGCAAGCTCACACTAGGCCCTTCCTCGGGCATGTCAAAACTCTGATCTACTTTACCTCCATCTCATACTTTTGGTACAAGCATGGCAACCACTCTTTCTAGGTCAAATGAAAATGGGCACATCAGGAAGAGGGCAAGGAAGTCCCTATAGCCCACCCCTTTCTGACATGGCCGCCCCCTGCCCAGAAGCTTCAGTGCTCCAGGTTAGTCACAGATATCCCCAGCTAACCCAGAGAAACTGGGGGCCTCTCACAGAGTCTGGGTCAAAACTTGGGTGTGTGTGTGTGTTGGATGAAAGCTACAGGGGTGACACCCTATTATCCTTTTTATGGTAAAGGCGGATGGGATGTGGGGACAGTCACAGCCCCCTTGTGAGGGGGGGGTTGGGATGAGAGGGGACTGAATGCGGAGGTGGTGGTTTCCCCCATGCAAGACAACAGAGCAGTGACTGAGTGAGGATTGTTCTTCATGTATGACATATTTTCATTTGGGTGGAGATTGAGAAGGAAGAGGGTGTTGGGGTAGCCACGGCAACTCTGTGAGAGGGCTGGGGGGACATGAGCTGGAGAGGGGGTTTTTAGACGAAAGCGAGAGATTTAAAATTGTGATTGTTGATGATAAATTGTAATGTGTGCGCTTGGGAATTGGTTGAGAGAGCGAGTTTTGGGGAGGGTGGTCACGTGGAGAGTGGGGTTTGGCTGGATGGGAGTTAGGGGTGGGGTCTTCCCTGTTGAGAGGCAGGGGTGTGGAAGTGAGTGGGAAGGCATATGGAGGTTGAGGTTTTCAAATTTATATTATGTAACTTATTTATATCGGGTTGATTTATTGTTTTTTTATCATTGTGAGGCACCCTGACCTCTTTGGGGTAGGGCAATATTAATAATCATTTTTATTTATAATAATAATTTACTTATGAATAATTATTAATAAATCACTACACAGTCACACACACACACAGGCCACCCACCTCCCGAGTCTGCATTCAAAACCATAAGGCCATCCTTTCTCTGTTTCTCTTGCTGGCATAGGGCATAATAGACCTGTAAAATGGAGCATAGTATCATGGGAACTGTAGTTTCTTTGGACCAAAGCTCTGTATTAAAGGTCAAGTCATCTCTGGGCCCCAGTGTTGAATTCAAAGGACTTGTCCACCCTCAGTTCATGAATCAGCTTTAACAACTTTCTTAGACCTGTTTTACTCACTCCTGAAGCCAATTTAGCAAGGTCAGTTCTCCAAATGACTTTAGCCTAAACCGGCTCAGTTGGCAGTAGTTTAGTGCCTATGTGGATGCTGGATTTAAGTGAGGCAGTTTAAGAGGGGTGCCCTGATTGGATGTTGGAATGTCTACCCAGAATGGCCCACTGAGCAGCAGTGTGAATGACAAGTAGCACTAACACTAGCCTGAAAAACTGGGTAAACCCATCAGATCGACACTACCCAAGCCGAACATGTTGGTTTCAGTAATACCGATATTTGTTTGCTTGCTTTATGGCACATGTGCCGATTCCAAAAAACGACACAACTGAAATACCGAAATGTCCAGAAAACCAAAATACACAAACCGAAAAGCCATCAATATGAAAAAACAAAACAAAAACAAAACGGAATACCCCCATAATGAGATATGTATTATAGCAGAAACAATCACTTGCAAAAATGAATAAACCCATTGAAACAGTTGTACTTGACGGTAACATTGGGTACTTACTGATACTCGGTGAGTGCCCAATGAACTAGGTGATGTACCAGAATGCTGTTTGTTGTGCTGATATTTTGACTTCTGGTAACAATTGGTGTGGAGGGGAGGGTGCTTTGGATTGCTGTCACACTCTGGTGGTTGGAAAGTATGGTTATGGGTGGGTTGGGTTGGGTTGGGTTTGGGCGAGGAGAGTGCTTTGGTTTGCTGCAGTCACTATGGTGGATGAAAGGCATGGTGATAAGTAGGTGGGTTGGTTTGTGGGGAGATAAGGTGCTTTGGATTGCTGTGACACTCTGGTGGCAGAAGGTGTGCTAGTGGGTTGGGTTGATGAGAGGGAAGTGTGGGCATTAAGGGAGAAGATTTGCAAGAGGAGAGGGAGGGGGATCGGGATTTTTTTTTCATATGTAATATATTGCTCTGTTAATTGTTGTAAAGCCATCCTGAGCCAATGTTGGGATCAGGCAGTTTATACATTTAAAGTAGTAATAATAATAATGCAACATGGATCCCTTGCTGAGGAACAGCTTACCTATAAAGAAATCTGAAAAGATCACATTAGATAAATAAAGCCCAAGTGGGCCCACTGCCAGGCTAGATTGCATAAATATACTGAAATCTTGAGGAGGTAGCCTTTGCTCACCAAGCCGCGCTAAGTGCTGCTTGCCACCGGAGCAGGGTTTCTTGACAGCTAGAGGAGGAGGCGGCTGGAAGTTGAAGCAAGAGGAGGGAGGTGGCGGGGTGGGACCATGATTGATGGCACGGGATCCCTCTGGGCTGTTCTTGTTTGACAAGGTGTCAATCTAGATGACGGAGAAGCGGTTACATTTCCTTCTGATGATTAAACCCGCTTGATACTAGTGAAGTAGATGCAAAGTGACATTCAGTTTAGAACTTTTTTTTAAAAGTCCCAAAACAATTCACAATGGAAAGGGCAGCAAAGCAATATTTATTTATTTATTTTTAAAGAAGAGACCATTGTGCTGCTTTGTTTAGAGCATCACGCGCTCTACAAGGCCATGGTAAGTCCAGACCAGAATATTTTTGCGGGGTGGGAGTGATGGTGGAAAGGGCTGGAGCAAAGAGCCTCTCCCACCCACTTTCTGACAGGGCCCCGCCCAGTGGTGTAGTGACAAACTGACACAGGTCCAGGAGTCCGATAGCATCAAGATGGTCTTGAAGTTGCCAGGCAACCATCCGATCAGTAACCTTCCTTAAAAAGGGAAGGTTAGAGACCGTGCTATAACTGTTCAGGGAGTCAACGTCAAGCAATGGTTTTTTGAGCAGGGGCAAGACAACTGCCTGTGGGGAGGCGCTGACAACCCCAGACAGCAGAGGACCCAGTTTCTCCCTAGGGATGGGCGAACACGGTTTGGAAGTTCGGAGTTCGGACCAAACTCGGTCTGTTCGGTTGACCGAACTGAACTTCCGAACCAAACTCGAATTTCAAACCGAACTGAACTGAATTTCTGAACTCCGTTCTGTTCGCCCATCCCTAGTGGCAACACACACAAAAAGCACTGGTTTTGAACTTGGTTCGGAAGTTCGGAATTCGACCAAACTTGGTCTGTTCGGTCGACCGAACCGAACTCGAATTTCAAACCAAACCAAACCAAACCAAATTTCCAAACTCAAATGTCAAACCAAACCGAACCAAACCGAATTTCCGAACTCCGTTCTGTTCGCCCATCCCTATTTCTCCCAGCTGGCTTTCACCAAACAGAACAGGTATGGATCCAGTTTACAACTGGTTGCCTGCGTTGCCCCAAGGACATCCCCTGCCTCGGTGGGCGAGACCAACTGAAACTGATCCAAATAAACAAACCAAGGCTGAGCCTCCACAAACTCTGGCTCTGCCATCACACCAGAGTCCCCTGGGTTGTGGTAAATACGACTGATTTTGTCTGCAAAGTGAGTGATCAATTCTTCACAGAGAGCAGCAGAAGACTCAATCTGACTCAAATTGCAGAATATACAAGGGCATGGTTATAAATGGGATTAGTTATAGTTTATAGCAAGGATGGAGAACCGTTTCCTTCCCGAGGGCTACTTTGAAAATTAGTACAAGCTCCGAGGGCCAAGTAGAACCTGGGGGAGGGGTTAATAAGAGGCATGCTTAAGAAAAGGAGGGTTCAGATCATGGATCTGTCCTTTAGTCTTGTGTGCATGCCCTCATCTTATCCCTTATTGTCCAATAAGCTCCCTGATCTTGAGATCCGACCTTCAGAGCTTGAGGGTAGATCTGAAAGATGAATTCCACCTGGTTCTTTCTGATTTCAATCGGAACTGGGCATTTCAACCAGTCTGAACGAAATCAGAACTGGCCATCGGTCTGATTGTTCATTCCAATTTCCGATCAGACTGGACGATTTCTTTTTTTTTAAAAAGGCCATTCTGGATCCAAGGGACTTGGATTTGGGATAAAGGCAGTGCCATTTTGTGCATAGCATGCGTAATGTCTTTTGTTTGTTTGTTTTTAAAAGAATATTTCAACTTGGGGTCCAATTGGAAATCTAGTTGAAATATTAAACAGTTCAATTTTCAACGAAATGTCCATGAAACGGAACAGTTGTTTCAATCCATCCCTACTTGAGGGTAGGAATTAGCTCCACCGAGGGGTCAGATCTACGAGCTGGAAAGGGGACACATCAAAACTTGCTGCAGGCTGTATTTGGCCCCCGGACCTGAGGTTCCCCAACTCCTGGTCTACAGAGATGTTTGACGTGAATTTGAAAACTCATATCCTGCCCTTCCCCGCCTCCACGCATTCCGCTGGTTGTTCTTGAGACCAAACATGCCGTGTTCCTCCCCTCATCGGTCTTCCGTTTCAAACCCTTTATCATCTTCATTTTTCTCCCGTGAATTCTGTCCACTTTTTCCATGACTCCTGTTAGGGAACGAGGGGATTTATTCAACATTAATTTGTGCATGGTTCCAAAATATAACAGTCGCTGTTTTGCTTTCCCTGAACTAGTGTCATATTATATGGTTGGGTTTGGTTTTTTTCCCCTTTTCAGTTGTAGCGTCAGCTTGTGTGATCATTTAAGTTACACTGTTCTGAGAGATAAGTGCACTGATACATCATTCTGGCCGCATTGGCCTTGATTATATTTGTGTCTGACTTTAGAAACTCTGTCGCTCCGGTGACGGATCCTGCCACCAGTTAAGGCCAAATATTGGTGAACCGATCACCGAGGGCTATTGGCTCAAACAGTTTTCCTTATGCCTATTTACACTAGTGGAGACGTTCTCCCTATATGGTTTTTAAAATATTATTAATAAATATAAGGATGCGATGCTTCTTAATAAGCAAACAAACAAGCCCACTCTTTTTCATTTGGGCACAGTTGCAAGCTACTGGGATGGCAGGGCAGTTTCCCATCAATTGGGGCTGTTGTGTTCCTTAGTCTTTCTTAGAAATAATCACAGAAAGATTTAGATTAAGAAACAACACGTTACTTAGAACTCAGTTATGATGTAGACAAAGGCTCTGTTCTCTAGTAGCTAGCTATCTTAGGCTTCTCTACTAACACATAATAATAATGCTCAGTATGTAAAGGGTATTGGATACATTTAGTTCCACTTTCTTAAAGTCACAGTATCCTTGCAGGGGCTAGCAAAACCGCTTGTTTAGAAGAGGCCGGCAACATGTACTTTGGGTTGGATCCACTGCCATGTTGTTTGGGGGCACCACTGAGGGCAGGAGAGAAGGGCGTTGCCTCCTCCTGTGTTTCATACCATTTTTGCTCCCCAGATTCTCTGCCCTTTCTCCTTACTGCCCCCTATGCCTGGAACTCCCTTCCTTCCACCTGACCCTTTAAATCTCTTCTGAAAACCTCTTTTGACAGGCTTTCCCTAGCTTCTCAACCCCATAGATTGCTCATTAGTGCCCCCTCTACTGCCCTTTCATTTAGGGTTGCCTTCTCTCCTGTAACTAAGCTAAGCAAATGCCCCTGTGACTTCTCAACTTCACGAATGCATCCCCGTCTCTCCCTATTTTCCCCATTCCCTTTTCTCCCATTACTTATCTGTTCTAGACGGTAATCCCCTTGGGGAAGGGGCCTTTCTCTAATTCAGTTATTGTTCAGTGCCAGGTACCTGGCTGGTACTGTGTAATACTTTAGTAATAATTTTAGAAGAAAACCTTAAATAAATCCAAGAATAACTGAACTTTGGGGCGGGGGGTGGAATGGAAAATCTTTAATAAAAATATTTTAAAAAATAAATAAATAAATCCAAGAGCTGGCATCTGCTGAAATCCGCCCCCAGCCCTTGAAATCTGAAAAGGTGCCACTCCAATTTTAGACCGGTGTCACTCCAGTGGCGTGGAAGTGGCAGAAAATGGGGTACCTGCGGTAACACTCTGACTCTGTTGTCTTGAAAGGATCCCAAGCCTCATCCAAGAAGGTGGGAAATTAAAACAACTTGCCGCTTTTACTGCGTGCACTCGCGTACGATCAAAAGGATTAGAAGGGGAATTCGCTCTCAACAGTTTGTCAAAGGAGCCTTTTTCTGAAGCCAGTTGCCATTGGTGGAGGTCGAAGTCCCAATTCCCCCCATCGAAGGGAAATCAGGCTTGATTGGATCCGACATGCTTAAGCTTTCCAATGGCAGAGGTGGTTGGATTTGACACCTAATGAAAGACACCGTGTTTCTGTTTGTTTGTTTTTTTTCCAACGGAAAGAAAAGCAGAACGGCCACCTCTCATCTGCAATTACCACTCCCGGGAATTATTCTGTATTTAATGAAACCTCTGTAGGCCAAACAAAGGAATTTCAGAGGGAAGAGCCCAAGAAAGGCAGGGACGCTGGGCTCAGGCAAAGAAGCCAGCCACAATTACAGGGAATCAAATCCTCTCGACGCTCTGACGCGGTTTGTGGGAGATCTCATTAGAAAGGCTGCCAGCCCAGAGCAACGTGGACTTCTCTGCAGGGGCGGCCTTTCTATTTATACCCGCTTGAGGTCAGGATCTAGAGCACGGGATACAGGCAGCTTATTCTCACAGGGAATGATTCTGTGGGATTGATTTTATTTTCAACACAGCGACAGGCTTAAAAAAAAAACTCAGGGATCTGGTCCCGACTTCAGTAAGGAGGATTGTGCCAGGCCTGGTGACAAGCAAAAGAAAGAGGGAGGCAAATGCGTGCCGCCTCTTGGGAGCATTATTCTGTTGTTGAACACATGGAACTACGGGTCTCTCTACTGCTGATTAGAGCTGACTGGCCAGATCTCAGGTATCTGGCCCACTCCGGCAAGGACTGGTTACTGAGCGGTATCTGTTTATCGTTTGGCAATTTAATCAGTTAACTGTTTTACCAATTTACCACATAACTGTTTTACCACATAACACTGCAGCGTGCCATTACCGTATTGCCCATAATCTTTTCCCATTTTCTTTCCCCCTCCCCACTCACTCCCTCCACACCTTGTTTCACACCGGTAACGGTAACACTCAGGCCGCTTTTAGACGTGCACTTGGATCAGGCGCGAGAGTGGCGAAACAGCCGCGGCGCTGTTTTAGACGAACCGAAAGCGGAAGTTGTGCGCATGATCCGGAGCCGCGCATTCTTTGCCAGCCGCGTATGTCACCCCAGAGGAATCAGGCCGGTTCGCTCGCGGTCGGCAAAGAATGCGTGGCGCCGCATCACGCGCACAACTTCCGCTTCCGGTTTGTCTAAAACAGCGCCGCGGCTGTTTCGCCGCTCCCGCGCATGATCCCAGCTGCTCGTCTAAAAGCGGCCTCAGTTACATGGTAAACTGATTAACCCTTGTGCTATTATTCAGTTTGTCAATAAGCTGTCACGGTAGCTGGTTAATGGCCGGATAACCGCCAAACTATCCCAAACGGAGCATATTAGCCGCGGAGACCAAATCCAGCACTTATTACAATAGGAGAACCAGAGGTTATAGAAGCCCCGCCTTGTCTGATTTTGTGGGATCAGTTCCAGTTCCGATGCGGAGGATGTCCTTGGGGCTGTCAGGGCTACCTTTTGTGAACTAGACCCTTGCCCGTCCTGGCTGGTTAAGGCCAGCTGGGAGATGCTGGGGCCAGTGCTGGCGGAGGTGATCAATGCCTCCCTTCTGGAGGGCAGGGTGTTGAGCCGTGCGGCCCCTGCTCAAGAAACCATCCCTTGACATTCTCTTGAATCATTCTTGATTCACAGCTCCGCCTGGATGCTCAGGTTTGGGCTGTGGCGAGGAGTGCCTTCCTCCGGTTACATCTGGTGAGGCAGCTTCGGCCGTATGTCTCGGGCTTGGACCTGGCCATCTCATCCATGCTTTTATCACCTAAAGACCGGACTACTGTAACATGCTCTACACGGGGCTACCCTTGGTGACGGCTTGGAGACAGCAGCTGGTGCAGAACGTGGTGGCCTGTCTCCTTACAGGGACGGGTCGCCAGGAACACGTTACACCAGTGCTTCATTCTCTGCACTGGCTGCCTATAGTCTTCCGGGCCCGATTCAAGGTGTTGGTGTTGACCTATAAAGCCCTAAACGGCCTGAGGCCACGTACCTGCGGGACCGGCTCACTTTCCAGGCCCTGGTTCAGCCCTTGCGGTCCACCGGGAGCACCCTGCTCAAGGTCCCCTGTGTATATCGGGGGGCCACAATGGGGAGGATATTCTCAGTGGTAGCGCCACGGCTATGGAATACCCTCCTGGCAGAGGCCCGGATGACACCGACCCTCTCCTCCTTTAGGAAGTACTGTAAGACCTGGCTGTTCCGTCAGGCTTTTGGCGAGGGAGACGGGTAGGGGTGGGGGACTGGGTTAGGGTGGGTGCATGGAGTTGGCTGGAAAAAATTTTTTGGGACTCCTTGGGATTGTTGGTTTTATCTGTTTTATATTGGGGTGTTTTTTTGTGTGTGTATATATTGAGATTGATAGTATTGTTTGTTTGTTTTTATTTATTGTGATGCAAACCGCCCTGAGCTACGGGGCAGGAGGGGCAGGGTACAAATTTTGTATGAAATAAAATAAATCTTCTGGGGGGCCTTTAACTCTCAAGGCTAGCCTCTTGCTCTGCTGTGTTTTCCCGGCCTACTAGGCCAAACCTCCCTGCAGCTTGTGGCCAGCAGAGTGAGACGATTGTGTCTTACCCTCTGCAACCCGCCACACTGACAGGATCCCGCGGGCCATCTTAGCGGTACCTTGGGGGAATGGAGTTTTGGCAGCCAGCTGATTCCAAAAGCTCAAACACTCCCTCAGTGTTTATCTCATTTACACAAGCCAGTTATTTAGTCCAGACTGGTTTCCCCAAATCCGAAGGACTGATATTTTTAGTAGTTTACATACTAATTGCCTTGGGGGGGAGGGGGGGAGGGCCAGGGAGCCTGGCCAAATGTTGAGATGTTTCCTTCCAGGACAGACTTAGTGGATTTAAATCTCTCTCTCTCTTTATTCCTTTTCTGGAAAACACTGCTACTCCTCTATCTTTTTATTGCCTGGATTACATGAATACCATGCACTGTAGCATGCAGTAAAGTCAGGCCAGGTAGGAAATCGCAGTGGACTTAACCTCTAGCACCGCTCTAAAAGCAGCCGCAGTAAAATGGGGGGGTTAATTAAATCCTACAGCTGTGGAAATTACCTTTCTCCAGTTTATGCTGCGGGGGAAAAAACAGTGCCCTAATGAATGGAGCCCATTAGCATTTGGCGTTAGGTTTCACGGAATGGTTCAGGAATGAAATAGGGACTCATTCTTGATGCCTTTATGAAAGGGATTTACAATCCCAAGCATCCAAGGGACCCTGGAGCTCCGTCCCTCTGCTGAAACGCACTCCCAAAACACACGCGCTGGTCTGTTCCCTCCTTCGCAGCTTTTAAATCTCTCCCCAAAACCTCTCTCTTCCGTTGCGCTTTCACTGGTCCCACACCCCCATAGGGCTGCTCGCTGACGCTCCTTATCCTGGCCTGCCGTTTGGGGTAGGGTTTAAGGAACAGCTTATGGGACAAATACGCCAAGGTGCCAATGCAGGCCCTGCAACATGTATTTGTCATAAGCGTTCCTTAAAAATTTGCCTAGCTGGCAAACCCTAATTTGGGGTCCCCTTCTCCCCTGTAACTAATCTAAGCCCATGCACCTGCGACTTCTCAGCTTAATGAATGTCTCCCTGTATGCCATTCTCTCATGTCCATCCCTAGACTGGAAACTCCCTGGGGCAAGGAGGACCTGTCTCTAATTCAATGATTGTTCCGTGCCAGCCGGGCATGTTACTTGCACTATATAAATAATTAATAAATAATTCATCATTTCAAGCTTTCCTCTACAAGAGGATCCTACTTTCAATACAGCTGGGGAAGCTTAGCAAAGACCCATTCAACGAAGAGAGGAAGAATAGACAGACCCTGGTTCCGTGACCTTCATTCCAGGTTGTAGTTGGCCCAACTCATACTCTAGACTTGGTGTTTTGCACCGACCTTGAGGCAGGGGATCCGATGTTTGGGGGTGTTGTTAGTTCACGCTTGTCATGGTTGGATCATTACCTCCTTCGGGCTTCTCCCTCAGCGTGCCTACCTGACCAGAGGGGTGTGGGACCAGTTCGGAGGGTCCACCCTCGGAGGCTGATGGACCTCATTGGGTTTCAGGCAGTTCTGGGGGAATTATCAGATGATATCAACAACCTCTCCATCAATGCCCTGGTGTCCTTCTGGGACAGGGCTGCACAAAGTACGACCCGAGGACCGCATGCAACCCTCAAGGACCTTTTCTGCAGCCCAGCTCCTGAGGGCCGCAAAAACCTTTCCTGCAGCCCTTCATGCTTCCTCCTGCTCTGGTAATCACTGTTCCTCGAGCCCCCACACTGGTGCTAAACCCTCCTTCCTCTGAGCAGCAAGCCTATTCAAGGTGCTGGCTGGATCCCTTCTTCCTCCTCTCTGGCTCCAGTTTACTGCTGCTGCCGATGTCTCCACCTAGTGAGCCCCTTGCTGCTGCTTCTGCCACCCAGATCTCCAACCCCATCTCCTCACTTCTAGGGGTGGGGTTATGCAAATTAGGGTGGGTTATGCAAGTTGGGGCGGGGTCACATGTGGCCCAGGTTTGGGTCCAAACCAAATTTTACGGCTCTTGGCATGAATCAAATTGAGCACCCCTGTTCTGGGATGACTGGTTGGCTGGGGCTATTGATCGAGTGGCTCCCAGGCGTCCGCTCCTGGCATTTTGGCACCGGAGGTCCCTGTGGTTTATGGAGGATCTTGGGAAGCTGAAGCACGAGGGGAGATGGTTAGAGCAGTGGTGGCTCTGGGCCCACGCTGAAGATGGCCAATTCCAACATAGGCTGTTTTTGAGGCATTAAGTTGTGGCTGTGCGGGCAGCAAAGAAGCAGTTCTTTGCTGTCTTCATAGTGTCTGTGACGTTTTCGCATGAGTCTGGCCGAGTTTTTCCGGGTGGTGAGGGATCTGGTCAGTCCGACCGATCTCCACCTGGATATGGAGTTTTCCACAGCCCACTGTGACATGTTTATGATGTACTTTGCGGATAAAATCACTTGCATTGAACACGACTTTGATTCTGCCCTTGGGACAGTACTATAGCCTGAGGTTAGGAATGCCCTGTCTAGTTCATGTTTGTGGGATCAGTTTCAATTGGTGATGCCTGCTGAGACGGGGGATGTGATTGTGTCTGTTCAGGCCATGATGTGTGAACTGGATCCCTGCCTGTCCTGGCTGGTCAAGGCCAGCCAGGAGATGGTTGGGTTGTTGATTGATGGGGTTATTGACACCTCCCTTGGGGAGGGCCAGCTGCCTGAGTCACTTAAGGCGGCGGTGGATCAGCCTCTCCTCAAGAAACCATCTTTAGATGTTGACTCCCCGGTGAGCTATCGGCCTGTCTCTAGTCTTCCCTTTTTAGGGAAGGTTATTGAACGGGTGGTGGCCTGTCAGTTACAGGCTGTCATGGACCCCCACTTGCCTCACCGACCCCTGGACCCCTGTGTCCTGGTGTTTAGGCAGGCCCGCGCCTGTCCTGCAGCCAGCCAGCGATCACCTTGCAGTGCAGACCTATGGAGGTTAAGGCTGAGTGGGAAAATCCGCTGCCCTGGGGGTGCAGGTGAAGGCTGAGAGAGAGATTCCCTCTCACCTAGAGGTATCTGCCTGGAGCAAGGATCAGACCGAGGGCATTTTTAGATGAGACAAAAAACGCAGCTGATCCTTTAATCAGCCGTCTTACTTCGTTCTCGTCTAAATGTTTGACGCGGTTTGAAGCCGCTTTTCTCCCGTATCAAACCGGCCGTGGATTCCTACCTCCTCACTTCAACATCTGTGATGTGCCATCATCACAGAGTAGAGAGTAGCGGGTTAATTAGGAGGAGATGCAATCGCTGTGCCTTGTAAATGCGCCATGCCTTGTAAATGCGCCATGCCTTGTAAATACGCATGTCTTGTAAATGCGCCATGCCTTGTAAATGCGCCATGCCATGTAAATGCGCCATGCCGTGTAAATGCGCATGTCTTGTAAATGCGCCATGCCTTGTAAATGCGCATGTCTTGTAAATGCACCATGCCTTGTAAATACGCATGTCTTGTAAATGCGCCATGCCTTGTAAATGCACCATGCCGTGTAAATGCGCCATGCCGTGTAAATGCGCATGCCGTGTAAATGCGCCATGCCTTGTAAATGCGCATGTCTTGTAAATGCACCATGCCTTGTAAATACGCATGTCTTGTAAATGCGCCATGCCTTGTAAATGCACCATGCCGTGTAAATGCGCCATGCCGTGTAAATGCGCATGCCGTGTAAATGCGCCATGCCTTGTAAATGCACATGTCTTGTAAATGCGCCATGCGCATTTACAAGACATGCGGCAGAAGCAGCGATCGTGTCAGACCTCCGTGAGTTTCATGCGTGTCTAAAACGTCCTAACACAGGAGTCTGCTTAACACATCACTTTACTAACGGTGGGGATGGGTGGGGAGGCTCGGCACAGTACAGCACTAGGGCTGATGCGGCAGCAGCTTTTAGCGTGCCGCGATTCCGTTCCGCCATTTCGGAACTGCCCGCGCCACACCGCGACTTTTCTGCGGATATTCCGCTAATTCCGCCGGAATTCTGCAAATCGCGGAATTGGGGGGAAATTGCGGGAAAATTGCGGAAATCGCGGAAAACCGCTATTCCGCTATTTTTTGGCACTGGCGGAATTGCGGAAATAGCGAAAATGTCATGTTTCCACGATTCCACTAAGTTGCGGAATTAAATAAGCGGAACCGCGGAATGGCGGAATGAAACCGCGGAATGAAAGCCTCTGCCATGCCGTTCCACTAATTGCGGAAACACTGTTTCCGCCGGAAATAGCTACCGCTGTGATATTCCGCTACAGCCCTATACAGCACACAGACAGTATCAGCAAGTGTACAGCAAAATGGCAACAGTCTCACGCTCTTTTCAGTGGTTCCTCCTTCGTGGCGCTCCCCATCTAGCCCGGAAAGAGGGGTCCAGACCCAGTCGAGCCAACTCTCCCCAGGCTGCAGCTCCAACTCCCCAGCTCAGGTCCTTGCACTCAGACGCTTCCTCCTGCAGCTTCCAGCTTCCTTTGTCCCAGGGTCTGACCCCGATCTCTCCCAAGCCCAGAGTATTTAAGCACCATCAACCCCACCCGGCCCAGGTATCTGACCACCCCCCTGAGTGTGCTCAGAGTGGCTCCTCTGAACTCCAAGCCAGGCTTGTGGACTCCATCGGGCCTACCTGCATGGGCACCGTGTGCTTTTGTTTACAGTAAACCACTGAGTTCCCTGACTGCCTCTCCAGCCTCCCTCAGGTTCAGTTCAGTATTCCCCACACAGGCGCATCAGGACCACACTGGTCTTCTGGATCTCTCGCAGTCAGGCATTCATCTGGGTTATGGCACTGAGACTGCACTTGTGGCCTTGGTTGATGACCTAAGAGTGCAACTGGACAGGGGTTGTTTGACCCAGCTGGTTCTACTCAATCTCTCAGCGGATTTTGATACCATGAACCATGAGATTCTGACGACACACCTGCGGGACCTTGCTGGGGTGGGCGGGTCAGCCTTGCAGTGGTTCTGTTCATTCCTGGCTGATCGATTTCAGTGGGTAGTCCTAGGGGAGTATACTTCCTCCCTCAGAGGTTTCCTGTGTGAGATCCCACCGGAATCCATCCTGTCCCCTCTCTTGTTCAATGTGTATATGCAGCCACTGGGGGAAGTTGTGTGTCAGTAGGGGGGTACGTTGCAGGGGTGGCTGATGGGTTTTGAGGTTGGAGGGGCAGTGAGGCTGGCCAGCCTGCTGGCGGCAAAACCGCTGGCGGGCCAGCGGGCAATGGTGGGCGGGGCCAGGGCAACGGTGGGCAGGGCCAGGACAACAGTGGGCGGGGCCAGGGCAACTGTGGGCGGAGCCAGGGCAACGGTGGGCGGAGCCAGGGCAACGGTGGGCGGCATAACCCAGCAGCAAGGCGTTCCAAGGGTTAATGTTGGATGGATATTACATTACTTAATCAAGCAATTTCGGTTAGGTTAGGCAGGTTATAATCACCTCCTCTGCCAGGTTTAAAAACAGGCAGAAAACCTTAAACCTCACTTACAAGCAGTTTTAGCAAAGACACACACACACACACACACACACA
>QEPC01006595.1:3066226-3079275 GCA_003113815.1 Sphenodon punctatus | reverse complement strand
CATTTAAAAATGGCTGCAATATAAAAAAACCGGCACACTGAAATCCGGTACCGGGGCCGGATTACCGGGCCGAATCCGATAATGCCGGTACGCCCGATACCGGCATTATCGGATACCGGATTCTACCGGTTTCCCACCCCTACTGCCTATTGTCTTCCGGGCTCAATTCAAGGTGCTGTTTTTAACCTATAATGCCCTAAATGGCCTCGGCCCTGCTTATCTGATGGACCATCGCACTTCCTGTGCTCTGGGATGGCCCCTGCAGTCATTGGGGGAGGGGGGGGCACTCTCTTGGAGGTTCCCCACTTTAGATTGGTGGAGACTGACAGGCGGGCGTTCTTGGCGGCAGCACCTGTGGTGTGGAACTTGCTCCCGGTGGGTGTCCATCTGAGCCCTGATCTTCCCACCTTCTGGCACCAATGCAAGACATGGTTCTTCCACCAGGCTTTTAGTCATGGGGAGGGGTTAGATTTTTGGTTACTTTCTTTCTTTTTGCACATTAGAAGGGGTTTTATCGTTCTTACTGTTTTTTTACTGTTTTATATTGTGTGAAGCTGTTTTATATTGTAGGATTTTAATATTTTTGTAAGCGCCTACAGCTGCCTGAGGCAGATTAGGTGGGATAGAAACTGATAAATAAAAATAAATAAAAATGTAAGAACGTAAGGGCTGTCTTGCTGGTTTAGGCTTATTATTATTGTTTTGAATGTATAGCCCCCTTCTTTTTTCAGCAGCAGGAGGCGCTATGTAGGCCTGAAACAAGAAATCCTGGGGAGTGCTGTTTCCGTCAGAAGCAGGGCATCCGCCAAGATTCAAGGTTTACCGGCTTTCCTGCTGCTGTTCCGTTATTTTTCGCAGGTTGAACAGGCCTAAGCCTTGTGTGCCCTACGTGCACCCCACGAGGGCTGTGCAGATGAAAGTGTGCCAGCTAAGCACCGGGGAAGTGTTGGAAATGGCCATAAAAGTGCTGTAAAACTGTTGTAAAATTCCTAGAGAGTGCCCCCAAAGTTCTGGAAAGTCACACAAAGTCCCAGAGAGTGACAAAAATGATGGGGGGAGGGGGGAAAACAAAAATAAAATAAATAAAACAGCAGAAGCGTGAAATCACTGGAAATTGACGAAAAGCCGACGGACATTTGCAAGCACTCCACAAAGGCGATTTCCTTTTAGAACAGGAACCCTTGCTCTCCTCTCAGCCCTAGTGCTATGGCGGGGTGGGAACCGTTCCCCCTCTCTGTGGGGAATGGATCTCCATCCCTGCATGGCTGTCCAGGCCGGGACATCCTGCAGGTAGAAGGGGGAACATGGCACTTCATGTAGGAGGTCACGTTGCCTACATAGGGGGGCGTGTGGCTGCTAATGCAGGGGCGTGGTCGCTGGTCCGGATGCCTTCCATGGCCATCCCAGCAGCTGGCATGTTGGGAGCATGGTCAGCGGAGCATGGTCAGCAGGCCACATATTGTTGGGGCCTGCCTTACTGCCGGGTGACCCTGAGCGACAGCCCTGGGCCTCACTCTTTTCTCTACTTCTGGGGGCCACACAGTGGTCCCCCTTTTTACCGGGGCAGGATGCAGGGTTTCTGCTCCCTCCAAGTGGAGCCCCAAACATGACTAACTATAGGGCCCCGTGAAGGGTGGGGCAACAGGGAAGGGGCCACAGAGGCCCCACATTTTCTCTTCAACCTGGGCTCTGCAAATTTTAAGCCGGAGGCCTGAGGGAACCTCCGGGGGCCATTTAGCAGCCTCCCGCGGGCCTCAAAAGGGCCGCAGGCCGGAGGTTTCCCAGCTGTACGCTATGGCTGCAGGTGCCCCTACCTCCTTCCATCCTATCCCAGTATCTCCGTATCATGGCCAGATTCACCCACACTGAACAACATTCAGGACTGCTGCAATCCAGGAAGAGTTCTGCTGCCGCCTCCTCTCTCAATGCTCCTACACGGGCAGAGAGCAGTGTCCATCTCCTCTGAATGAGGAGGGGTTTTGCTGAATCCTTATGTCTTGGACTGACCTAATTGGGCTGCTTTGCTGGCCAGCACCCTCCTCCTGTGGGTAACAGTTGCGACCAAGCAGGAGGGGCATTTCTACAGCTGAGTCTGGTGCCGGCGGTGGGTTGCATCTGCTCTTGCATATCACCATTTCTGCCCTCCCCATGTTCCTCCATGCATTTCCATGGGATATATCTCCCTGACCAGCCTGCTAGGGTCCAGCACTGGCATTCCTCCCGAGCCCTGAAACGCCCGTTAAAAAGAAACGGGCCTCTTCTCCTGGCTATGATAATAGTACCTTGGGACAAATAGATTCTGGCACATGGAGATCGCCTTTTCTTGGGCCACCTCGTAATCGCATTATCACCTACGCTTGTGGTGCACACCTGTGGTTTGGCCTGACCACATGGTCGTAACGAGAGCACGGGGCAAGCCCTGGAGTCGTGCTGAAGTGAGCTTGTATTCCCACATGCTTTGCATTACAGTGCTCGAACCCCCCACCCCTGCACACACAGCACAGGAGGTAGGAGCATGAATTTTGCTGATTGAATCTTCTACGTTGCCCCTGGTGAATTTACAAAAGCTACATTAATTTCTGCTGCTCCTTCTAGCCTTGCTGGGTGAGGGAGCATCTGAAAGTTGGGGTGCAACTTAAAATCTATTTTGTGGGGGACAGGGGACACCGTTGACTCCTTTGAGCATTGCAAGACAGCCACCTGTGCTCCTTTATTTGCCGCGGTCTGAGTTTCTTCAGTCTGTCTATACTGCTGTCATTCCTACGTCTGTTGGAATGAAGAGCAAAGCTCCCCTGACTCGAATGAGAAAACTCAACAGGGCCTTTGAAAGAAATCACGTGAAATCAGAATTTTACAATCCCTTGTGAAACCGATCCCAGAGCAGGTGTGCAAAGGGGTCAGGATGGAAAGCCCCAAATGAAAACAGAGGGGCAAGAGATGCTTTGAACCTGTGGGATGCACTCGTGGTCAAGTCCACTGCCGGTCTGCGCCCCACAAGACTGTAACTGCAAGGGAGCTGGCAGGAAACCCTCCATGTGAGATGCACCTTGCTCTGCCTTCATTGCCCCGATTTCCATCAATACGTAAAAATTACTATAATTTCTATCAATTGTACACGTTTAATTAAAATATCCCATTGCCTAACTCTGAGGCTAAGAAATCAACTTTTAAAAAAAACAAAACAAGAAGTAGGTTGGTCTCTTGCACAGACACACTCTGACAAAGACACAACTTTGACAAAGGGTGTTTCCACACGTGACACCAGAAAGGAGGCTACCGGCACGGCTTGCAAACACCCCGACGAGAGTCTTGACTGGGTCTGGCTGTAGAACAAATGTTTGTTTTTAAATTTTATTTATTTTAGATTTTATTTATCAATTTATATCCCGCCCCTCCTGAATACAGCTCGGGGCGGCTAACAACTTCAGAAATATAAAAATACAATCATATACACAAAAAAATTTAAACAATCATAATATTATAAGCAATTAAAACAGGGCTAGGACAAAAGTAAAACAATAAATAATAAATAAGGGTGGGAAGGAGATAAAAACCCTAACCAACCCTAACCCCCCCTCCCCAAAGGCCTGGGCGAACAGCCAGGTTTTACAAACTCACTGGAATGTTAAAAGGCTTGGGGCCAGGTGAGCTTCTTCCGAGAGGGAATTCCAAAGGTGCAGCCCGGCCACCGAGAATGCCCTTTCCATTGTGGCCCCCCGCTTAACATGGGGGACCTCCAAGAAGGCACCCCCGGCAGACCGCAGGAGCCGCTCTGGGGTGTGGAGGGCGAGGTGGTTCCTGAGGTACAAGGGGCCCAGACCGTGAAGGGCCTTATAGATCAACACCAAAACCTTGAACCTGGCTCGACACGCTATTGGCAACCAGTGCAGAGTCCGGAGCACTGGTGTTATATGTTCCCGACGACCCGTTCCTGACAGGAGCCGGGCTGCCGCATTCTGCACTAGCTGCAACCTCCGAACCAGGAACAAAGTCAGACCCACGTAGAGCGCATTGCAGTAGTCCAGCCTCGAGGTGACGAAGGCATGGATGAGGGTGGCCAGGTCTGGGCCGGAGATGTACTGGTGCAGCCTCCGCACCAGATATAACTGGCGGAAAGCAGCCTTCGCCACCACCTCCACCCGTCGCTCCAGGCGGAGATCTGCGTCCAATATCACCCCCAGACCCCGAACCTGCTGAGCTATAGGAGGGTGAATCAGAAGGACCAACACCTCCCTCGCTCTCCCCACCACCATCACCTCCATCTTATCGGGGTTGAGCTTTAGTCTGCTCTGCCACATCCATTCCGCCACGGCTTCCAAACACTGGGATAGCAACGAGACAGCAGGGCCTGGGTCAGCTGAAAAAGAGGGGTACAGCTGAGTATCATCAGCATATTGGTGACAATGCATTCCGAACCCTCTCACGACCTCCCCCAATGGCTGCATATATACGTTAAATAATAATGGAGACAGAATGGAACCCTGCGGAACGGCGCAGGATAAAGCGCGGGGGCAAGATGTTTCAGCTCCCAACATCACCCGCTGGCTTCTCCCCGACAGGAATGAGCAGAACCATTCAAGAACAGTCCCATCCAGACCCCCCAGGTCACTCAGCCGTCTCAACAGCAGCCCATGGTCCATGGTATCAAAGGCGGCCAAGAGATCTAGCAGGATGAGAAATGTCGAACATCCTGCATCCATCTCCCAGCAGAGATCGTCGACCAACGCCACCAACGCTGTCTCAGTACCATAGCCAGGGTGGATCCCAGATTGAAAAGGGTCTAGGAAACCAATGCTATCTAGATGCGCTTGGAGCTGGATCGCCACCGCCCGCTCAATAACCTTCCCTAAAAAGGAAGGTTAGAGACAGGTCGGTAACTGGCGAGTGCGTCTACATCCAATGATGGTTTCTTCAGCAGGGGGTGCACCACAGCCTCCTTGAGGCTAGGCGACAGCCTCCCCTGCTGCAGGTATGCATTGACCACCCTCACCAGCACCGTCCCCAACGTCTCCCTGGAGACTTTCACCAACCAGGACGGGCACGGATCAAGTTCACAACTGGTGGCTCTCACAGACCCCAAGACATCTACCGCATCGGCTGGTGTCACTTCCTGAAACTCCTGCCAAAAAGTTGGACCAGACGGGGCCTCCATCACCTTGCGCTCTCTACCTACTGCCCCCAACCCAGCATCAAAGTCGGTCCCATGGCCAGGCTTCTGGGGAGGTCATGGAGATTGCCCCCATGCTGCCCCTTCCCCCACCATTACAGGCAGCCACGGCAACATATGGTGGCTGCTGTGGCGGCTGGCCATGACAGAACTGATCCAGACTGGGCCATGGCAGGTGACACCACACGTGAGTAGCCTGTTGTAGCTCACTTTGACTCAGTCAGGTGGCCCTTGGCCTGGACTGTGATCTCAGAGGTGTCCGGGATCACAGCCCGGATTTGGCGAGGACACACCCAGGAGCAATCCCAGGCAACATCTGGTGGCCCGGCCAACAAATGTACCAGTGGCCCACCGGCCTCACCATCATGTTTGTTAACACAAAGACACACTCACCAGTAGAGCTGGAAGGGGTACTTGTTTTATTACCCATTGGTAAATATGTGAATGTGCAAAATGGCAGACTGCTTGCTGTTGTTATGGATCCCAAATCTGCTTTCGACACGATCGATAGACAATTATTGTGGGCAAAGCTTGCCTCAACCAACATTGATAGGAGGCTCTTGTTTTTAGTTAGAATGTTTTATTGTAACATCTTGATTAAAGTTAGACCATCTCAATTCAGTTCTTTATCGGAAACTATCCAATCCACAAATGTATCAAACAAGGTTCTGTACTTGCCCTGTTTCTTTTTAATTTTTTTATCAATGAGATAGCCTCTCTATACTTCAAGGGGATTTTCTCCCCACCCCACCCCCAGTCCAGGGGAAACAAATCCCAATCCTTCTTTACACATACGACATGGTGTTGTCGACTGCTCAGGGTGGGTTGAGGAGATTGCTGCTGGCCTTGAGTGACTATTGCAAACATAATCAATGAATTATGATAAAACCAAAGTCAAGCTTTTTGCCAAAAAGCAAACTTTATATAATTAGCATCTGGGCTTGGTAAGACTGGAATAAGTAAAAAGCTATAGATACTTGCAATGTTACAATTCGTAAGGCCTTGACGTTGCTAAGGTTTCACCAGATGCCCTCTGCTGTTCTAGAAGGTAGATACAGACGGGTTCTGTATGGCCAGAAGCTATGCTTTCGCGGCATGGAACAGGTTGAGGATTTTCCCCATGATTTATTTGGCTGTATAGCCATGGCAGAAACATGTACCAAATTATTGTCTCCTCTTCTAGTTGGGAAAACACACTGGGACACAGCACTAAAACTTTCCTGACTGTTGGCTAACCCTATGGGCCAGGTTATGGTGAAAGTGGCTAATCTAGCTCATGCCCTTACCGTCCGAAGGCGGTCTCTCTTGGCCAAGGCGAATGCATATATATCTTCCTAAGGAAACCTGGCTCCCTTTCACATGTTAAGCTGTGCTTATTTTTGTAAAACATTTTCCTTTTAGGGGTCAGGCCTGGTCGAACCTGCGCTCTGTAAAAGAACAAGACTGTTGTAATATGGTTATTGGTTCACATCTGTATTATGATTGTGGTAAATTGGGATTGTGCTGAGCAGACTACCTCCTCTACTGTTTTGGTTCCATAAGAGTTACTATTCTTCCAATTGGCTGTATAAGGGTGTAACATTTTGGACAAATGAGTGTTGCAATTTCCTCTTGAGGAATACGGTTTGTCTCACCATTTTCGGGTGTCTTCAGTCTTTTCATTAATCTTTCTGAATCACAGCTGATGATTGAACTAATTCTTGGCCAGTCAAATTGTACTGGTATGTTGTGCCTTGTTGTATTTTGTTTGAAACTCTCTTTTACGTGCAGCTTGTCTGCTTTTGATTTTGTAACTTTGTTGTGATCTATGGTCGAAACAAATAAAATCTTTACATTACCCATTGGTAATACCCTCAATTTCAGGCTCTGTGCTGGGTACCCAATGGACTACCTGACTGCCGATTAGGTACCCGATTAGCCAGCACAATGGGAATGATTTAACCATTTACTGATCAGTAAGGGTACATGTCTGTTGGCCGGGGCCAACACGTAACGACCAACAGACATGTTGGTCGATCCCAGCAGGGAATCTGGGGTGGGGGTGGGGGCTGCGCGGTTCAACGTGTGGCCGCACAGCCCTGCCCTCCCACACTCCCCCAGCAGCCCGCCCTCCTGGAGATGGGCGGGTGCTGTGGCCAATACGGCCACTGCGCCTGCCCCCTGGAAATTGACCACAGTCTGGAATCGGTGACGAGCACGGACACCGATTCCAGGCCGTGGTCAGCGGCCAGACGTGATGTTGACACGCTCAACCACAGGGAATTCCCTGTGGTTGACTGTGTCAACGTCATGTCTGTTCAGTGTTACTGGCCTGGAATCGGAAGCCGTGCTCGCTGCTGATTCTGGGCCGTCGTGAATTTCCTGGGGGGGGGGGGAATCAGTTTGACCACGCTTCCGTTCCTGCTCCAGGGAGGAAGGATGGAAGAGTGGTCAAACTGATCCCCCCCTCCCCCCGTGATTCACGGGGGCGCGAACATCTGGTGTAACACTGAACAGACATTACAGGATCACACTCACCATGTGGGAATTCACCGTGGTTGAGCGTGATCTCGTAACGTCTGAAAATACTCTAAATCAATTTGGGAAAAGAGCAGATAATGGGATGGAAATTTGAGAAATCAGGATGGAAACGCAAAAAGTCGGTACTGGAATCCAGTGAGAGTGTGGTTGCCGTGTTGGTCCCGAGTGACAGAGGTGGAGACAAAGTAGTTTGAATTATATCTTTTATTGGACCAACTATTGTTGGTAGAAATGTGCAAGCTTTTGGACCTCATGGGGTACTTCCTCATGCAAGTAGGAGTTGGGACATTGGGTAACCTGTCGGGCACTAATTGTGTCCTGATTATTAGTACCCAAAGGTGGTGGGTCGACTACCGGAAATTCGGCGGGTTTACCCGTTTTTGCGGGTAGTTGTTTTACCTCTGCTCACCAACAGGCTGTGTCTCGCGCCACCTGGCTTTCATCCCACCCAGAGACAGGACATTTAAATAGCCCTGCTTTGCCTCCAGGGGACGCGGGGCTCTGTTGCTGGGCTGCTCATTTGGCAGGGAGGGGGAGCTGACATCACCTGACCCCCTTTCTCTCCCCTGCACTTATATTTTCTAGGGATGGGCCCTGGGGGTGCCAGCCTGAAGGGCAACATCCAAAGGGTGTTGGCTATTTGTTGGGCCATTTGTGGGAGCCGTGGTGGCCAGGGTACAAATCAAATATTTATTGTATCAGCAATTTTGCTATAACACATATTAAAAACATATCAAATCCCCAAAGGCATTAAAAGAGAACCAACTTAATTAAATACAATATAATTCAGATCACTATACATATCAGACTTATCAAATTATTTCTCTGCCTGGAGTTGCCTTAATCCTTTTCTCCACCAACATAAGGAAGAAAGCTATCGCTTTAATTACTGTTACCTCAGTTGCTGTGATCAGCATCCGTTCCTTTATTTCAGTTGGTAAAACCTTAATTGGGTCGATCCATACAAGTTTAAGATCCTTCTATAATGGGCAGTCAAATATCACCTGCCTTAAAGAGTCTATCTTCTGCGGGCAATATTTGCAAGTTCTACTATTGTAGGGGGATTCTTTCTCTCCTACCCCTTACTATCGCAGTTTCAAACATTTCGAACCTCAACAGCGTCATCATTCTCCTCAATCTATGATCTTGAATCAATGTTAAATATTGCTCTAGTACAACAGATAATTTGACCAGTGGGTATATTGGGGTGATTTTATTATTATTATTATTATTAACAAACATTTATATAGCGCCAGCAGTGTACCTGGCACTTTACAAAGTAATAAAATAGACAGGGTCCCTGCCCCTAGGGCTTACAATCTGAGCGACAGAAGCTGGGGGAGAGACATAGGAATGGGAACAGAGGGAGAGACAAGGGGTCTAACATTCATGAAGATGCGAGGTCTCAAGTGCACATGCTTGACTTGGTTACAAGCCATTTTATTTCCTCTAAGTGCCTCCATGTCTATCTTTTGCGCCAAATCCCTAGCTCTAGCACTAATGTCCCTTTTTGTGATTTTATAATCTGGGATACCCTCTTGTCCTATAGGAAGGTCCATTTCTATAGCAAGCTTCCTAACATGGTTTAGCCAAGTGTACTGTAAAGCCCCTGTGTGCTCCTTTTGCTCATCATAACAACTCTTCACTAGGGAAGAAGTTCTTCCCTGTGAAATCTTAAGCCAGAAGCGTAATACTCTGCTGTTTAAATGAGAAAGCACTGACACGCTTCCTGTCTCTGCTCATAGCATTGCCAGGGGAGTTGCTCTTGACACTCCCAAGCTATTTAGTAAAAAATGGTTTTGTGGAGTCTCCAGTTTGCTAATATATCCAACTGCTGTTATTTCTCCTCCATAAAATACTTGGGGGAGAACCTTTAAACCAAAGATGCTTAGTAATTGCTCAACTGGAGCCGCTGGTGTCGCATAGTATAATCTAAGTATACCTCCAACTGATTGCATTGCTTTCACTACTAGTTTCTCATTATTTTCCCTCCACGTTCTCGTATTTGCAAAAATTAAACCTAGATAGGTATGATGTGGTGTTAAGATCATCTCCTGTGTGCCACACGGCCATTTATGTTTATGCACGCAGTGCCGAAGCACATTACCTTGGATTTATCAATGTTAACCTTCAAGGAGTTTCTTAGACAGTAATCATTTAAAGAATCCTGACACTGCTGCAGCCGTTGTTTAGTTTGTGATAACAGCACAACGTCGTCGGCATACAGGAGGATCGAGAGAGCTCTTTCTTTTATTCGTGGAGGGGTAGTATTAGCTTTCGAAATCTGGGGTATTAAATCATTTATAAAAAGATTGAACAGCAAAGGAGCCAATAGGCAACCTTGCCTGACTCCTTATTGTTGGGAGAAAGACCTTGTAATTCTGCCATTACAGTCCAATCTAACAACTGCCCTAGTGTCTTCGTGTAATTTGATAATTAAATCTAGGAGATGACTCGGGATTCTCATTTTCATGAGTTTATGCCAAAGTAAATGTCTAGGCACCGAGTCAAAAGCTTTAGCCAAATCGATAAATGCGGCATAGAGTCTTCCTCTCCTTATATGCACATGTTTGTTCACTAAATGTGTTAAGATAAAACAATTATCTATTGTTGATTTTTTCCGGCAGAAGCCAGCTTGTTCTTCATTTAGCACAAACTGTGAAGCAACCCATTGCTCTAATGCCGTGAGAAGTATTCGTGTATACGGTTTACTTTACTGTTGGGAGAAGACTGATTGGCCTGTAGCATGCCGGATCTCGTGGGCCTCCTTTTTAAAATATAGGTACTATTACTGCCATTTCCCAGCTCTTTGGAATATCTTTGGTAACGTTAATTTGAGTAAACAATTTTGCAAGTAGGGGAGCGGTGGCCAGGGTACATTGCCTGCTCTGTATGTGTCCAGTCTGCTTCATTCTACTCCATCGCCCGCAGGTGAGCACACCCTCCGCCTGGGACCCTGCACTCGGCCCCGCCCCCTAGAAAGCTGCCCCCCCGCCCCTGGGGGCGGTAGCCCTCGGGTGGCGCCCGAAGGGCGGTGACGAAAGGGTGCTGACCGTTTTGTGGCCGTTGTGAGGCCGGAGCGAGGCCCGTGAGGATTCAGCGCTGACAACACCCGTACCACACAGTCGCTTCCAGCCGTTGCTTGCACTGCCACTGGGCATTGCGCAGACCCTCCCGTGCCTCCCACAGGCCTGGCTACCCCGTCAGCTGCCTTGAACACAGACCACTAGGATGCCTCCCCATATCTCCCTTGCTCCCTCACTCTCCATCTCTCCTCTCCTTCTCTCACTGCTGCTGTCTCCCCTGCTTCTCCCTCTTCCTCCTCCAAAAGCCTTTCTCCGACCTGCCCACCCCCTGTTCCATCCCTTGCCTATACTCCCCTCCCCCTCCTTTACGCATTCCCTGCAAGCCCCCTCCTCCCCTCCACCCCCCCTTACCCAGACCCCACACGTCCATCCGCTCCACATCCCCCAGTCTCATCCACATCCCTTGCCTTCCCCCAGATCAACTGCCCTTCTCCTGCTCCTTCTGGAACTGCCGCTCTTCCGTGACTAAGGCCCCCTTCACTCACGATCTCTTCCTGTCTCACCCCTTTCAACTCCTTGCTCTTACTGAAACCTGGATCTCTCCCTCTGACCCTGTCACCCCTGCCACCCTCTGCTCTGGAGGCCTTTCATTCTCTCGCCCCTGAGGGCCGGGGTGGTGGCGTGGGCCTTCTCCTTGCCAACCCCTGTCGATTCCAACCCCTTTCCCCTCCTCCCTCCCTCTCCTTCCCTTCCTTTGAGGCTCATTCTGTGCGTTTGTACTCCCCCCTTCACCTTTGTGTTGCCGTCATTTACCGCCCCCCTGGCCGCCTCTCCTCTTTTCTCCCAGATTTGAATCCTGGCTAACCTTCCTCCTCTCTGATGATACCCCCACTCTTATTCTTGGCGACTTTAACATCCACGTTGACACACCTTCCAAGTCCCGTATCTCCCACTTTCTCTCCCTAACCTCCTCCTTTGATCTCCGCCTCTGAACCGATTCCCCCACCCACACTGACGGCCACTCCCTCGACCTCATCTTCTCACGAAACTGCTCTGTTGCTGATCTCTCCTTCAATCCTTGTCATAAATCTGACCACCTCCTTGCCTCCTTCAACCTCTCCCACCAACCCCCCTCGTCTTCCCCCGCTCCGCGCCCTTTCCATAATTTGCAGGCCGTTACCCCTCTTGACTTCGCCTCCTCCCTCTCCCCCTTCCTTCCTTCAGTCTTCTCCTCCTCTTCCCCAGACTCTGCCATCTCTTCTTTTAACACCTCTCTCACCTCAACCCTTGACTCTCTTGCCCCCCTCTCCTTCCACCCCGTCTGACCCCAAAGCCCCCGCCCTTGACTCACCCCTAACATTCGCTACCTCCGCTCTTGCACCCGGGCTGTCGAATGCCTCTGGCACAAATCCTGCTACCATCCTGACTTCCTCCACTATAAATTCTCCCTCTCCTCCCTCTCTTCTACTATCTCCATGACTAGGCAACACTACTATGCCTCCAGGATCAAATCCTACTCTCGCGACCCTCGCCGCCTTTTCTCTACCTTCGACTCCCTACTCAAGCGCCCCTGCCCCCCTCCACCCTCTACCCTGTCTGCTCAGGATCTTGCATCATTCTTCACCTCAAAGATCGACAAGATCCGCCAGGACATCGCCTCCCACCCATCTCCTCTTCCCACTCCCTTACCACCCCTCCCCCTTCCCCCTCTCTTCTCACCTCCTTCCCCCTGACCTCCATTGAGGAAGTCTACACTCTGCTCTCTTCCTCAAACCCCTAACCTGCCCTCTTGACCCAATCCCCTCCCGCTCCTGACCTCTATTGCTCTCACTATTGCCCCGCCCTTTTACATGTCATTAATCTCTTCCTCTCCACTGGCTCCTTCCCCTCTGCCTTCAAGCATGCCACTGTTTCTCCCATCCTCAAAAAGCCCACCCTGGAGCCATCCGACCCCTCTAGTTACCGGACGGTCTCCCTCCTTCCCTTTGCCTCTAAGCTTCTGGAACATGTTGTCTACTCCCACTGCCTGGATCTCCTGGATCTCCTCTCTGCCAACTCCTCCCTGGACCCTCTCCAATCTGGCTTCTGCCCCCTTCACTCCACGGAAACTGCCCTTGCCAAGATCACCAATGATCAACTTGTCACTAAATTTAATCACCTCTACTCCATTCTTGTCCTCCTTGACCTCTCTGCTCCCTTCAACACTGTCGACCACTCACTCCTACTGGACTCGCTTCGCTTCTTGGGCTTCTGCGGCTCTGTCCTTGACTGGTTCTCCTCCTACCTCTCTGACCGCTCCTTTAATGTGTCTCTTCCCAATTCCAGCTCCTCCTCCC
>QEPC01006595.1:2993665-3041645 GCA_003113815.1 Sphenodon punctatus | reverse complement strand
CCCCCCCCCCCTCCGGTTGTGTAGCCGGTGTGCCAGCTGCACATTTATTTTCACCCAATATTTCATTTTTTAATATCAAAATGGAAATGGTTCCGTCCAAATGGTTGTGTACGCTGGACTACGCCACACACCCCTTATTGCATTGAATGGGCAGTGCAACCAAAACAATGTTTCATGTTTCTCAACCACGTTGTTTTATATTGCTATTTTATGCTTTTATATTTTTGTTTTAAATTGTAAGCTGCCCCGAGCTACTCTGCAGAAGGAGCGGGGTATAAAATTGTTAAATAAATAAATATCATGGTTTCAAACTCCTGATATTTTCCGGACCAAACTTTTATTCAGAAAACTTGGAAACTGGGGAACTGTTCCCCCGCTCCCCCCTCACTAAAAAACCTTTCCTCTCCCCTAAAGAAAAAGATGCTGTTTACCTCAATTAAAGTTTTGACCAAATTTCCTCACTGATTCTCCTCTGGGTGGCCATGACACTTGTGTACACAAGACAATTACATGGTGTAGCAACTCACTGAGTTACATCAGGGCCTCCTCCTTCCAGAGAGAGTCTTATTTTGGTTTGTGCCCTGCGTATCCAACCAGCTGAAATTGGTTCCAAACAGTTTCTAAACCAAGTTTGTTAAATCGATACGGGTTTTCTTGAGTATCAAAGCCTTGCGTGCTGGCCTGGTTACGAAGGCTTAATATGCTGTACGTGAATATTAAAGCCTTTTTGTTCTTTTCTGCCGGCCTACAAGTTCTCTCCAGGTTTCTGAGGAGCTTTCGCTGCTTGTTATTGAGAAGTCTGAAGCCGTGTGTGACCCGTTTTGTGGTTACACTTTCCCCAGTTCCTGACTAGAAGGACCTTAGTTATACTTGGGCTTTGTTTCCTAAATGTTATCTTAACTAATCGCTGTGCTCAAGTGGTTAAGTTGCAATATGAAGGGGGCAGCTCTCCAAATACCGCCAGCACACTGCTCCTTTTTAAAAGCAGCCATTGAAAATATGCACTTTGGGGGGTTATGTTAAAGTCCTAGGAGGCAGCTGCGTTCCCTCCCCCCTTTTATAAACTAACTTTCTTATCTTGATGGTAAGTGCTATTCTTTACTGGCTTCGGTATTGTAGAATAGAGTTGCTAAGAAAAGCGATTGCTGTTTAATAGCATGTTTATTATACCAGCAATGCTGAGACCAGGGGCGTAGCTCCCATAGTTGCAGCAAGTGCAACTGCACCAGGGCCCACAAGCCTGGGGGGCTGGGGCCCACAATGCATGTGGAATCTGTGTGCATCTTGTGTGGGGGAGAGGGCAGGACAAAGGGGTCTCATTCCACATTCTGCGCCAGGGTCCATTCTAGTCTAGCTATGCTCCAGCCTGGGACTGAGGTGATGCTGCTAATTTGTAGCGGAAATAGCAAACGGCTTTGTGAATCTCTATGTTAAGTAAATTCCCAAATCCTTGCCAAAAAAATTCCTTAAATCTGGGCCCACGCTTAGGCCGTTTTTACACGGACATCACTCACCCATGAACACCCATAAACACCCATCGGATGGGTGTGAGAGTGCCCGTGTAAACATCCATGAGTGGGTGGGTGGGTGCGCATGCACGACCCACCCACCAACACCCACGGAGCAGCTGGGAAGGAGCCGGCATGCTCCATGGGTGGAGGTGGGTGGAGATGGGTGTTCCAACACCTGCCCGTCCATGTAAAAACCGAAACACCCACACCCACGGGAACAGGTCTGCCGAGACCACAGAGAGATGGCTAGAGAGGCCACGCAGGGCCCCCCACGTAGACACGTCCACCCAGGGAGACGCCGGACGTCCGCCCCGGAGCCCTTAAAAGGGATCTGAAACAGAACATGGGTGCGCCTGCTCCCAATATGTCTGGAAGGAAAGCCGCTGACAAAACGAAAGGAGCCAGCACCGCAACTCACGTGGGATGGGCCAGGGTAAGCAGAGGGACCACTGGATGCCCTGGGGAGTGGGGCCGGCTCCACGGGCCGGGGGGGAGACGGAAGGACCGCTAAACACAGCACACCCGTCCCGCAACAGGACTGAGGACAGACCACGGCGCCCGCGCCGACCGCAGCCCTGAGACCACCACAGTCACAGGACACAGGGAAGGTATGTGCGGGGGGACCCCAAGAACCCGGGGAGGGGGGGACGTGCACGCCAACAGCAGAAAACAACCCAAGGGAGCACAGGGCAGGCAGCTGACAGCTAACCGTTACCACCCCCACGCCCAGGACAGCACCCAGACACAGCAGCAATGCACCACCGGGGAGACAGCCAAGGAGGGCCTCTATGACAGCCAGGTAAGGCGCCTGTGCCCCCCGGGGGGAGCGTGGAGGGTTCCCCCCACAAGGGAGCAAAGGAGGGCTGTGCGGCAGATGCTAACCCCTCCACAATACCCCCAACAGGAGATGACCAGCTCTGTTGCCACCACTGCTACAGGGCAGGCCCCAAGCTTCCAAGCTGGTAAGCCCCCCACAAACAGTACCCAAAAGGGGGAGCCCTGGTCAAGACAGGAGACCAAGAACTTCATACGTGTGGGGGGGGGGGGCCGAAAAGGTCCAGCACGACCTGGTGCACAGCTACAAGACCAAACAGATCTATGACACCATCACCCAGGAGATGCAGCGGCAGGGGTACAATAGGGATGTCACCCAGTGCATGCAGCAGGCAAAGGACTTGAGGTCCGGATATAAACATATCAAGGACAACAATCTCAAGTCCGACTGTGCCATATGGACAATGGAGTTCCAGGAGGAGCTGAACCGGTTCCTCTGCATGGACGGGGATATAGTCGCCTCCCGCTTACACTGCACCGCTTTCGCCAGGGGCAGGGGGAGGGCACTCACAACACCCCCCTGCCAAACCCCCTGGAGCAGGGGGAGGCCGCTGCCCCTGGCAAGGCAAGCTAGGATGCGGGAGGGGACGGCCCCATCACACAGGGGGAGGAGGCACACCGGGAACCCGCTCACTCAAACATTGCCCTCCACATGTGCCCACAACACCCACAGGGCACTGGGCTGCGGGGAAGGGGGTGCAAGCGGAGCAGACGGAGACCCGGGATGCCTCCCAGGAAGCGGAGGAAGACGATCCAGGTAGGAATGCAACCAGGGCCCGGGGGGCAGGGGGGCGGGCCCCAGCCACAGTGACTGGAGCCAAAGCCGGGCACCAGGGATTGACCGATGGATCCACATTCCGATTACAGCTCAAGTCGCCCTGGAGGTTCACGAGGAGGAGGTTGTGGAGGAGGAGGTGGTTGAGGAGGAACCGGAGGCACCCTCGAGAGCCGGGTGCCAGGACAATGATGGTAGACCACAGCGCACAAGGGATGGGTCACGGCCGGTACCGGGGTGACGGGCTAACAAGCCAGCCACAGGGGCAGCCCCTAGAACCAACCGCTCCCCATGTGCGACAGGGCCGGGCCGGTGACCATCACTGGCGTATTATCAAGCCACATGGGTTAACAGCACCTGAGGGGTATGCGGGGTGGGGTGGGGAGGGGGGGTCGCAAGGGGGGTGGGACCGAGTGAAAGGCCCCTAGGAGGGGTTGTAACAGCACAGTTCCAAGTGAATGCACCCCCTGATGGGGCTAGCTCCGCTGCCGGGCAGAGGGGACATGTTCCCCGGGACCCTGCCCAACCAGTAACATACACCATAGGGACAGACAGGGAGGGGGGGCGAGCACCCCCCAGGGCGACAGGGATGCACAGCTAAGGGCACCAAGTATGGACCCGGAAGGCCTTGCATCCCACCCTGTTACCATCCCTCCCACAAATGAGCACCCCGGTCCAGTGAGGGGAGCGGCCTGGCAGCGCCGACAGGAGTCGGGAGATGCGGGCCCGGAACAGGCAGAGGAGAGAGGACCTCGGCAAGGAACTGCTGGAGGAAACCAGAAAGTTAGCCAAGGTACATGCAGAGAAGCTCGCCTGCACAAGGGAGGTCCAAAGAGGGGAGGGGGAGAGGGACCAGGACATATTGGCAGTCATGCTAACCCAGTCCCGCACTGAGCACCTGTGGGACAGGCGCCAGACTGCCACCCTCCAGCGTGAGATGCGGCTTGACAGAGCCCAGAGGGCGAGGGGATGTGTTGCGCTGGAGGGGACCTTCGCATGGGCCCTTGACCTCATTGGGAAGGCAGTGGGGCTCCTGTGGAGAGAACCCATGCAGGACGCACCCCCTCCAGGCCCGGGTGGGGGGATGGCAGCCGAGTACCACCGGGGCGCCCCCCACACAAGTGCTGGTGCCCCCTCCTGCACTTTGGCCAACCCTGGTTTCCCCAGCAGCCCTTCGCCGGTCTTGTTGACTGGGTCCCTCTTCCCCATATAGCCCCACAACAACAGCCCGTGGGGCTACCCTTCTGGGCCGCACTCCTCCCAGTTCCTCCACAGCAGCCTCTGAGACCCCCCCTCTGGGAACCACGGTTTCCCCTGCTCAATCTGGAACCTCCAGACGACCAACTGCCCATGCCGGCCGCCCCACCAGCTCCGGTAAACTGGATCAGTGGACCGTCAGGAAAGGGGGGGGAGGGTTGAAGGCATCGCTAACAGCAGTGGGATGGGTGGAGGGGATGCTGTGCGGGAGCTATGGGAACACCTGAGGGCCACAGAAAGGGTTGTGGTACTGGGGTAACGCTGCAAGGCAGGGTGTAACACTGACCTTATGTTCCGTCACTGCAAGGTCCAGCACCCCAGCCCGGCGTGGAGCAGCCTGTGGACAAGGGAGAGCCCTAGCCATCCGGCTGCCGCTCCCAAAGGACGGTGGCTGCAAGGGCCTGCAGGGGTGTGAGCCCCGGTGGTGCACCGAAGTGGGCATGGGTGAGGCCCCGCAAACCGTGACCACTGCCTTGTACAGAACCCCAAATAAACTATGTTGTACATTACCACTCTGTTGTTCGGTGTGTCAATGGGGGCGCCATGGTGTGCAGGGGTCGCTCCACATGCAGACGGGGGCAGCACATGCACAATACAGATGCCGGAGCCATATGTCTCCGGCCTGCAGGCAGCTGGGTGGGCAACAGCATAGCTCCCATGGCTGGGTACAGGTCTGCACAGTTACATCAGTGGAGCACCAGCCATGCCATTGGACAGCCGGTGAAGGTCCGAGGCCTGGTGCGGTTTACTTGCCATGGCTAGAAGGCAGTGGGTGACCCAGTGGTGCGGGGCACAGGTCTCATAGGACCAGGGAACCCCTACAACCCAAACAGCAGGCCAGAAGCAGATGAGGGAACAGACATAGCAGACTTAATTGTTACCCATTACACGGTTCTGTGAAGGGTGGGGGCTGTCAACATGAATACTCAGTTGCCTGCCATCTGGGCGGCAATGCGCCTACACAGAGCGTTCCGGTTCTCCCGGCGGACCTGACCCAGGCCTGTGCAGCTGTGACTGTGTCCCCTTTAACCACCCGGCCTGTCAGTGACCTCAGCACCTAGCTATCACCCCCCTGCAATCCCTTCCTCCAGGCCCTGAGCCCTGTGCTCCCTGCACACCCGCACCATGCCTTCCACGTCCCCAGAAACCCCAAGCCTGTCCCAGGGAACAGCTGCATGGGGAAACCCACTGTGCCCACCCGCCTACCCGTGACTAGGCACCTACACCCTGTTCTGGACACCAGCATCACCTTTCTATCACTACGTTAAATCACTATCGCCTCTCATTCACCACACTCACTCACACCACCTCTCCCTCTGCACCCCACGCCTGGCCACAGCAACCGGCACACATATGTACCGTGGCAGCCCGTGCTGTGTGCCATGTGATTGGTGCGGTACCATGGGTGTGTTCAGTGCACCTGATGGGGATCCCCACTCGCTGGGTCGCCGGTACGTCCCCCCCTCACGGACCGCCAGGCAGCCATGGGGCTAGGGGCACTCTGAGGCTCCTCTGTGGCCCTGGGGCCACCCCACCCCACCCCCTGTGTCCCTGCCATGACCCCGTGTGATCCCTGGCCAGGGCGCATCCACACCGGCCATCCTTCGGTCACATTGCCTGAAGGCCACGGCACTGTGCAGCTGTGTTCCATCAAGATACGCTGCTTGGAGGGACTCGTTAGCTCCCTGCTAGAGGCAGCCGTAGTCTTGCTGATCTGTCATCACTAATGCTGGAATGCGCCCACCTGGGGCAGGGATTCACAGGGTCTTGCCAGCGTCCCACTATCAGCTGTGTATGGCCGCAGCCTGGCTAGCGCTGCACAGTGTCTCGCACAGCGCCCAGTCACAGCCGCTCTCCGTAAGATCCCACTGCAAGCTGCTGTGCAGCCCTTGGAAAAGCCATGGCAGGGTGTGGAACAGGCCCCAAGGCCACCAGTGATGCAGGGGAGGAGTGGTCGCCATGTGCCAACATGCTTTTGGGAATGCTGTAGCAGAGCCGCGATGTCCAGCTGCTGATGGGCGACCCCCTGTTGGTGGCAGACGGCTTTGATCTCCTGTCGCGGTACATGTGGGTGATGGGCCATCCATTGGGGAGTCCAGCTTGCCGGAGGCATGCCGGGGAGCTTGGCTTTACCCTCCCGTCAACAACCTCTGTGGGACCAACCAGCCACTGTTGCGGTGCCCTGGACTGCACCGGAGATCACGGCTGCTTGCCTGGTAGCTGCATGTCCAGAGTATGGACTGGCCCTGCAGGCCAGGGGTCCCCATGTTGCTACTGACTACACTGGCATCCTACTGCATGCCCGTGGCGTCTCCCATCCACGATCGGACTGCCAGGCACTTCTTGGGGAGCTGGGCCTGCTACTTGCCGATGTTGGGGGACCCCTGCTGACCGGGACCCCTACGGAATGTGAATTGGCACCCTCCGATCGGTGATGAACCTACGGGCTGTGAAGGTTGCTGCTGCCACAGGGAACCACCTCCTGCCTCGTTTCATCGTGGATGCACATATGCTTTCCTGGGGATTCCGCAGGGGCCTCTTCACCTGGGAGGGGCTTCTCCCGGGGCAATGGTTCCAGGGGCATCCTCGGACCTCCTCATGAGCAGGGCATCCCGAACGGTCCCTCCATCGCATTGCCGTTGCCGTGCCTGTGCTGTGGGCCGCCTCAACCATTCGCCCCCTTCTCCAGCCCATGGTACTGTGTAACCCAGGGGTAGGCTGGCCTGTCAGCCGGACCCCATCGCTGCTTCTCTTCACTTCGGCCCCCATCGCCCTGTACTGTTACCAAGCGCCTCCTTCCCTCTTGGAGTGTCTGCAACGGTGCACCTGTGTGCTGCTTGTCAGGAACGGACATGAGCCCCGGATCGCCCCATCGCCAGCCTCTGTTTGGCCATTTCCCCCCTTTCACCCCATCATGAATAAAGTCTGTGCCTTTGCCTGTACCACCTTGGGTGCATTTGTGTCCTTGTGCGACGGCAGTCGCCCCTCTCCTGGCTGCCACCCTGTCCTTGGGTGCAATGGTTACTGTGATGGGGGTCACTGGCGTCCCTGCTCAGGATGACTAGGTCTGTTGGGTGGCATACAGTGGTGTGTGCTGGATTCCCATGTGGGCTCCAGGATGGATCATGGGTTCGCCCCGGTGGGTGGTGTGGACCCACCATGTTGGCGCATCCCGTTGTGAGCCCTGTCCTTCATTTACCGGTGGCTGCCTGGTGTCCTTCTTTCATGTGCGTGCACCATTCCTCTAGCCTACCCCCTGATTCTCCCTGTCGAGGTGTGGTGTACCGCCTGACTGGATTGGCTGGGTGGTCATGGTGTGCGTATGCAACATGTGTGCTGGTGCTGTCTCTGTCGTACCCCCAGCACACGCCGGGAGGGGCAGGGTGCGGACCCCAACCCCTCCCTAGCATCTGGTGTTGCCCTGGGGGCCTTTGCACACATGTTCTGGCCTTTCTGGCAGGGGATACCCATTGGTTGGGCACCTCGCCTGAGCTGCCCCGTCTTCCACTGCTCCTGGCACCCCATGTTGGTTCCCACCATTTGCCCTCGAGGCGATGGATGGGTGACAGGTGGGATGGGCAGCTGACCATGAGTGTGGGCAGTGTATGGGCCTGGTGTTGGCCGCCTGTGTTCCCCCTTGGTGTGAGCAGGTGGGGTGCAGGTTTGGGTGTCCCTGCCCACTGGGTTGTGTTTGCTGTGTGGTTCTGACCCCTGCTGACCCGCACCCTTTTCGTGCACCCTCTCCCCTTCTCCCTCTCCCTTCTCCCTTCTCGCTACTCTGGTTGTCTCCCTGGCCGTTCTCCGCCTGGCACAGAAGGCTGGGTAGCTGCAGCGTGTGGCCTTGGATCTCCGTGCTGGGGCCTGCCTGTAGAGGAGATCGGTGAGTGTGCTGCGTGTGTGCGGGGCCCTCTCCCCGGGTGTCTGGTTGGGGTTCCACGTTGTTGGGGCCCACTGTCCCGTCCTGATGGCCCCGTCTCTCTATCCCTTAGTGCAGGTGATGATTGCAGAGTGGACAAGGGAGCAGGAGGAGGTCGTGCAGCTGCTGCTGCACCTCCTGGAGCGGGTGCACTGCCTGGACCACGCCCAGGCGGATCGCTAGAGCTGGGTACGGGGCTGACGTCCCTATTGAGGCCAGGGCCCCGCCCCACAGACCCGCTTTCTGTGCTGCCTCCCCATCTCCCTTGGACCTTTCCGTGTTCCACGCCCTTCCCCCTTTGTCCCTTTCTACGGTTGTGTGTCATGGTCCTCCGTGTGGCCTGGTCTCTTGTGTGGACGCCTCATGGTGGTTGTGGCACTGTTGACTGGCAGGGACTGGTTATCCCGCCCCCACCTCCCAGCATACGTGCAGTTGCTGTGCCGTGTCCTATGGGTGTCCCCCTGGTTTCCCTGGCCTAGGGTGTTTGTGGCCAGTCAGCCGCCTGCCGTGGTTCCCTTCTGTCCCCCACCGGCCCGGTCTCGAGCCACCCCTTTCCCCCTGGTCTCTTGGGCCGGGGGGGGTCCATCCCCTTGGCTGCTGTCCTCGTGCCCTGCCCCTCCCTGTGTTTGCGATGCCCCCCCCCCGTTGGCTGCACAGATCCCTTGTTGGTGTGGATGCCTGCTGCAGGTTTGCTGCTGGTTGGTGTGGTCTGGGTCCCTCCCCCCCTTGCTGTTCCCTGCCAGCCCGGCTGTGCTGTGGGCTTCCGGTCCTGCCGGTGTACCTGCATGTGTCCGGTTCCCGGCACTTTGTCTGGGGGCCTTGGCATTGTGCGTGCGGGGTCTCTGCTGGTGTTTGTGTGTTGGGGTCCCCTGCTGCATCGGGCCTCTGCCTCCCTCCCCTGTGCCCCTTCCCACCCTGCCCACCTTGCTGGAGGCCCCCCAACTCCCTGGCCTTGTAGCCCTTCCCTGTGTGGTTGTGTTTGCGGTTGTGTGTGGGTGGTTTCTGGTGGTGCCCGACTGTCTGGCCCTGTCACGGGACTGGCTGGGGTCTGCTACTGTGTGTCTTCTGTTATTCTAGCTCCCGCCTACCCCGCCCTTCACAGGGTCTGGCGGTTCATGGGCAGAGCTGCATCCTGCGGCTTCGTTTGCCCTCAGTTGGCCATGTTGTGCCATCGCTGTGTTGGGCAGGGCTTCCCCGCCGTTCGGTATCTTGCGTGTCCTTGTAACTGTCATGGGGGTTTGCTTGGTGTTTCCCGGGGTGGGTGTTTGGCCACTGGGTGTGTGCCAGCCCCTCCCCTTCCACCCCACAACCCCCTGCGGCGCCGTCCGTGTAAACGTTACCCGGCTCGGCGCCACTGGGTGTTGACCGGGTGTGCTCACCCACCTATCTCCACCCATCTCCACCCACTGGGCCTGCAGCAGCGTCAGTGTGAAAAAGGCCATAGACTGGCTTTCTCGTTGCATAATTTATAGACCTGCATATTCAACAACACAGAGAGCCCAGCACGGCTCTATTCAACCCATGTCATTTAAGAAATAATCCATAATGCCAAACTGGAGAGTTCAAAAGTCATGAATGGTGACCTAAATAATAATAGATTTTGGATAATTTTACATTTGTCCCTTTCTATTTTGAGAGAAGAACTCACCATCTTTACAAAAATGGGCAGTTGCGAAAATATTTTTAAATATTCAGTTTTCACTAACCAGATTGTAATGAAAAATATTTCCTGGGTTATCTTTAGGGTAAATTTTTCACAAAAAAATAAAATAAATAAATTCTGGTTTTGTAGGAACGTGAAAAGCTTTGACAAACAAAACCTGCTTCTGTTTTGAGCGATGAAAAAATGGAATTCAGTTAGAATTTTGGAAAAGGTAAAATTAAACCAAAATTAAATCTAGGGAGAAGGAAAGCTACCTGCCTTCCTTTAAATATCTTTGTATTTTAAACTATTCCAGATACTGTAACCTTTCCAGATGTATCCTAGTACTTTAATTTCTCCTTCTGTTTTCGATCATAGCTCTGCAGAAGTTGAAACAGCGTTGGACAACTTAACAGAAATCAGACCGTTGCCCAGAACAAATGCAATTCTTTCTTTTGTTAATATATTTCCGTTATATCAGTTAAGGTCACAGAAAGTATCTCCTTACCTTGCCTGAACTACTAAGCATTTTTTATTAACAAAATCCCCTTGTGCAGTGCTGGCCCCCAATGAGGTTCATTAATCAACAATTGCCGTGAAGTGAAAAATTCTCCTACTTACCAAAATCTTTTTCTTGGATCCAGTTAATACTAACAATGAAGTTTTCATTGGCTGCATGTCTGATGCTTTGATGTTCTCTGGGTGAGAAGCTGAAAGCCACCAAGGTGTTATAAACTGTGTAGCGATCACATCTTTAGAAATGCTGATATGTCCATTTTTACCAACGTAGGCATCAAAAGAAAGAATTGCATTTGTTCTGGGCAACGGTCCTGCGGTTATTTAGTGGTGGTCTTCAACCTTATTGCTGATCAGAATGGGGCTTGTTCAGGGCTTAACTTGGGGAGGAGGGGGTTACCAGGGTTCAGCCCTCGCAATTAAATTGGGGGGAGGGGGGCAGGGGGCTGAGTCCCAGGAAATGATCCCAGTAGGAGTGTGCCATCTGTATTGTGACAGACCAGAAAAAGGCTGATATTGGTCATTTCAGGGTTAGAAACGAAAACTGCACTGATAATTCATTTTCCTGCTCTGATGAGTGGGGTGGGGGGAGCGTGGCTTCTGGGGCAGGGGGTGTGGCTTCTAGGGCTGTGTTGGTGCTAAGAGCTAGTGCTTGAACTAAGCAGTTCAACTGTCCTGTTGTATCTGTAAAATACATAGGAATTTGGTATCACTCTTGCATTAATGCAGGATGCAGAACAGTGTGACGTGTACATCAGGGGTGGGCAACCTCAGGTCCGGATGCCAAATGCAGCTTGTGGCTAATTTTTCCTGGATCTGGCCCCTGAATCGAGTTCCTAATCCCAAGTGCTGAAAGAGGGAGCTAGGAGAAAGGAGGAGGAGGGAATGCATGGACCCAAGGGGTGTGCGGATGGCACAACATTCATGTTCCTTTTAGGTTTTATTTACAGAAAACCCTTAGTTTTCGGGATGGGGGGGGGGGGAGTTGTTGTGCCCTCTAACCTTGTCGGTGCTTTTTTTCTCGTTTAATTGTATTTAAAATAATTTTTAACAAATCGCTGTGCGTGTCCAGAATGGCCATTGGGGTTGTTCTGCACGTCCGTGGCCCTTGTCCAACATGGTGCCGATTTGGGAAAGGGCTGCGTGTACACAGAATGGCCCCGGCAACCATTTCCCATGTTTGCAGTGATTTTTAAAATTATTTTTAATAAATTAAATGAGAAACAAAAATGAATGAAATCAAACAAATGTCGTTTGCTTTTTCATTTATTTTCATATCCTTTAGTTATGGAAACGAATGGTGCACCAGTTGTAAATAATTAAAACCGTACAAATTGCACCCCCCTACTTGAACGCAGACTGTGGTTGGAGGTGGACGTGGGGAAGGGAGCGGGATGGGTGTCCTCAAGCTCTCACAAAGGGCCACTCTTTCCACCAATGGCACCACCTTTTTGATGTACACGACGGCCCTTTTCAAACAGGTCGGGGGGATCGGTGTGCATGCCAAGAACGGGTGGTGGACACGGGCGCACACACTGATCGCCCACCCTCCCCAATGCCAGAGCAACTGGCGTTTTGGCCAACTGCTCTGTGCGTGGGCGATGGGTGGAGCTGGGTGGGCAGGTGTGTTTCTCAGGAGTACGCATGCCCACCTGCCACAGCATTCACACAAGAGGCACCCATGCATGCCCCGCGCAGCAGAACTGCATTGGCATTCGTGGGTGCGTCTCGTGTTAAAGGGGCCTATGTTCAGTCCACAAACGCAGTATAGCTCCTCCAAGCCCTATGAGAGGGATGGGGAACTTCCGGTCTGAGGGCCAAATGTGGCCCCTGGCCTCTTTCCAGTGCCTGGATCTGGTCCCTAGATCCCTTCCCACCCCCCCAAACTGAGAAACGTAGCTCAGATGAAGGGAGCAAAGATGAGGGCATGCACACAAGGAGAGGGGACAATGACACAGAGCTATTATCTGGACCTTCCTTTTCTTGGGTACGTCCCTTAGCAGCCTTGCCCTTGACTTCTATGTGGCTCTCGGAGCTTGTACTAATGTTCAAAGTGGCAGCTATTTTCCAATCTTCATGGCAAGCTCTCCATCACAGCTGAAATGGCTAGCCAATCATTTACCCCAATTATTTACTCCAGGTATCCGTACCTGTACAGGTACCCATTTTATTGCTGGGTATAAAATGTGTCTATTTTGAGTGGGACTTGTTCCGGGCTTGCTTTGGAGAGGGCAGTTTGCCGAGGTTCAGCCCTGGTAATTAAATTTGAGGGGGCAGGGGGGCTGAGCCCCGGGAAATGTGACCAGTAGGAGTGCGCCACCCTAAATGTAACAGACCAGGAAAAAGCCGATATTGGTCATTTTAGGGTTAGAAACAAAAGCCAGAAAAAACTTGGATGTTTCACTTTTATTAACGAGTCATTAATAAAAGTAAAACATCTAAGTTTTTTCTGTTTTTTAATAATGACTTTTCTGTCCTGCCTGCTGCACTGGTTGTTCATTTTCCTGCTCTGACAAGTTGGGGTCAGGGGGCGTGGCTTGGGGGGGTCAAGGGGCGTGGCTTGTGTGGCAGGGGACGTGGCTTGTGTGTAGGGGCATGGCTTGTGTGGCAGGGGGTGTGGCTTCTGGGGCAGGCTTCAGCTTCAACAACTTGTGACGCTGTGAGGAAAAAACATGCTCGTTTTTTATATATATAAGGGTGTATGGTGCAATATAATATAACCAAAATCGTTTTGGTTGCATTACCCATTCAGTGCAATAAGGGGTGTATGGTGTAGTCCAGCATCCACAACCATTTGCGTGGAACCATTTCCATTTTGATTTTAAAAAATGAAATATTGGCTGTTGTTGGCATTGCACCGAGGTAGTGTTGAAAACCCAATGCTATTGGCTGAAGACTTTTTTTTCTCTGTGGAGGAAGGTTGTATAGAATTATTGTATAGGATTAACTTCTCTGGTGTAGAGATTCTCAATGAAATAAAATATGCACGGATATGCAAATTTTATTTCATATGTACTTTCATTGGTTTGTCAAGCAATTAGACAAGCCTCCCTCATTCCAAGAGGGAAAAGCGATTGTGTTTTCCCTTTGTGGTGTCAAAAATAAATAAATAGCTATGTCTTATGCAAAGCTATAAAACAGATATCCGAATGGGTTGTGAAGTGCCTTGTACTCATTCAGTTTGGGCAGGCTGAGTGGTGCTGATCAATTGAATTTGGGTATTTTTGCAGGTACCAGTTCCTAGCTCTCCTTCATCCTCTATTCGCTGGTTCACAATTTTTTTCTAAAAAAATCCCTCCACCCCAGAGCTGAAACGAGTATCCACAAAAATGGGTGTACCTGTTGAATTTCTGATACCTAAATTTAACTGAATATTTGGAGTACATTTTGGTACCCAAACAATTTTTTGATTGAGTACCCAAAATACTGACAATTGGTATACCAAAATACCGACAATCAGTATACTGAAGTACTAATTTCATCCGGATTTCGTCCCAGTTTTCAGGAATTGTTTGGGTATCATTTCAGTTTTTGGAGTAATTTCGAGTACCCAAAAAACTGATTGCCAAAATGTTGGTTTTCAGAGTACTTGAACAGTATTCATTCAGGTACTGATTCAGATACTTGAAGCTGTACTCTCCCCCCACCCCCCAGGTCCTAAATCTTAGGTACCTATTTCATCTTTACTTCACCCCTTCCTCTTACCTGTATTAATTGAGGCTCCTCTCATGGCTCCACTGCAACTGAGCTAGTGATATCAGCTGCCATATAATCAGCTCAGGCCATAACGCTGGGATCTGAGTGGAATTAGTTATTTCATGGAAATCTCTACAATTAATGTAATCACATTTTAAATTAATCTTAAAAGTAATAGGGCAGGAATGTTGATTCATCTGGAGTCACCAGGAAAGTGCTATATCGCAATCCTTATGTTTATGCAATTTAAATTTGAATGGATTTCCGGAGCCTATTCTACATTTTAACTTTGTTCTTCCTGAAGAGAGTTAAAAAACAAAAACAAAAAACACTCCACCCCCGCACATTCTACACAGGAAAGCAGTACAATTTCCACTGTTAATAACTGGAGAGCTGAACATGTGAGAAGTCCTGTGTTTATAGACAAAGAAAAGAAATCAGATGCATTGCCCAATTCTGCAAACAAAGTCAGACAAAAATATGCAACCACATGAAAAAATAATTTATTAAAATAAAATAAAATAAAAGAGGGTCAGGAACTGGGTGCCAAGTGGAGAGAGGCAGACGTAGAGAGCATTTCCTATTTGGTTTAGAAACTGCAGACTTTTGTCTCCAGTCTGCATGCATTTCCGCCAATGATTCATCATAAACTTGAACTTTATAAATAAACCCCGCCTTGGCCTCGTAGAACTATTGCAGGCTCTTGGGTTTCCAAGAGAAGCGCGTGTCGTTCCGTTTCTTGAATGGTACCTGTGAGACGCACTGAAATAGGTCTTGATGGAACTGTTTGTTTTGTGGTATTTCTGTTTACATTGAGGGAGCCTGAGGAAGAGATTTGGGCCTGCTTTTTTGTTTTTTTTATTTGATCTGAACAAGAATTCCCTGAATGAGTGATTCAATCCAGCCTAGCAGGGACTTCATGTCCGCATTCCATGTGCTGCAGAGCTTGGGTTTGGAAGTGGCATCTGCTTGGATGAGACTGGGAGAGTTGTAACGCTCGGCTGTTGTGGAAAAATTGTAACTTGTAAAGCCAGGTTCTCCAGAACAGCGGTTCTCTAACTTTTGGCCCAAGTGATCACTGTTGACACTAAACATTTCTCTCAAACCAACATGCCCCAGCCTGGAGCACCAATCCATAGCCTTCAGGGCTTCTGAGAGATATTTTACAGACCCAGTGAAAAATGTCACTTGAGGCACCTTCCTTTTTACAAAGCTTCTTTTTCTGGTCCTGTTGGGTGGGAGTTGACCTGAAATGGGGTTAACCGTGCAGTAACCGTTAACCACCAGATTTGCAGTAATTGATCTGCACCAACAATCGGTTACCGAGCGGTATTTGTTGCGTTACGTTTTTTACTGTGTTACCGCATTGCTGTTTCCCCCCGGCTTACCGACTAGTTCTGTTTGCCCATAATTCCTTTCATGTTTACTCTTGGGCCCAGATTTCAAGTGTAACTCAGTTTCTCACTGGATACCTGGCTTGAATCTGCTGGATGCAGCCTTGCTTTTGGTCTCAAAGTAAATTGGAAATGACAGAACACAGAAAAATGGGAAACTGGTTATGAAGTAATTGGGTTATGCCAGGGATAGGGAACCTTGGGTCCAAGAGTCAAATGCGGCCCATGGCTAGATTTCATATGGCCCCTTTCCAGTTCTGGGTCTGGCCCCTGGATCCAGTTCAGAACTAAGAAACTAAGCCTACGGTGACAAGATTCATGGTCAGGAGCCTCGTCTTCTGTCTGCACCCCTGTTCCACAGGAAGAACGACAAAAATGCCCATGAGGACTTTCAATAAAGAACATCCTCACCTTCTACCTAACTCTTTGCCCCAATCATTGACTTCAAAGGTTGCAGCGAATCTGAGAACAAGATGGCATCTTTCTCGGTAGACAGAGTTCTTAGAAATGCAATGGCCGAAAACAAAGGCTTGTCAGTTTCATATCCCATCCAAAACATGAATTAATCTCCTTTCTAGCATGTAAAGCTTCAACAAACGTTTGGCTTCTTCTCAGCAAATAACATGGCCGTGCATGCAGTTCTAAGCAGGAGTCTTGCATGATATTAATGAGCTCATTAGAACAAGTTCAAAGAGGTTTCTTAATTAGTTGCCTGGATGAAACTGTGGTTCATTAATCTAAAGCAGATGAACCTGATGCTGCTGCTGCTAAAGGTGGATGGAATATTAATGAATTCTGCATGGCAGTAGGGAACACAAACACAGCAGCAATAAGTAATTATGCACCAATAGAGCTGTATGCTGCCTCCACATTTAAGGAAGGTGTAAACTTACAGCTACTGCTGTTATATAACACCCTGAAATTGGACTCATTCACAGTTAGTCTTGGGAAATAGTATAGGGCGGAAAGTGTCATACCAAGAAACCCGTGCTCAGAACTCTCTGCGTGCCTTAAAAGGACCACATTGCCAAAGCGTGTATGTGCCTGTTTGCAAACCTACATGCATTTATTTACAAGGGCAACAAATGCACATGATTTTTTTGCCTGGGCTAGCTTGAAAAAATTTCCCCAGGACATCCCTTTCCCCAGATATTTAGATACGAGAGCTAATGAAATAGGAACTTTATAGTTGTGAGTTGAATTTGGTTTACCAAAATGAACCCCCAAATTCTAGAGGGAAAGTGAGGAGCAAGATAACTGTGCACGTTTCTGCCTCCCCCCTCCACCCCCCCAATTTTGAGCAGGTTGTTTTCGACCCAAACAACATTTGTCAAAATGTTTGAGCAATTGCTTTTTTTGCAATTTCAGTTTATTTGGTTTGCTCACTTTGTTTGTTTGTGATGTTTCTAGTTTTCGGTTTACTTTCACTAGAAACATTGGGGCCGACCCCAAGCCCTGCGGACCAGCACATGCAGAAGCCGCACGCAAGCTCGGCATGGGGCCTACAGCACGAGCACAAACTGCGTGGCGGTGCGAACCTGCATGCGTGCAGCAGCAGCATGCGCAGGGCTTGAGATCAGCCTAGCTGAAAATGAGTGGTGGGAAAAAATGAGTGTCAAAAACTGGAAATGGCCAAAACAAATAAACCGATCAAACCTACCAAACTGAATGAACCAAAGTAAACCAACAGAAATCTCAAAAACGAGTAATCGATTGAAGACCAGACGGCTAGCGTTTTGTTCAGTTCATTCAGTTCAGGTTGGATTGTTTGGATTCGACGGCTTTGCAAGTACACGTTTCAGCCCTACCAAATTCCAATTAATCTCTCCTATGAAATTCACCCAATTTCTTACTTTGTCTCTTTGCTTCTTCATTCATCGCCGCGTCAGGTGTTTGGTCCTTATGTTCCATATTTCGGCTTGCCAGGTACTGTTAACCAATTCTGCTGACTAATAGGTAACTTACAAATTTAAAAAAGACCCACCAACGAGCAATTGCACAATAAACCAACCAACCTGTGAACTTTAAACAAATAAAATAAATAGCCTTCTGAATTGACATAATGAATTTGATTTGAATCCAACCATTGAAATATGTTGAATTTATTGGATTCAAAGTTTGCTTCCAATATTCCCTTCATCTCTATGTGAGCATTTAGCGATTCATGGAATGACTTTAGATTATTCCATGCTATGCATTTTCTTTCTCCCTAGTCCCCAAAGTTCTTATTTATTTATTCCAATTTTACCCCACCCTTCCCATTAAGGCTCAGAGCAGCTTAACAGCTAAAAAATCCCCATAAGTCCTCGCCCTTCACTCAATCCCACTTAACCCTGTCCCTGCCTCACAAACACCTAGTCAAACAAAAGGTCTTACATCGCTTCTGGAAGATGAACAATGTCTGACTTAGATTGATCTTCAAGGGGAGAATGTTCTCTAATCATGGGGCAGCCACCGGGAACATCTCTCTGCATGCCCTTGTTGTGGAAACCTCATGGGTAGATGATATCCTCAAGACGGTGCTCCTGGCCAACCTTGGAGGGCATGACGGGACATAAGGGAAGAGGCAGTCTTTCAGATACTTTGCGTCCAAGCTGTTTAGGTCAAACCCAGCACCTTGAATTGTGCCTGGAAAGCTATTGGCTGCCAGTGCAGACTCTAGCGTACTGGTGTAATGTGCTCCTGGTGATCTGTCCCAGACAGAAGACAGGCCATTGCATTCTGTACCAACTGCAGCTTCCGAACAGTCATTAAGGACAGCTCAATGTAGAGTGCAGTGTCGCAGTCTAGCCTTGAGGTTACAAAGGCAGGGATGACAGTGGTCAAATCCAAATCTGCTACAAGCCTTTATCGTAGGACTTTTCTATAGTAACTGTTATAACTTAGTTTAAAATTTCTCTCTATATATATACATATTCCCCGTTTCCAAACTGATATTGCTCTTTTGGATTGCCTATAATTTACTCAGCTGTTTTCAGACTTGGAGAACATTCTGAATCCACATTTAGGAACCTAAATAAAGGAGCTGGCTGTTAGAATTGCTCAGTGTTGGTACTCGTAAATTTCATAGTTCAAGTTCCAAGAATTAACGTAGATTTCAATGCCTTGTCTGACTCAATTCATTTACGCTTGCAGGGAGTTTTGGGGGGGATATGCAAATGAAAAGGCATTCAGTAGACACAATGTATTCTCTAAACAGACACAAAGTATTCTCTTTGGGGCAAGATATGAGTTGGCTGGTTTGCTGTTTTCCGTGTAGTCTTGTAAAATTGCTGTTGACTTTAATAAGTGGTTGAGTAAAAACAAAAACCCAGAGACTTTCTCAATGGAAGATGTTGCCCAGGAGGGATTGGAATCTCAAAAAAAATATCTTTGAACAAGCTTCTGTCTATGATGCAGTAGATAGGACTGGCCAAGAGGGAAACCATGATCTAGGGTAGATCCCAAGTTAGTCTCCGGTAGACCACCGTGTTGGGGACTAGGTACCAGCCTCTCATAAATCGCTTCTCAGGAGGAGAGTGAGACTAGTGCCCTGAAGGGCCTCCCTGGGGAGAAGAGGGGTGGGGGGGAGAGAGCTTCTCCAGTGTGGTAGGGAAAGCGCTCTCTAAAGGCCATCTTTCCCGACGTCTCTCCCGTCTGCCCTCCCCCTGACTGCAACCAAGCCAACCACGTGCACCTGAGACTTTGCATCCACTTGAATGTTTTGTCCCTTGTCTCTCCCTATGTCCCCTCTCCTTGTCTCCCCCCCTCCGAGTCTTTTAGACTGTAAGCCGTAGGCAGGGACCGCGTCCATCTCATTGTTCTGTAAAGTGCCAGGTACACGGCTGCCCCTATACAAGTGCTTATAATAATAATAAACCAGTTACTGAGGTGTCCTAAAGTTGGGAGCCATCAGGAGGCGTCCTACCCAATAGGAGGGGTCCTGGTAGATCACTTGAGGCTGATCAAGTGGATCCCGTGCACCATAAGTCCAGCCACCCCTGCTCTAGAGATAGAGCAGGAATAGGGTCTCCCAATCTTATGTTGCCGGTGGTCCAATGCCCACAGGCACAATTCAAGGAAGGGGAAAGCCTTTGGGTGCCAGAGAGAGGGGCACCATGGACTGGAAGTGGTCTCTGAGTGGCCAGGATGCATGGACTGGGGGCCTGCCCCCCCTCCCCCGGGTGTTCCCAATGCAGCTATGTTCCCCTGCAGAGCGCTCTATATGGCCACCCCGCCACATCCCCAGAAGATGGTTCGGTCCATGGAGTTTTGGGTCAGTGCAAACCCAGCCTGTGGGGTGGGGGGGAGGAATTCCCCACACCTGGTGTACAGCATCATGCTTTGGGGCAAGTGATTGGATTAGATGACCCTCGAGATCCCTTCCAACTGTACAATTCAATGTTTCTAATTTATTTCTTCTTTCTTGAGGTAGTTATTAACCCATCGCTAATTATGACTATTCTGTCATGTGCAATGCCTCTCGTTGCGCGGTAACACTGGTTTGGTTAATGCTGTCTTTACAAGGTAGCGCATCACAAAGGATTTTTGTGATGAAAAAGTCCCACTGCCCATGGAAAGAATTAGCTCAGGTGTTTACAAGGCAAAGCTGTGGGGTAATTAGCGAGATGGCAGCCACTTTTGAAAAGAGAATTCTTTTCCATGTCGCATGGAGTATTTGGTTTATTCATTGTTCCATCTCCACCTCTACTGGCATTCCCACCTACTTACTGCAGTACCTGTTGGGACCCAGGGAGAAGAGTAGGTCTTGGAACATTCTCCAACTTGAATAAACCATGAGCCAACCTGTTGATGTCAGAGGTTTGGGTAAACAACCTTCAAAGCGCTCTTAAGGGCCTTTTTGTAAATACAAGCTTCAGTCTTCGACTAACGTGTAACTGGCTCCGAGGTCTGGCTAGTGTTGCCACCTTTATGGGGGGAAAGTTTTTGAAAGGATTACTTATTATCCAGGGACGGAATGTGTGTGTGTGTGTTTGGGTGTGGGAGAAAAGGGGTAGCATGCTACCTATTTATGCACTGTAACTGGTGCAAAACATGCCCCCTCGCCCCCCCCCTCAATCCTATAATGCTTTCCATGGAAAGTCTAGCTATATTAACCTTGGCAAAGTCTTGGGGGTTATTTTTGGAAGCTTTTAAAATCCTCGGACTGCTGAGTATGTTCTTACTGAGTGTCCTTGCTTTTTATATATTCAGTAGAACAAGGCCTCTGTTTTGTTGGAACTGGTTGTCAAAACCTCCCCTTTGACTTTCCTCCGAAACAGCCAAGCCAATCAGAAGTGGGCTAGGTCACTACAGAAAGAGCTTGCGGTTCAGTGAGGGTTGAAGTACAGGGCACACAGTAGTTTGCCGGCAATGCTTGGCACTGCGTCTGCCAGAATACTGTCCCCTGCAATGTGAAAATGTTGACATGCTGCACTAAAGGAGTGACTGCCTAATTCAAAGAGACACAGACTCCTCGCGTTCCTCTCAGGGAAGGCGAATATCAGACACAGTGTCTGTGGTCATTTGACATCTTTATCTACACACTTCCCAAATTAAAAATGGTGGTTCGAGAAATAACCAATATCCATTTGTGTTCATTGGGTATCCAATTTGGTTATTCCATTTTTTCCATGTTTTTTTTTCCTTTTTGTTTGGTTATTTCAGTATTTTATATTTGGGTTATGTCATTTCAGCAATACCTGCACAATTGCACATGTACAATTGTAAAGAATGACACAACCAACATACTGAAAAAACCAAAACGATGGGGAACCCAAAAAACCAAAATGGGATACTTGAAAAATTGGATATACAAGTACCTGTTTCGGCCACAGATAGTGGGTAAAAACACACATGACAACAGCAATGCAGCAATCCGGCCCGGGTAGGAAGCTGCGGTGGACATGGTCCAGCATAGGGCACAGAACAAATGTGCTCATGACTCGGGCCTTGAGAGAGCGGGGGAAAACATGAACGTGCAGCCGGCCTCACCGCTGTGCTGTGCCCAATGCCCCCGCCATGACAGGCAGCCAGTGATAGCCAACCATGTCGTCGATGGTGGGGCCCGACCCAGGCTACGTCTGCCAGGCTGAACAGATGTGATAGCCTGCTGTGGCCTACTTTGGTCTGATTGGGTGGGCTTTGTCCAGCCTGTGACCTCAGAGGTTTTCCGAGGTCAGAGCCTGGGCTAGCTGTTGACATGGCCCGCAGCAACATCTAGTGGTGCCTGCACAGAAGTGCAGGTGAAGTTTGGGCCACAGCAGACCGCTGTCACATCTGTTTTTATCCAGTGTTTGGTTACCCAAAGGGCTACCTGAAAATCCAAATGCTGAACCCACCATCCGTTTCAGCTTTAGTCTGATACAATACTACAGCAAGCATGTTCTTAGGTTCCATCTGCTTTTAAAAGTGGAAATTGACCTGTTAGGAGTCTTTGAAAGGACTGGACTTAAATAATAATAATTAATAACTTTTTTCTTATAGTGCTCCCACCCAATGGCACTCAGGGCGCTTCACATAAAATACAATAAAGCAAGATAAAATTCATTTTAAAACAATTTAAAAGTGGAAGGGAGGACAAAATATGTTAAGGGGAACCAGCAGTGGATCCTAACAGCAGCTGGAGAATAACTAAGTCTTCAGGTGCTTTTTTTAAAAGGCAAGGAGGGAGGAACTGAGAAGGACATCTGGAGAGAGTGAGTCTCACACTTTGGGGCCTGCCAAAGCAAAGGCCCAATTGCCCACCGACGACCTAAGATGCAATAAAGGGAACCCCAATCAACAGGTGGTTCCTGAGCACAAATAGCCAGAAGTGTGAGGCTCCAGGAGCAGGTCTCAAATATAATCAGGGCGTATCACATATTTGTGGACTAAAGATGCCTGGAGGACCCAGACGCTCTGTCGCAGTCTTGATTTGATATGTCTTTTCTGTCCTTCCACAAAGCTTTCAGATGAAGATAGATAACAAAAGCCGCAACGTGTCCTTCATGGTCCTGACAGGATTATTTAATGCTGGAAACCACCAAGACCATCATATCCTGAGCCATCTTGGAGAGGCTCCATTATAGGACCATGTCCTTCTCAATGAAGACTGGAGTCTAGGTTCCTAACTCCAGGCCACACTTAAGATGAAGAGAAAAGAGTGTGTGACCAGACATCGGTGGAAAGATGAAGTGCTGTTAATTAGCTAGCTTTTAGTGGAGTCTTCATAAAGCTTTGTTTTTATTAGTTTTAAATTAAAAGCAAACAAGATCTTATTGCTGTCCCTCCTTTTGGGGCTGTGGGTTGAAAGAGTATGAGATTAGGGGTAAGAGTGAACACTGTGTCGTCAGTAGCCTTAGGGCAATGCTCAGAGCAGGTCAAGCTCAAAGACCTATACAATACAGAGGGGTATATTGACCATATAAGGTCTGACTAGGGCTGCCAGATCACATGTTCAGTATAAAGTGATGCTCTGGAGATGTGGGACTCTGAAATAAGAGACAGACACTCATTTTGTTCTGCTCTGATCCATTATTACTACAACACTCTCAGCAAGTCAGGTTCAAAGACACATACAGAAAAGTGAAATGATTTGCCCAAGATCCCCCAACATCTCAGTGGCAGAGATGGATCTAGAACCCCTGCCCTCCTGACACCATTGCAACATGCAAGTTTGAAGCAACCAAAACAATGCCTTCACCGTAGCTGGTTTTAGAATTTCTAAGGCTTGACGGAAGGTAAAATAAAATACAGGGGCCCTTTAACCGGAGTCCTGGCTCCCACTCCTACTCCCCCCTGCCCACAGCCCCTTCTCTATGCTGCTAGACCCAAATCCCCTGGCTTGGAGGACTCAGCATCTTGGGAAGAAGGTGGGGTAGAATGAGAAAGAAACATGGCTTGGGAGTCAGACTCAGGATAACCTTGGTGGAGCAGGAACTCACTTAACACTGAAACAAGTACCAGCAAAAACAGGTATAACAGTCAAAATTCCGATATCCGATTATACCTGGTAATTTCGGGTGCTATTTGCTACCCACACGGGTACCCAATCAACTGAAATACAATTTTTTTCATCCTGATTTTGGGACTTCTGGTACTGTATTTCTTTTGGATTATCATCCTGATTTTTCCAGGTGTTGGTCCCAAATTCTAATTGGAAAACAGCAAATGGGTAATCCAAAAATGAAAAACGCCGGACTGTTCAGGTATTTGGGTACCTAAAACAGTACCCGAGAATTTGGGTATTACCTGTGGGTACCAAATGCTCTACTAATTTCAGCTCCTGCCCTGGAGGACGGAGACCCAGTCAGGAACTCCTGCTGCAGGCCATCTTGAGCCTCAAACGGGGCTCTTGGCCGTGGCAACCCTTCCACAGGGCTTTTGGCTGGGGCCCTTCCTGAAACTCACAAGCCTGCAGTGGGGTTCCTGGCCAGGGCCCCTCTGAGGTGGCAGTCTCTAAAACCCCACTGCAGTGTAGGACTTGGGGTAGTGCTGAAACTCGGTATTCAAAATTACTCGGTTTTTACTGAGTATCTCGGTATTTGACTCGGTTTTACTAAGGAATTAAGGAATCGGCTTGGTACTCGCTCGTCAATATTTGGTACTCGGTCCAGTACTTGGACCAGCATACAGGGCTTTTTCTGCCCCTATATAAGATGATTTGGTACTTGGTATTCAGAAAATACTTGGTACTCGTTTTTATTTTACTGAGTACTGAGTATTTGTCTGAGTTTCCGAGGACTGGCCAAACACTGAGAACCAGTCCTCGGAAACTTAGAAATAGTCACGAATAAAATGTTTCTATTTGTTTCATCCCTAACTCGAGGCGATTACTCCACTCTAAAACTATGATTTATTTTTTTTAAAATAAACCACTCTCCTGACCTGAGATGGCATTTTGAGACCCAAGATTTGGCCAGTAGAGGAGGTGTGAGAATATGTTTTAACCCCCCCCCAAAAAAACCTAGGATATCTAAGACAAACAAACACTGCCAGCCTCTTCGAGCAGCACTGTGGAGAGCTACCATCAAAGCCCCCTTTCAGCCCATGTTTAGTTGAAGGTTTAGTTCAAAGTCAACACAGCTGAAGTGCCACCATAGGGGCTTCTTATTGGACCCAGATGTGGGCTGAGAAGACGCCTCCCACCTACTGAGCGATTGTTCGTAGGCTGCTGAGATGAGTCAACCAAGCATGAGACGAACGATGTGTTGGAGTCCCTCAAGTGTACTTTGAATTTACAGCTGAAACAGGTATCTAATTTGGTACCCGCAGGTAGTACCTGCATTACCTGCAGCCTTTGACACAGTTGACCACAAGGTGTTGTTGACATGACTGCGGGACCTGGCGGGAGTGCACGGGACCGCTCTTGAGTCATTCCGCTCCTTCCGGTTGGGGAGGTCCCAGAGAGTGGTGATGGGTTATTGCTTGTCATCCTCTCAGGACCTCACCTGTGAGGTTCTGCAGGGTTCCATTCTGTCTCCCCTCCTGTTCAACGTGTATATGAGGCCGTTGGGTGAGGTCATTCGGAGGTTTGGAGTAAAGTGTTATCAGTACGCTGATGACACTAGGTTCTACCTCTCTTTTTCATCCGACCCAGACCCTGCAGTCTCGGTGCTCACCCCAATGCCTGGCTGCTGTTGGGGACTGGATGAGTGTGAGCCGATTAAAGCTGAATCCAGACAAGACTGAGTGATGACAGGTTGCCAGTCTTGTGACCTGGGAGGGATTGGGACTCCTGTAACTGATGGAAACCAGCCCCCTCTGGTCAATCAGGTTCTCAGCCTTGGAGTGCTTCTGGATCCCTGGATGCACCTGGTCCGGTTGCAGTGGCAGCCAGGAGCGCTTTTCACCAACTCCATTTGGTGAGGAGGCTGCAACCTTTTCTTTCTGATTCATATCTGGCCGCCATCATCCCTGCTTTCATCATCTTGAGGCTAGATTACTGCAATGCGCTCTACATGGACTGCCCTTGATGAGTGTTTGGAAGCTGCAGCTGGTTCAGAAATGCAGCAGCTCACTTCCTTTTGGGGACAAGTCACCAGGAGCACATGACAGCGGCGCTCCAGAGTCTGCACTGGCTCCCTATCGCTTTCTGGGCACAATTCAAGGTGCTGGTTTTGACCATTAAAGCCCTAAACGGTCTGGATCCCACATATCCGAAAGACCATCTGCCCTTCCATGCCCCATTGTGGCCCCTGCGATTAGCCAAGAGTGCCTCCCTGAGGGTACTGCCTGGTAGCTTTGCTCATATGTCATAGGCTTACTGAGGGGAACTCTCAGTTGTTGCCCCAATGCTTTGGAACTCCCTTCCCCCAGAGGTTCATTTGAGCCCGACCGTCTTCCAGAGGTGCTGTAAGTCCTTTTTATTTGAAAAGGCGTTCAGCAAGTGGGAATAGGAGATTGGAGTGAAGTGGTGGTGGTTTTGGGGTAGGAGCATGAGGGGGGTTGGGTGGAGATGGTATTGGGTGGGATTTTTTGGGGTGGATGTTTGTTAGTTTTACATGTTTTTGTGTATTGTAAGTTGCCCTGAGCCTTTGGGAAGGGCAGGGTAGGAATTCAAATAAATAAATAAATAAAATGTTTTAGTACCATCTCGGGTATTCAATAGGTTACTCAATCACTGATTGGGGTACCCAGATGACTGAAAAATTGGTCCTACCCAGTACTGATTTTTCAATTTTCCAGTTACCGATTGGTAAGTTGGGATGTGAAATTGAAAAATAGGGACAGAAAACCAAAGACTCAGTAAGAGAAGTCAATATTCTGGGACTAGAAGTCGACATTCAGGGGCACCGGGCACCCAGAACATCGTAATCTATTTGTACCTGGTATTTTCAAGTTGATTTGGGTACTGGAAATTTGACAGGTATACCTGTTTTTGCCGGAACTCATTTAAGATCTAAACTTGATGGAAGTCATTGGAATGATGCTGATTTACACCTGCAGGGGAGTTGTCCCCAGTGTTATTACTGGGATGAAATATTTAATCGGGAAGTGCACATTCCCTCTTGCCAGTAGGTTCAGTGCTTTCGGGATTGGAACTGATGGGATTAGGTTGGGGATGAGGAACCTTTTTTTAATCTGGGGGCCACACTGGCAATTTAAAGTTGGTTAGCGGACCATCCCAAAAGGAAGATGGGGTTGTGTGACCCTGCTGCCCCCCATCAACCAGCTGTTCTGTAGGAACTGGACTGAGATACATTTGGGCTACAGACGTTAGCACCCACCTGACTGCTAAAGAACTGTCTCTATTTCCGGAGCGTTTGGGGTCCATTAGAGCAGGACTTGATGACAGAGCCTACTTAAGACTGAAACGAGTATCCACCAATATCATCTATTCAGCTGGATAGCGAATGGTATCCAGCTAGCGTTCAGTGGTTAATCCAGTTAACTGGATTACCATTTTACCACCATACCATGAATTAGTTACCTTTTATTGCATTACTATTTTCTAACCCTCCCTCTGGACCTGAAAGAACATAAGCAGTGCCATACTGGGTCAGACTAATGGTCCATCGAGCTCAGCCCCTGTCTCTGACAGTGGCCAATTTCAGCTGCTTGGAAGAAGTACCCAACAGGTTACAGTGGGACAATCCATTCCATGTTGTTTGCTCCCAGCTCCCAACAATAAAAAGTTACTTTCCCCAAACCTACCTGGCTAATACCTGCTTAAGGACCTATCCTCCAGAAACTTATCCACACGCTTCTTCACACCCTCAAAAAAATTCCAATAGACTAGTGAGGCACACCTTGACTCTTCCCCATTAAGCTATGTTTAGCAATATATGCCTCGTCATTCTGTTTTTAACAATAGTTTCCACCATTTTCCCCAGCACGGATGTCAGGATCACTGGTCTGTAGTAACATTTGGTTATGCGGTAGCGTGGTAAATATAGCACAATAATATTCAGTAATCTTCATGGTGATCCATCTGTGGCAGTGTGGCACCACAAAATGGTGACAAAGCCAAGAAGACCATAGGATGGTGGCCAAACCAGACCTACAAAATGGAGAACAATAGGGTTGAACATAGAAAAGGGGAGCTGGCCCTTTAAATCAGCATAAAGCCTAAGACTCTAGGCCTATATAAACGCCCTGCTAGAGCTACACAATGCAGTCTGCTGGAGACTAGGGATGGGACTGTCGGTATCAGATTAATCCGATAATGCCGATAATTGTCGATATCGGATTAATCCAATAATACAGATAATGTCGGTATTGGTATATCGTTTTTTTAACATTGCCAGTTTTTCAGATCTTTAACATTGTGACCATTTAAAAAATGGCCACAATGTTGAAGATCAGAAAAATTGGCAATGTTAAAAAAACGATATACCAATACTGATAAATCTGATATCGGATTAATCCGATACTGATAAAACCGGTAACCGATAATTCACCTGGAGTCCCACCATGGAGACAACCTAGGGAGAAGGATCCCCTCCAGACCTGTAGACTACCAAGTGCTAGGAAGCCCAAGAAAGGCCAGACAGTGGCCCAGGACACGATTACTGCAGGCTCAGGCCTCTCAAGGGAGAGTAGGCCTCACCCAAGGATCAAGGACTAAAGTATCAAAGTGTGATCTTTCTGTTTATTGGACTTTTGGCTATGTTACTATATTTTGGATTTCAAGGGACCTCCCCACACCTCTCCTTGTGGGTGAAGCCATGCATAGGTTGGTGCAGGACTGGCTATAAGAGGAGAAGCGGAGGCCAGCTTCCAAATTTCGGGTACTAGACCCCAAGGGTGCGTGGTAGAGACGTCCCTTTTCTGGGGCAGGGTCTGAGCTGGTTCCCCAAAACACGTAACTTGAGGGACCCTGCCACACGGTCACTTACTGAATAACCACCAAATTAACTGGACAGCTAGACACAGATATTCTTAAATTATTTACTATCCCTTTCAGCTCTAAGCCAACCCAAACTTCATGGGAGACTTTTCAGAAAGGGAATTTGTGTAGGCCTTAGAAGATTTTTCCCGCCATAATGAGGGTGTGTGACCTGACATAGGATTGTCAACACTGGTTCCTGATTGCCACTCTCACTGAAACCCATTCAGGAAAACTTCATCTACTAAAAGTAAATGGATCTGTGAAAGGACTGTAGTCTTTAAGCCTTCTCTCCCATCCTTCCCTTAATGACTCCTTCATAATTATATCTGGCAAGAAGAGTGCAATGTTCTTACACATTGCCTGCGCTTGCTACATCACTTCAACCCTCTCCAGCGTAATGTGTTGGATTGAATGATGGGGTTTTATTAAAGCGATTTTAATCTCTGCAGGGTAATTAGGGCAGAACTAAACAATGTACCTGCCAACGCCCTCGAGCAAAACACTGAGTTGTTTTTAAATCTGCATAAATTTGCATAAGGAAATGTGATTTAGTAAACAACTGGGGCTTTCCTCATGACTTAACAGACGATTATGATCACCAGTAGACAACTGGGAAAATCGGCAGAGTTGGCAGGCCTGAAAAGGAAATACAAATACAAATCTCACTCAGACTATGGCCCTAGTGCATGTGAGAGGGTGGTGGGGAGTGAAGGGAGGAGAAGTCCATGATTATGAAGGAACGCAGTGATTTTGGCAGGGAAAAGCAGGAACCAAGCCAAAGTATCGTATCTATTTTTTGCTGAGTTCTCTGTCATAGGGGCTTGTGCTCATCAAGCGTTTAATGCCAGATCCTGGGAAGTCAAGTGCCTGTGGAAAAAATGGCAGTGTGGGCCCTCGTCTAATGTAGGAAGATTTGATGCACACACCCTGACTCACTCATCGGTAAAAGGAAAATGTTACCAGAATTAATTTGTGATGTTCAATTAAACATAAACAGCCTTGAGGGGCCACGGGTCTCTGAGTTGCAGGCCGCATAGGTGTTTGGGACCATGCGTTGGAGCCCCTTCCTGAATAGCTGAAGGCACCTTGTAGGCCAGGGCTCTCTATGGTTGAAGTTCTGTCAGTATTTTATGCTGGAACTTTCCAAACTCACGTCGTCAATTCAAGTTTGTTCATGTCCCCCCCATCTATCGAAGTTACGGCTGAATCAAAATTTCAGCCCAGATTCTGTTTTTGACGGATCCGGCCATTTTGATTAATTGGGCACCTGAACAAAATGGAAGTGGCCATACTGTGTTAGTCAATTTAAATACTGGTATTAACAGTCAAATGGCTACCCCATTACTTTGTCATGTGTGGGGTTGTCCCTCTGTTCCCCTTCTACAGTCCCCTTTTGCCCCACTCCAGCCCTGCTTTCTCCACTCTTTACCTTCCCTTTACCCAAAATGGCACTGCCCATAATCGAAATGGTGGTCCCAGCACAGCACCATTGTGGTTATGGAAAGGGCCATTTAAATGGCCACTTTTTTTTCTTTCTTTTTTAAAATTCGACTGGAATTCCAGTTGGAGAAGGAAATTAGGAAATGTCCATGAAAATGGAACACTTGTTCCAAACCAGCCCCTATGGTCAGGTGACCCGAACCTCCTCAGCATTTAAATCTCTTGCTGGAACGATCACTAGGAAAGCCTAGAACAGGGGTGGTGAGTAGGGCTGAAAAGAATAGTAAAAAATTTATTCACAAGTATTTCCAAGTTTCCAAGGACTAGCTCCGAGTGTTCGGTCAGTCCTTGAAAACTCAGACAAATACTTGCTACTTGGTACTCAGTAAAATACTTCGTAAAATAAAACGGAGTGCCGAGTATTTTCCGAGTACTAAGTCACCTTAAATAAGGAAAAGCCCCATAGGTTGGTCTGAGTACTGGACCTAATACCAAGTACCAGACCAATTCCTCAGTTATAAGGGTGTTCCACTTCATCTAAGAGTCTGCCCTTGTGGGTCAGGTGAGGTGGAAACAGTTGCTCACCTCCTACTGTATTGTAGACTATATGTTGATACCAGGGAGAGGTTACTTTCTCCTTTAATTAGATCTTTACTAGGAAGATCACAGGAGGTTTATGTTTCCTTCTTACTGGCTGATAGTATTCCGGCCATAACTCTTGCTGTTGCAAAATTCTTGGCATACGTGTGCAGGATCAGAACACAATATCTCAATGATTGGGGTCTGGAATAGGTCAGCTTACTTAATTGCGTTTTTTTAAAGTTATGTATTCCACAGGAGGATTGTGTTTTACTTCTGTATTTTTATTTTTGTATGATTCTATTTTGTTATCTTTGTATTTATTTATTTGTTTGTGTATATGCCAAGACCTATGGTCAAGCATTCCAATAAATATTCATTCATTCAATTCAGTACTTGGTAAAACTGAGTCAAATATCGAGATACTTGGTAAAAACCGAGCAATTTTGAATACCGAGTTTCAGCACGAGTGGTGAGACTTATGGTCATGTGATCCACTTGGCCCAGGAGTCAACCTCAGGTGATCTATGAGGACGACCCTTCCCACTGGCTCCAAGCTCTAGGGCACCTCAGCAACTGGTCTCAGGAGTGGAGAAGAACCCATCTCCTCAGAGAGAGCCTTCCTTGCCATACTGGAGAAGCTCTCCTACACAGTTTCCTCTGTGAGGGTGCTATTCCTACTCTCCTCCTCAAAGGCAAGCTCTGAGGGACTGATCTCCCACCCTCAACCATGATCTTCTGGAGACTAGCTTGTGATCCACCAGTAGATCATAATCTACCTCCTGGCCACCCCTGGCTTAGAGAGAGGGTTGGTGGAAGGTGCTGCCTCCAAGCAGGGGGGACTAGGCCTTAGAAGCCATCCCCTGACCAAGGTTTATGTTGGCGATTTGTTTTGAGGCTAAGAGATTGTGCAGAGGCTGTGTCCACAGCCATAAAGGAGTCCTGTGGAAACAGGGTCATTGCAGAGAAGAGGAGTAAATCATCTCCTGTTTTGAGAATGGTATGTGTTTCTTGGTGCTGCATCAAGGGAAACTGAGGCACAGACCTCCTGGCAGGGAGTGAGCTGGGGCAAACCTAGTTTCAGGATTCTTTTGAAATTTGCCAGTCAGTTTGGTTAACTCCCATTTGATGTTTGACCATGTTCAGCCCCTCCTTGCTTCTCTCCACTACCTGAACACATTCAATACATGCTCCTGGTCCTTACTTTCAAGACTCTTCATGGCCTTGCTTCCTCCTATCACTCTGCACTTGTTTCCTGCCACTGCTTTCTGGGAGCTCCGCTCCTCCTCTGCTATCACCCACACTGGCTCATGACTTGCTTGCTCCTCAAAATGTATCAGTCTCTTTCAGTCTCTTGCTCTCCCCACCCAGGCCTGGAACCCTCTCCCTGAACGCATTCATTCTGCTCCCTCCCTCCCAAACTTCAAATCCCTCCTGAAAACCCACCTCTTCCATCAGGGTTTTCCTATCTGCATCCTCATCCCCTTAGTCTCTGCCCTGATTTTCTTACATTCTCCTTCCCCCCCAAAGCTAAGCTAAACTAAGCACGTGTACCTGCAGCTTCTTGGATGGATTCCTGCCTCTCCGTCTGTTCCCCTCCCCTTTGTCTTAGATTGTAAGCCCACTGGGGCAGGGACCTGTCTATAATTGTTGACTGCAAAGTGCCAGGTACATGCCTGGCACTATAGAAATAAATAATAACTAACACACAACCTTCCGGTTTACAATAAATAGTTAAGGCGGGTTCTTAGTACTTAAACAAACCCCCCCAAACCAACAAATTAATATTTCCTAAGCCCAGAAACCAAAGGAAAAAAACAACCCCACATCTCCCAAACTCCTGCCAAACCTGCCTTAAAGACTATGCAATGTTAAGTTTTGCTTGGTTTCCTATCCTCAGCCTCATGGCTTTAGCTTTATTTGGGAGGGGGTTGTACCCGCAAGGCTGCTATCCACTTTGCTTAATATAAATACACGTGCAGTTACTGACTTCTTTCCACACACACATCATAGAGTCATTTTGTCTCCACCCCCGTAGCACAGCACACTCACATAATTCCAGTGAGGTGCTTTGCCCATTGTGCATGTGGGGAGAGGTTAGAGCCATGTTCCCTATGTTCTATGTGATGGTTGTTATGTCCCTGTAGGCATGTGCAAGGCGGTTGTGACATGCTGGGCTATGTAGTCCATGTATGATCCGTGCCTTCTTAATGGGTTTGTCATGGTATCCCCTGGAATAATTTCAGAGGGATAATGCAGTAGCTTGCTATTTTCTAAGTAGTAAAAATATTTTATTATTTTATTTATTTATATTTATTAATTTTATTTTACAGATTGTTACCCTGCCCCTCCTGCCAAAGCAGCTCAGGGCGTCTAACAAATACAAAAGATAAAAATGCAATATACAATTTCCCCCTCAATGGGTTTTGTTTGTTGTCTGTCTGAAAGTTAACTAACTCAGCAGATGGATGAAGAATATGCTGTCCATTGTTTTAACGTTGCAGTAACCTGTAATGAAGAAACTTTTTGTAACATTCAGTGGTTTTGGCTTTTGCATTGTATAGTAGTTAAGGCGGGTTTGGCAGGAGTTTGGGAGATGTGGGGTTGTTTGTTTTTTTCCCTTTGGTTGCTGGACTTAGAAAATATTCGTTTCCTTGGTTTGGGGGATTTGTTTAAGTAGTAAGAACCCGCCTTAACTATTTTTTGTAAATCGGAAGGTTTTGTGTTAGATAATATCATTGTTTTTTGGCCAAGTAATGGCAGTTGCTAGTTGCTACAGACTCCTCCTCACCTGCACTGCATCCCTTTCACAGCACCTGAATTTACAACTAACATGAATGCTGAAAAGTAGCATTCTGCTATTTAGCATTTGTTAAAGCTTGTGAAGCTCTTCTCAGCAAAAAAACCCTGCCCTGGTTACTTCAGGGAACAGTCATCAAGGGCAGCCCCACGTTGAGTGCATTGCTGTAATCTAGCCTTGAGGTGATGAAAGAATGGATGATTCTGGCCAGATCAGAGTCAGAAAGAAAGGACTGAAGCATGCAGCACATGATTGTGTGTGTGTGTGTGTCTGGCTGGCTGGCTGGCTGACTGGCTGGCTGGCTGGGGCGGGGGGAGTAACTGAGTGTGTGTGTATAGGGAGGAAGGGGGAGTAATATGTGTGTGTTTTATCCACATCTTCATAAACTCAAGATGTCCACAGCATTACCCTCATCCACACTGTTATATGTTGAAACAATACAAGTTACATTTGTAAACCTTTATAAGTCTGGGTGTCATTATTCCTATTACAGTGTACTCAGTGTTTCACATGGTTAAAACACCCCCCTCCAATGGACTCCGGAGGAAGGTAAGTAAATCTTCAATCCTTTCCTGCTTATTCCCTCCCACCCCCGCTGGGCAGGGAGGCTGCACGGGCCCTGGAGATGCTCAGGGGACTTGTCTTGTCCTGTGCTCACCTCCGGGGGCCCCTCTGCCCCCCAGCCCCTCGAGTTCACCAGTTCTCGGCGAGAAGGTGGTGTTTCTCATTTTGCCTCGTCTTGAGGTGAACGGGGGACACCCCCCCCTTCTCTCTGATAACCGACGAGACGAGTTTCAGCCCTGCTCCTATTCCTCTGCCCAATCAGGGCTCAAAGGGTGGGAATGGATGTCAGCTCCTCCTGTCTACTCATCCTTGACCAATCAGGGCTCAGGACTGGTCTTCACAGAGTGAGTGCACGTACCGGGGTGTGGGTGTGGAGGGTGGCTGGCTGGCTGGCTGTGAGTGTGTGCTGAGTGGGAGGGAGGGGGAGTGTGTGTGTGTGAGACCCCTATAGGAGTCTGAGGTATGGGGGAAGGAGGCAGATAGGACGTCACCACCATGCGCCTACCTGGAGGAACATCAGGTGCTGTGACAATCGACAACAACAGGATGCCACCCCATCCCCAGGACCCTCCGTCCCGATAGAGGCGGGGCCCCAGCTGACAGGGACACACGAAGAGCAGGAAGAGGCTGATGCGGAGAACGCCCCTCCAGCGCAAGCCACAGAACCACGTGGGAGGCAGCAGAGAGTCCTGTCATCGCCGGTCCAAGCCACGTCCCCTACAAATCCGCCACGGTGCTCAGAGCGTCTGCGCGCCTTAGGAGCAGTGGGGGAATAAAAGCAGCTCACCACCACCTATGCCTCGCCAGTGATCAGCGCTTCTTGCCTGTGAGACTGCCCCCCCCCTTCCTTCGTTGCTGTGCGTGTTGTAGGGAGAGGTGTTTGTGAGAAGGCGTGGCTGAAACTGACTGGGAGCACGAGTGGGTGAGTGACTGGCGTGTTTGGGCTGAATCCGTGGAAACCCTGTTGTATATCCTCCTCTGCACTAAAACCTGGTTCCTTCCCCGTGAGACTCTCCAATCCCAGAGTCCCCTCCCTGGGAACTGCACTCCCTTCTCTGGCTCCTGGCACGCCCCTCGTAAACCCTCCTATTCCCTGTGTTTGTGTGTTGGGAGTTCTAAAAGCATCACACTTCCTTCCACCACCCCATGATGATCCAGGCTGGGGGCAATTACTCCAAAGGCCATTTAAGATCCCGGGGGTTTGTTTCCAAGAGAAGTCCTGCCTCCAACGGAGTGGGTGTTCATGTGACCGGGGGTGTGACTCAGTTTCCCTCATCATTCCCTTATCGTTGGTGACTCGGCTGCGGGACGGGGCAGGGATGAGCGGGACTGTTCTTGAATGGTTCTGCTCTTTCCTGGCTGGGAGAACCCAGTGTGTGGTGCTGGGGGATTAGTCATCTTCTCCCCGGGGCCTCACGTGTGGAGTCCAGTAGGGTTCCATCTTATCCCATCTCCTGTTCAATGTGTATATGCAGCCTTTGGGGGAGGTTGTCAGAGAATTGGGTGTAAGGTGTCATCAACATGCTGAGGACACCCAACTATATCTCTCGTTTTCATCAGACCCAGGTCCGACAGTCTCAGTGCTTACCTGGTGTTTGTTATCTGTGGGATATTGGATGAGGGTGAGCGGCTTGAAGTTAAATCCTGACAAGACAGAGGTGATGGTTGTGGGGAAAACTGGGGGAGTGATGGCCCCCATCATCGATGGGGTCCATCCTCCTCTGGTATCTCAGGTCCGTAGTCTGGGGGTTCTCCTTGACCCGCAGCTCCACCTGGATGTCCCTGGCAGCTGTGGCGAAGGGTGCATTCCACCAATTACATCTGTTATGTCGGTTTAGACCGTATGTCTCGGACTTGGACCTGGCTGCGATCATCCATGCTTTTATTACCTCGAGATTAGACTACTGCAACGCACTCTACATGGGGCTACCCTTGGTGATGGTCCAGAGACTGCAGCTGGTGCAGAATGCGGCGGCCCGTCTCCTGAAGGGGACGGGCTGACGCGAGCATATTACACTATTACACCAGTGCTCCACACTCTGCACTGGCTGCCGATAGTCTTCCAGGCCCAATTCAAGGTGTTGGTGCTGACCTTTAAAGCCCTAAATAGCCTGGGCCCCACCTACCTGCAGTACCACCTCACCCTCAAGGAGGGTGCCCCCGGCCAACCCTGGATCAGCCTCTGGGGTTGGCCGGGGGCACCCTCCTTGAGGTCCCCTGGGTTTCCCGGGTGTCAACCATGAGGAGGGTGTTCTCTGTGACTGCACCGTGACTGTGGAACTCCCTCCTGTTGGAGGTCCGCCTGGCCGCCGACCTTCCTTCTTTCCACAGACAGTGTAAGACCTGGCTGTTCCGCCAGCCTTTGCCGAGGGAGATAGGATGGGTGGGTTGGGTTAGGGAGGGGCTCTGTTTGGGTATTAGGTTTTTTAATTAATAATGGGTTTTATTATATATTTTTAGAATGTTGTTAGTCGCCCCAAGATGCTTGTAAGCAGGAGGGGGCGGCATATAAATTTAATTATAAATAAATAAATAAATATAAAAACAGACGTGCGGCCGGCTGGGGTTGGAAAGTCAATGGACATGATCTGAACTGGGTTGGAGTACTGAACACACATCCCTGCAGCCGGGGTCTGGGGAGAATGCAAAATATGTGGCTGACCAGCCCCACTGTTGTGCCGCTCCCAGCACTCCGCCCCCACCATGACGGGCAGACATGGCGGCCAATGAAGTCCAGCCATGGTGGTCAGTCATGGCGGACCTGACCTGGGTCATGGCAGGCCAAAACAGACACGATAGCCCGTTGTGGCCCGCTTTGGCTGGGTTGGGCAGACCTTAGCCCAGACTGTGACTTGGTAGGTTTCTCAAGGTCAGAGCCTGGGCTACCCGCCGACATAGCCTGCGGCAATCCAGGCCAACGTCTTGCGGCCCCTGCACAGACCTGCAGGGGAGGTCTGGGCCAAGGACTGACAAAGTGGGCCACAGCAGTTTGCTGTCACATCTATTTTTACCCAGTGGAGATATGAATTTGGATATTGGATGAAGGCCATGGATCCCATTTGCCAATCCCCAAAGCCTTGGTTTTTGGTGGGATTTTTTTGCCTCTACCCTTTTTCTCCCCACTCTTTGTGGTCTCCTCAGTGCTGTGCAATCCTGTCTGCATGGTTATTCTGCTTTCGTTCACAGGTCGTTTAATTTCATAACTTTGCTGCTGCCGCTGACCGCATCCCCTGCGAGCGGTAGGTGGGAACGCGTTTAATCTGGTTATTAAATAAAGATTTTGAAATAACAAAAGGGCAAACTGGTTTATTGGCACAGGAGTCTTATTCTGCTGCCAGCTGTACTGTGGGTTTTTAACGGAGATGGAAAGCAAGCAACCTATCAAAGGAGAAGCACCCTTTGCTACAGGGTGATCTGCTAAACAGATACTCCTGCAAGACGGCTCGGAGGATTAGATTGGTTTGCATTTCAAAATGGAATTTCTGCAATGATGTCTCCCTTTCCCAGGTCGGCTTGTCCTAAGGTTTTGTTCTTTGAAACGCTAGGAGTTTATTGTTTTAATAAATCTCATTTCAAAGGGCTTCTCTGTCTTTCTGTTTATCTTTCCCTTTGGAGCAAGGCTTTCCCCTTACTAGTTTAACTGGGTTCTGCTGTACTGCGTTTTTGTTTTTAATGCTGGAAAATTAATTACTGCAACATATGATAATTCTATGGTTGCTCGCAGACTAGACCTCAGATGAGACCAGAGGCCTGTTGTTCTGGGTGCTGTTCAGACACGCAGGAAAAAATGGGCTCTGCTTGGACAGCACAGCTTTCAATCCTCATAGACTAGAGAGAGAGACAACATGTACTTAAAAATAACAAAATGGACCCTTAACCTATGGAACTCCATTGCCAAGGGATGTTGTGAAGGAGAATAGCATAACTGGGTTTGACAAAAGGGATTAGGTAAGAAGAGGATTTATTTTATTTGGGGATCTTTAGCCTGCACTTACCTGAAGGTTCAGAGGGAATAACATCAGATTTAAAATTCATAAAAATCCATAAACAAACACTATAAAGTTCCCATGAAAATAGCACCCTAAAATGTACTCAAACGTACTCCCTGGCCAAACAGATGGGCCTTACATTGCTTCCAGGAAATGCTCAGGTTTACCTTAATCTGAGCATCAGTTTTCTCTCCATTTCCAGGTGCATTTCATTAAGGTCTGCTTAAGTAGAATTCCTGATAAGTTGAACTTTCTTACATGGGCAGAAGAAATTTGACTCAAGCAGACTCCATGGTATTAATCAAGCTGGTCAGGGGAGGAGACCTCTAGCTGATGGGAGGTGGGTCATCACTCCATGATGACCTGCTGGACATTTCTGTGAAGCAACCAAGGTTCTTGGAGATCAGAGGACGCTTGGCTGGATGGAGCCTTGGCCTGGCCCAATAAGGCAAGTCTTATGTTCTTAAGAAAACAGAGGCAGCACATGACCCAGGAGAACTGCCAGGGGTGTAGCTATCATAGGGACAGGAGGGGCATTTGTCCCGGGGCACAAGCTGGGGGAGGGGGGTGCTACAAATCCTGTCCTGTTCCGGCGCACCCGGGTGGAGACTGGAAGTGGAAGCCCCTAAAGCTCACGACGCACTTGAGACCCACCCAGCGGGCGGCACAGGACAGAGCAAGCACTGGCAGCAGCACAAGACAGACAGCTCAGCCACAGGCTGCAGATCTCAGGCGCATCAAGCGGAGAGAGGGAGAGGACGCTGGGGAGGAAGGAAGGAAGGGGGTGGGACAGGGGAGAGGACTATGACTTGGTGGGAGAAAGTCCATTTCTTGCATCTGGGCCCATTCCAACCTAGCTGCGTCATTTTTGGTCATGTCAACGGTTAATCTCACCCAGCACCCGACCTTTGAAAGGAATCGGTCCCAAATGCCTCACAAGAGAGCGGAGGGGCCAAGGGGAAAATCATGGCTTGAACCTCTTGTCCACCCATCACGCTCAGCTTCTGCCAGCCCCAGAGTGTGAGGGTTTCAAGTATGGGTGAAAGAAAATTTCGGCCCCTGCGAGAATCTCGCCAAGAATACGCTTCTTGACAAAATTCTCCAGGTCGGGAATCTCATGAGAATCGGTATTCTTACCACCATGCTCAAGCGCCGCAAAAACGCCCCCAAAATGTTCTTTGCATGCACAAAATGGCTGCCAGAGGCCACGCATGCGCAGAATGGACGCAGTGGCCATTTTGCACCACATGTAGGGCGTTTTTGTGTTTTCGAGAATCTCGTGAGATTTTTGAGAAACCTCAGAAAACGCTCTGCGCGTGAATGCATGGCCACCGGGTGTGTGTGTGCATGTGCAGTACGGCTGCGGTGGCCATTTTGGACCATATGCAAGGTGCTGTTTTCCCCCCCGAGAATCTTGCAATATTCTCGCGACCTCTAGTTTGAAGCTGCAGCCCTTCTCTGCCCTAGCTCTAATCTTTCAGGTGGACCGGAGGGCGCGGGGGAGTTCTTGAAAACACAAATCCTAAAAGGCTCAGAGACAGGTAGATGTTTAACAAGAATCCCATGTTCATTTAAAAAAAATCTCATGATTTTTAAATCCAGTTTTGCGATTTGGATAGCAAGAGGCATCCAATTTCATGATTTTAGAATTTATTATTATTATTATTATTAATAATAATAATAATAATTAATAATTAATAAATTATATTATCACACATTTATATAGCACCAGCAATGTACCTGGTGCTTTACAAAGTAATGGAATAGACACGATCCCCGCCCCAGGGCTTACAATCTGAGAGACAGGAGATGGGGGGGAGGACGAACGAAGGGGAACAGAGGGAGAGACAAATTCACGAAGATGCGAGGTCCCAGGTGCACACGCTTGGCTTGGTTACATCGAGAATGATGGCTGGTTGGTCCGTGTGGTGAGGATAGGAGTACACAGACCTCAGGTAACAGATTGTACTGGATGGAGGGGATCAGCAGGAGTTAGAAGAGGGAAGCAAGGAGTCGGGGAGGGCAGAGCGGAAGAGGTGGGTCTTGAGGAGGGATCTGAAGGTACAAAGGGAGGGGGCGAGGTAGATGTGGGCAGGGAGGGAGTTCCAGGCGTGTGTGGGGCAGCTATGGAGAAAGGACGAAGACAGTTAGGGAAGCAGGGGAAGCGTGGGAGGGTGAGAGAGGGGACAGAGGAGGAGCGGAGTTCACGGACTGGAGTACGGAGGGAAATTAATGCAGAGAGGTGGGGGGAGCAAGGTTGTGAAGACTAGGAGCTTGTGCAGGATTTGTTCAGGAAGACAGTGAAGAGAGGAGAGGAGAAGCTGCAGGTGGCCGAAGTGATGGGTGAGATGGGTGACCCTGGCAGCAGAGTTTTGGACAGAGAGAAGGGGAGAATATTGCCTATCTTCCAATTCCTCAAAAAACCCCACCCTACCTTTCCCATCAGGCCTTCCCCCAACTCAAATAGATGGTTCCTTGATGTTTCTCCTTATACCAGCAGTAGGGAACCTTTTCCAGCCCGGGGGCCACTTTGAAAGCTTGCAAGAGCTCCGAGGGCCGTCCAGAAGTTGGGGCAGAGGGTGCTAAAGGGATGCAGTCAAGGAAAGGAGGCCCCAGATTATGGGTCTGTGCCATGGAACTGTCCCCTCTCCTTGTTTGCATGCCCTCATCTCTGCTCCCTTCCCTTCAATGACTGGAGGTAAGAACTGGATTCAAGGGCCAGATCCAGGAAGTGGGAAGAGTTCACATAAAAACTTGCTGCAGGATGCATTTGGCCCCTGATCCCCACCCCTGCCTTACACGGTCTCATCCCTCAGGACCCCCCTACTTCCTTGTAACTAAGGGAGAAAACAGACACAAGGATGACCTGCCTGGGCCAGAGACTCACCGGTGCGTCTCTTTGCGGGTTGCCAGATGCGGGCCCACTGCTGCCCTTGCTTGGGTAGGTGGCTGGCCCAGATGTAGTCCCCCAGATTGGGCCCCAGGTACCTGAAAGACCGCCTCTTCCCCTATGTCCCGTCGCGGCCTCTGAAGTTGTCCGAGGGCGCCCTCTTGTGGGTGCCAACCGCCCGTGAAGTTGTTACAACGAGGGAACACAGGGGAGCGTTCGCGGCGGCTGCCCCACAATTATGGACCTCCCTCCCCCTGGAGGTCCACCTAAGCCCAAGCCTGTTTGTCTTCCGGAAGAGATGTAAGACCTTTTTGTTTGGCCAGGCCAAACAATACAGTATTTGATGTATACAGTAAATACCATATTTGATTGTATTGACTGTATATTTTAAAATATACAGTATTTTATTGTATTTTATATTTTAAATGTTGTTAGCCACCCCGAGGCGGGGAGAAGGGTGGAGCAAAAATGTAAATAAATAAATAAATAACAATAAATGATCTGGGCCCACAGCCAGGGACAAGGGCAGGCCAACAGGGTCCATAGTGGGCCCAGCACGACTGTTCCTGTTGGGGGCTGCCATGGATGGTAGCCATGGTGGCCCATTATTGGCCACCATGGCTGCCCATCATGGCAGGGGAGGGGAGGTAGGGTGGCTGGGGGCACGCCGGGGGCGAGAGATGTTTGGTTCTCTTCCCCCGCCGGGGTGGGACAGGGAGGGCAGGTTTCACTGGCCAGCCTGGTCAGGTGCATGTGCGTTTAGTGCCCTGACCTGGGTGGGGGCGCTGCCCCCAGTCATGCAGCTGACACCCCGGCTGCACATTTGTTTTCACCCGAAGCAAAGCAGGGGCATCTGCAACTTCTCTGTTTCATGAATGTCTCTCTGTCCCGCCCTAATCGCTCCCTTCCCTTGTCTCTTCTCCCCTTGTGTATTCTGGACTGTAAGTCCCTTGGGGGGCAGTTCAGTGCCAGACACATTGGTGGACGCTATAATTAATGAATAAGAAGAGGATTGCCTCGGGGTGCAATCCTACCTCTGTTAAAGTCCATGGCTCCACTCCAGTTGATTTTAATGGCTGAGGAGTGCTCTTTAAGTCTGCAGCGCACAGTGCAGAATCCAGATATTTCTGGGATGCGAAATCACAGGGCCATTGCTCTGCGGCTAAAGGCAGGGCAGAGCCCAGGCTTCGGGCAAGAACTGCAAATGGCATTTGATGCTATTGATAGTCTCCCGCTGTGCTCTGCCATCGACGGCCACAACCCCTTTCTTTTCCAAACATGTCTGCTTTGAAAGGGAAAAGCTTGTTGCCAGTGTGTCTGACTCCTTCGTCCTGACAACATCCGACCATCCACGTTATCAAGCCTTGCGGGGACCTAGCGGCCAATGGAGTTAAACAAGCTTGTGTTTATCTGAGGGAAGCTGTATTAATGGCACAGTGGGACAAAGAGCTGGCCGGCACCATGCAAATCTCTTGTTGGCATGGGAAAGGGACAGTAGACTGGGCTCCCCACAATGAGCTGCAGCCAGAGAAAGTCACCTAGGACGAGGCTATTTTAATTTTTTTATTTTTTAAACTTCTTGTAGCCTTTAGGATTTTGCACGACTGTTTGCCTCCAAAGTTTTTTTTGTTTTTTTTTAAAGGTACCCTTTTAATAGTAATAACAGCAATAAATTTTATTTGTATAACAGCCCATGCCAAAGGGCATTCGGATCGCTTCACAGCATAAAAATACAATAAAATATAAAATCCACTTAAAATATAAATCGGTGTAAATAATAGTAACGGGAGAGGAAAGAAGTCTTTAAAGGGAACCAGCGGCAGATCCTAAAAGCCCCTGGAGAATAAATAAGTGTGTTTTCAAAGGGGACGCTAGCCCACTGGAGTCTGCGTTTGGTGCGTGCAGCCCCCACTCAGCTCCTGCTCAGGTTTTAGCGGAATGGACCTCCCGGACGGGCAGGCGTTGTTCCCTTCTGCACTCCCCCTCCGCCTCGATTCTTCCACCACTAAGACACGGTCGCTCCTCGAACACTCTAGACTTTCACCGTGCTGTGTGCGGCAAACTACTTGATGGGAGGCAGCCACGCGGGCCCACATTAGCCCGAGGCGGGGTGGGGGGGCTGCAATGTCCCTGGACTATGCCGTGAATGCCGAGTGGGTGGTGGCCACATGGTGAGTGAGGGCGTAACATCTGGCAGACACCTAATCAATGGGCAATGGACACTTTCTAAACATCCACACCGAGGGCTAATGAGAGAGCTGCTCTAACCAGGCTTGATGGGGGGTAAGGAGGGGGTACAATTGCACCAGCCTCCTCCCCAGCTCAAGTCCCCCCCACAAAAAACCCTTTTCTTTCTACATTCAGACACGATGAGTAAAACAATGATTGCAAGTAACACACGTGTAAATTAATTTCCAGCAGGAGCTCCAGAGACTGATTTCAAAACTTATGAAGGGGATGACATTTTTTAAATTATTTATTGGGATTTCCACCCTTCCTCAAAGGCGCAGGACGTGTAACACTATAAAACAGTAAAGCAAGTATAAACTATGCAAAAATAAAAAACGCAGTAAAATGTAAGCTATATAAAAGTCCAGTTAAAACAAATGCCCAATCCTATCCCCACCTACCAAATGCCTGGCCAAATAAATAAGTTTTACATTGCCTCTGGAAGATGCTAAACCCTCCAGAGCAAGGATGTTCCAGAGTTGTGGAGCAGCCATCGAGAATGCCTCTCTGGGGACCCAAGTTGTATAAACTTGTTGCAATGAAGGAATTTGCGGGAGGGCATCTCAGCTGACTTCAGGGAACGTGACAGGACATAGGGGGAGGACTCAATGCACTCTTTTAGATATGTGGCGGGGCTCAAGCCATTAGGGAGGCCAGGCCACAGTTTCCACGATGTACCGGGGGACCAAATTTCTCTTAACGGGCCTGGTTATAAATATAACTCTGCTGGTTTTAAAGCTGGCTGGGACGTGCCTTTAAAAGAGATGGAGATGAAGTCGTTCCAACAGTAACTTTGATTGGACCAACTCCTGTTGGTGAGAATATGCACACTTTTGGGCCACCCAGGGCCCTTCCTCAGGCAAGTAAAAAAAAAAATCAGGACTCTGTAAAAATAACTATATTTTTTGCATACTTGAGAAAGGTCCCTGGGTGCCCCCAAAGGTTGCCTACTTTCAACAGGAGTTGGTCCCTATAAAGGAGATCGTCTGAACTGGTTTGTCTTCATCTCTTACATTTGGGACCAGCCCAGCAACCATGTGTTTAAAAGGCGTGGTGCAGGCTGGGTCGCTCTGGGTAGGGACCAGTAGAGACCGAGCTACTGCAGTCATGTGCCGCTTAGGAAAAGTTTAGCCTTTAGAGCCCAAAGGTGTGATCCTATAGCGTCGCCCTCACTGAAAGCAGTGGCTCGGCTTCCACTGACTTTAAGAGGTGAGGAATGTGGCACCCTTGATGTCACTGAGAGTAAGTGGGACTTGCTCCTTGCAAGCCTCCTTTAGTCCTGTTTTGGAGAAGGGTGGCATATAAATTCAAAGTAGTAGCAGTAATAGTAATAATAATAGTAATTAATAATAATTGATAATATTTGGAGGGCTTTCTGAAAATCACAATAATCTACTATTCGTTTAGTCTCCAGCTGGCAAGTGAATAGAAGGGGCTCTCATGTAGGAGGGGGTCCTTTTGGATGCAAATTTGTTTTGGTTTATTTTCGTTTCATTTCTCAAAGTTATCGACTTTAAAGGCGGAGATTCATTTTACAGAACCGTATTTAAATCGATTTAAAAAATAATTTTAAAAAAAATTACTGCTCAGGTGCAAAATGGCCACGGATCATCCCGTGCATGTGCGATGTTTTCCAAAATGACGGCTGCAACATCGTTGCCATTTTGGAAAAGGGTAGCCATTCTGTGCATGCATAAAATTACCACTGCGCATGTGGAGACGGGCTGCCCAACAGCTCTGCCGCTGCCAACATTTTGGAAATGGGCGCACATGCGCAGAACAGACTGGCAGCCTTTTGCACATGTACAGTCATTTTTTCAATTTTAGGACCGAATCGAAGCAGACTTGCTGTCGCACTGTTTTGGTTCGGTTTGGATTAATCCATAATGGCCTGTTCTGTGCAGTTATGGATTTAAGCTGAATTCCCACCTCTACTCTGTTGGCACATTCTATTCTCAAAGTACTCATTTGCATGGAGTAACAGCAAAGTACTTATTCCCATGAAGTACGTAAATAATCATCCTAGTGTCTTGCTTAGCCAGGGCCTAAATTGGGAAGCCGGGACCCCCAAGAACCCCACCGCTGGAAGGAAACATACCAGTGCCAATTTCCAGCTCTGGTCTGAGAATGATTCCCTCAAAGGAAGAGCTTAGTAATTGGAAAGGGAAAACCTACCAAACGAATCACATCCCTTTATAATCTTATTTCCTCTCGTCGATCTGTTTGGGGTCGGTTTGGGCTGAGTCCAAAACCTCCGTCTAATTCAATTCAGGGGAATGTGGCTCCAGAGGAGCTAGGAGGGCTGGGGAAGGCAGGCCAAGAAAGATAGCAGGATGACAAAGTGGGTCAACAGATTTCTGCCTTCCCGTGGGAGGCAACCACAGCGGCTGCTGGGAAATGTATGGGATGCACTAATTGCGTGGGGGAGGAGGGGGGAGAGTGGTTCAGGAGCCTTTCTGAATCCTTTGGGGGTGATGGGATTATCGGAGGCTTAAGGGAGGGGACCAGCTCCAGACTGTGGCTTTTCTGAGAGGCGATAGCAAGCAGCCGGCAGGATAGAGCTTCAAAGTCTTGTGCTCTCTTATCTCCCCAGCAGAATTGTTTTGAGGCAGCTGTTGCTTTTCGGGCTGTAGTCAAGAAGATGGCCCATGAGAATGAGGCTGTGTTGGCAGCACAGGCCAGGACTCTGAATCTAGGCAGTCGAATGAAAACTCTGCTGTTACTGAACCAGTCAAGGGAAGGCCAGCCAATCCAAACAGCGTTAGAGCGGGTAACATGAAAGGTCATGCACGGTCTAAATCAGCCATTGAATACTGACTGACAGTGCCCAAACTGTTTGCTCCTGCTACAGACTGGCTTTCAGCTTACAGTGATGACCGTAAGAACTAGCCCAACCTAATGGATAAGATGTTTGCTTTGGACCTGAGAGGCCAGGGTTCAAATCTTGTCTTAGCCAGGAACTTAGTGCATGGCCATGGGCAAGATACTGTCTCTCAACCTCAGTTTCCCCATCTGTAAAAAGGGACTAATAATGATCTACCTCACAGGGCTGTTGTGAGGGTGAATTAGATAAGGATTGTAGGGCACTTTGAACATTGAAAATGTCCTATATAACAAGGGAACCAATGTAGAATTGGTTCATTAGGGCCAGAGCCCAGTTAGCTGGTGGAAACTCAGTTACTTTATATAGAATGGAAATGGGTAATAAACTTTGTACCTAACGGTAATAGCCAACATTTGGGGCAAGTTATCAGGTACCCGGTTGCTACCCAAATACTGAAATTGGTACTTGACTACCCAAAATACAAAATATTATGTTTTACCGCCCTGACACATTTTAGTGTCTTTCCGACATGGAACATCAATAGATTTATTTATTTATTTCAATTTGTCTCCTGCCCTTCCCCCAAAGGCTCAGGGCAGCTTACAAAATAAGATATATAAACATAACATATAGAAACATATATAAAAACACACATTAAAGCAATTTTAAAAGCCCTAAACCCCACCCATCAACCGTCTCCCTAACCCCTCCACCCCATCCCACACAACCCTATCTCCACCCTTGCTCGTACCCCCCCCTCACCGGGGTGGGGGGGGCATAACACCATTCCGCACTCCCAAATTCCCATGCCTGTAGCCCCCCTCCCAACGGGTGGCCATGGCATAACCCACATTCCCCCCAACCCTGCTCATACCCCTCCTCTCACCTGAATGAAAATGGACAGAAAACCAGTAAACTGGAATCGGCAAAATGGTGCAAACTAGAATAACAGTATCTTGGTAACTGTAATTTGGGTAAGCCATTGGGCCCTAAATGGGTCCTCTTTAGTATCCCCTGGCATATACCCAAAGTGATCCAGGTACCACAGTTTTGATGGGTGTGCCCACACTTTGATGGCCTTAGAATACGTGGGGCCCAGGGTAAAGATAAAATGCAGGGCCCCTAGTGCCCCCACCCTCCCCACTGTAGCCCTGCTCCCTTGGGAGCACCCTCTGTGGGCCCCTAGAGATGGTTGTGTGGGGACCCCTCCTGGGAGGGTCTTGGGACCTCACACTCTGCCTTCGTGAAAATGGATTCAAAGCCCACTGAGATTAGTGGGACTCTTTCCATAGATTTCAATGGGATTTGAATCCATTACCTGGCGGATTCCCTATAGGACTGAGTTCTGGATAGGCCTATATGCGTTGAACGCTGAAGAGAGAGGAAATGTACAAAAATAGGAATGTGTTGAACTATCTACAGCCTGTCTACACTGAATTTGCAGTGTGGGCCAGATGCTCTGCTTTGACTGGGCAGAAGGGAACGGCGAAAGCGGTTCTGTGAACACCTCTGTGAACCTTCCGAGCATGTGGCTTAGACCACGTCAGACCAGCTGGTGTCTGAGCAGTGAAGAGATGTTGGAGGAAATGGTTGGGGGGTGTGTGTGGCTCTGGAAAGAATTGGAGCAAGAGCTTCCTTGAGACACAGAACTGGCTGGGAACAACACGTGTGAAACGCTGGAGCGGAAAGATCGCTTGCAGTCGGCGAGATCAAGATGCTTGATGTCATCTTGATGACATAGGGGGCGGGTCTTCCCCGTAGGGGGCGGTTCCTCCTACAGCTAGGGAACTCAAGTCCAGCCTGAGTCTGAGACAGTGATTGGTGTGTAGTCCTGCAACAAAGCAGAGAGCCAGAGCTTCCTTGGGACACCAAACTGTCTTAAAGCAGCACAGGGGCGTAGCAAGGTTGAGAAGGGCCTGGGCTCAAGCCTTAGTTATGGGCCCCTCATGTGCGCGCGAGCAAAGCACACGTGCACGCTCTGAAAACCCAAAGTGGGTGGGGCTTAAGGGAGGGGCGGGGCTTAAGGGAGGGGGAGGGCCTGCCCATCCCTGGCATCCGTCTCAGCGCCACACAGAACCTTATGGCTGGCAGAGCTCTAGGGAGGGGCTTGTACATTGTAGGCAGAGCCTCCAAAAATCCAGCAACAAAGAGTTTTCAGCATTAAGATGTGATGGGCAGAACATTAGTTTACACTGGGAACTCCTTGCTGCTGAGTAAAACCCTGCCACTTGGAGACTGAGAGAACCCTCCTACTAGCATCTCATCCAGTAAGTGGATGGGACTCCAGTAGGACAACTCGCTCTCTCTCCATCAGTGGTAGTGCCATAGCAG
>QEPC01006595.1:2893693-2991901 GCA_003113815.1 Sphenodon punctatus | reverse complement strand
CTGGGAGCGTGGGTGGGGCAAGCTGGGGGGGGCAGGAGGGAAGGGGGATGGGGCAGGCTGAGGGTGGGACAGGAGGGAAGGGGGATGGGGCACACTGCAGGCTGGGGGGGCAGGAGGGAAGGGGGCATGGGGGCAGACGGGGGGCACACGCCACTAACCTGAGGCTGGGCCCGTGGGTCCCCATTGCATGGCAGAGACATTGCTCCTCCAGAGACTCGCGCGCTGCCTCCCTGAGTCTGAAGGGCTTGGACAAGGAGTGACAGGCCTCTCTCCGCCTGGAACTGAAATTTTCCAGTACCCGCTGTGACGTTTGCTGATTTTTTTGCAGATAAAATCGCTCAAATTCACTACAATCTCAATGCTGCACTTATGCCAGTGGAGGTATCGGAGGTAGAGGAAGCCCCGCCATGTCTGTTGTTGTGCGATCAGTTTCAGTGGGTGTCATTGGCTGACGCGGTGGATGGCCTTGGGACTGTTTGGGCCACCTGTTGTGAATTAGATCTGTGCCCGTCCTGGCTGGTGAAGGCCAGCTGGGAGATGTTAGGGCCATTGCTGGCAGAGGTGGTCAATGCCTCCGTTAGGGAGGGCAGGGTGCTGAGCAGTCTCAAAGTGCTGGTGGTGCAGCCCCTGCTCAAGAAGCCATCCTTGGACATTGACTCCCTGGCCAGCTATTGGCCAGTCTCTAAGCTTCCCTTTTTAGGGAAGGTTATTGAGCGGGTGGTGGCCCGGCAGCTCCAGGGGCATCTGGACCGGGTTGGTTTTCTTGATCCCTTGCAGTCTGGTTTTTGCCCCGGGTTTGGCATGGAGACTCCACTCGTGGTCTTGGTCGATGACCTGTGCCACAAATTGGATCAGGGAAAATCCTCAATTTTGATCTTATTGGATCTGTCAGCGGTTATTAGCTGCTATTTTATATTTTATACATTATATGTGCCCATTTTATATACATGAAATATTGTAATTTTAGATGATTTTATTGTTATGTTTTATGTTGGTCGCCGCCCCGGGCTGGCAATGTGCAGGCGGGTGCGAGATAGACGTTTTTTGTAAAAAAAAATGAAAATTAAAATAATTCCGTTACAGAAAAGACTCCCATCCCTTAAAAGATTTGTAAAACCTTTTACCCACTCTTAAAAATTCAGGGCGTAAAACCTGCTAGCCATGTTCCCAAAGAAGTTTGAGTTAAATTACTAGGAATGGGAAGTGTTGAATGCGAAGCATGTGAATAATGAATTACATACACTGCCGCTAAGGAAGAAACGTATTAAGCATTGCTAGTTCTAGCCTACAACTCTTTGACTTGCTTCCAGCAATAAACATTCAACAGGAAGAGGTTAATTTTTTTCCTTTTATTCAGTTAATATAAATACCAAAAGTTTCCTAGCTGCACCGTCCCACATCACCCCAACATACATTCTGTAATTGGAAGCACATTGTGCGTGTTTGTGTGTGTGTGAGTGAGAGAGAGATTTTGAGATACATTTTGCCAAACCAACAAAAAAGCATCAAACTCCAACACTTCAGCCAAAAATACCCACTGTGTAATTTATGCCAAATCAACAAAAAGTTGTCTTTTGTCCTTCCCAAACCACAGCAAAGAGCACTCTGTTGAGGAGTCCAAAATGTTAAAGTTCAGAAAAAGGCCCCTATTAACCAGCGTATGCAACAGGGAGGAAATACAAAAATTCTAGCGCAGGGTTCCGATAGGTCAGCATCTGATTGTGTACCACAAACGGTCTCCTTACTCTCTTTTTTAAGTTTTCTTTTTCTTTCCATTCTTCCTAAAGCTCACTTAGCATCTGGAATGTATCGGCAGCAATCCATGTGTTTGCAGTAAACTTTGAAAGCATAGCCAATGAAGACCACATGGGCAGGTACCCTGACCAGCAACACACGATGCATGGAAACTATTGGACGCAGCTGAATTAAGAAACGAGAGAGGGAGGGAGAGAGAGCATGCATGCATTTTGGTGATAATTAAGCCTTTCCTTCCCAGCTTGAAGGGGAAAAAAATTAATTAGAAGTTCAAACATTTGGTTTTAATTCAGTCCAACACACAAATGGCTTATTCCCGTTCTGTATATTTTCAGTCTATGAAACAGCTTGCCTCTAGGAAGTCATTACAGGCTGCAAGTACAGCTTCTACATGAGGTTGTTATGCCTTTTGGAAATGTCGTCAGAACGGATTCACTTACAAATCTCTTTATGCATCAGGGTGGATCCATGTGCAGCCAATTAGGCAGACTCATCAGGACACATCAATTAAGGACCATTAAAAAAAACAATCTAGTAGTCAGTGTCTATGGCCTATATTGCAACCGAGCATGGCATTTTGTTCATGAGCAGAGCTTCGGAGAGAATTGACTTTAGAACATCTGCTAAGTCTTTAACTAACTGTTCCATTGTCAGACACTTCAGATGACTATAATGGCCAACCTGGAATCAGCAGAGGCCAACGGATTGCTTCTTAGAGCAACTCCTAATGCGAAACCTCCTCCGAGTGAGTCTTTATTCTTCAGACCCGTCAGTCCAGATCGTGTGTCTGAAGAAATCCTGGTCAAGGCCAGGAGTACAGCTGGGTTTACGAAAGGATTGGACAAGTTTCTGGAGGATCGGTGCATTAGCAGCTATTAGCCAGGTAGGTTTGGGGAAAGTAACCTCGTACAGGCGGCAGCTGAGAGTGAACAACAGGGAATGGATAATGACCTCTTAGGTACTTCTCCAGGCAACAGAGATTGACCATCGTCAGAGACAGGGTCTGAGCTGGATGAACCATTAGTCTGACCCAGTAAATGGTTCTTCTTATGTTCTCATCAAGTGCCACTTTTAAAACAACCAAAAGCGTCTTTCGTTTTCAAAATATGAATTCTTTCGTCATCTCCTGTGGCCCAAGTCGAGTAGGGCTGGTTGCAATGAGCAAGTGGGAAGCACATCGAAGGTGGAGGTCTCTTGGGGAAGAAGTGTTGTTACAGTGGCGGGCAGCAGCACCAGCATTCTCCAGTTCCTCCTGTAGAGATCTGCAATCCCACCCAAGTCCAATGTGACCCAGCTGGTCCTGTCACTCCTTGTCCAAGCCCTTCAAACTCAGGATGAGGGAGGCAGCCTGTCACAGCGGGCACTGGAAAATTTCAGTTCCAGGCAGAGAGAGGCCAGACTGACCAGCCTCTGCACCACCAGGAAAAGCTCCGCTGGACGTGATTTTGCAGGCGCGATGAAGGCAGCAAAGAATGTCTTCTTTGCTGCCAACACTGCAAAAGCACAAGCTCTTAAACTAGCTTTCTGCTGCAATCAGTCAGCTTCAGTATGAGTCTGACGCCACTGTCACTCTAACTGCTGTCCATCCTGCTTCATACAGCAAAGGTCCTCCATAAACCACGGTGACCCCCATCGTCGGCTCTCTGGAAGCGGATGCTTGGGAGCCGTTCGGTTGATAGTCTCAGCCAACAAGCTATTCCAGAAGGCGGTGAGGTCATCGAGTGAACAATCATCAAGATTGGAAGGCATTCCTCTAGAGCATTCCGGAACCTCTCAGGTTCCATAAGTCTCCGGGGGCGAACCCAACGAACCAGCCCTGCACCTTTCCGAGGGCAGACATGCGCTAGGAGACTGGTCTTGGAGGAGGTAATGATCCATCCATGACAGGGGTAGAACCAATACATCCCCCACCACTGGATCCCCCGCCTCAAGGCCGGTGCAGAACATCAGGTCAAGGGTATGTCCCCCCTCGTGTGTCAGGCCCTTAACCCTCTGAGACAGTCCCATGGTTGTCATGGCATCCATGAACTCACACTCTGCTCCCCCTAAGCTGGCATCGGTGTGGATATTGAAATCCTCCAAGACCAGCGTTTTCGGGAATCACAAGACCACCCCCGATTCCAGTTCTGCTAGAGCGTGTAGGGATGCTGTGGTACAGGTAGGTGCGTGGTATACCAACAGCAGCCCCAATCTGTCTCCCGCCAAATCAAACACAAGGTGGACCCCCTCCATACCCACGATGGTCTGCACAGGATACCGCCTCACAGACCAAGTGTCCTTAAAAACAACAGCTACACCGCCTCCCTGCCCCTCCAATGTACGCTGATGCTGCACAGAGTACCCAACTGGAACAAGGTCATCCAATATCAGCCCTGACTCATTGTCCAGCCAGATCTCTGTGATGCATACGAGGTCGGCTGATTGATCCAGGATCAGTTCCTGGATCGTTGTTGATTTATTATCAACTGACCTCTCATTCAACAGCAATAGTTTCAGACCAGGGGCCCCTTAGATCCTGATCCCTGTATCACCTGCCTGGGGGCCTATGCGGGGAACAGGAGCCAAGTATCTGCTCCTCCCCATAGCTGGTCTCTGCCTCCCAGAGAGACCATAATTGCCCCGACCCATCAGGGCCCCAATGGCTGTGGACACTCCCCCAACCCCCGACCCCCTTCAGTAGGCGTCATGCCGGACCCCTGAGGAGACACCCTCCCCCATCCCCCTTTCTCCCATCCCTTCCACCCCCATTACCCTCTCCCCCCTCCCCTGGTTGCCCTCTCTCACTGGGTAAGCAGAACCCCCCACCCTCATTGGGTCAGACCCCCCCTCTCTCACGGGGGAGCTGTACCCAATCTTTCCCGACCCAGTCCCCTCCCCACCCTCACACATGCAGAGGGGGGCTATATTACCCTTCATCCTCCCCCAACCCCCCATCCCCTTAGTATATTCCCCAGCCAGCTACTTTACAATACCCGTACCCTGCCCCCCCCAGCCTCACCTAAGGGCCGCACCCAAGGGCCCTTTGGCATGGCCCTTAGGCGCATGGCCTGCGGCGACACTGGGCCACCCCGCCTCTTAACTCCCCTCCCACCAGAAGTCTCCCAAGGAAGGGGAAGAGCCCCCTACCTCATCCCCACCCCTCCTGCAATGGAGGGGGGATGGCAGCTGTCCTGGGGGGCTCACTCCTTCTCCTATGGGGGCAAGCCCCTGGCTCTCATCCCCCAGTAATGGAGTGGGGGTCCGGGCGTGACTCCAGCGGCGGCAGCGGTAGTGCTAACAGCCCAGCTGGGAGCAATGGCGGCAGCAACAGCAGTGCCCATTCTCGTCTGGTGCTGCTGTGTCCCAGGGAGTATCATACAAATGAATTCTTGCTTGGATTGAAAGGTTCCCTTATTAGGCTTCTATCTTCTCCCACAGGAGGAAGGAGGGTCCAACAGTTTCAACAGTAGGCCGGGGTATGGATAGTTGATTTGCCACCAGCAGGTGACACCAGCATTTACTAGTACCACGTCAGGTACTCAGTGGAATGCTTGATTACCGACTGGTTACCAACAGATACCTGAAAAACTGGTAATTTCTGGTACTAATTTTCCAATTTTCCAATTACTGATTGGTATATTGGGATGGAAAACAAAAAAACTGTGATGGAAAAGCAAAATAAATTCAGACCAGAAGTCGACATTCCGGGGCATTGGGTACTCAGATTGGGTCAAAATTGGGTACTGATTGGTACCCAATATTGTCGAGTCGGGTATGGGAAATTCGATGGGTGTAGACCTGTTGTTGCAGGAACTCATTTCAACTCTACTGAGCTCCATTTCCTGCTGTGTCACAGAATGTATAAAAACAGGCATGACATTGGCCTGCTGTGGCCCACTTTGACCCACTGTAGCCTGGGACCCACCTGCATGTGTGTGTAGACACTGCCAGATGTTGGCCCACGAAATTCCCTGATTGTGTTGACAGCTAACCCAGACAGTGACCCTGGAAAATCTCGGAGGTTGCAGCTCACACTAAGGCTCACCAGTCCTAGCCACAATGGGCTGGGCCATCTGTTCTTGCGTGGTCAGCCTGGACCAGGGGCCACCATGGCCATCAGCCATGGCTGTGCCTCATTGGCTGCCGTGGTTGCCTGTCATGTTGGGAGGCGGAGCATTGCATGAGCAAGGCTGGCTACCTGCATGTTTGTTGTGATCCTGGCTCTACCTGGGCTGTGCGACCAGCGGGACAGCTCCCCAGCTGTGGTCACATCCGTTCAGTGTCCCAGCCTGACCTGGGTTGTATCGTGTGTGATTTTCTGCCCCGGGGTGGCCTGGGGAGCGGTCCTGCTGGCTGCACGTGTGTTTTTACCCAATTTCTATGTGATTTTAGGAAAGTCAGTTACAGAACGGAGTCAGAATGTATAATGGGGGTAGTAGAATTTCCCTGCTACCCAGGGATATTTAGGGGATCAGCACAATAAAGACAGCCAAGTTCTTCTGATTCCTGTACCCCAAACCAGGAATTCAACCAAGGATCTGCAGAGCTAAAGTGGGCAGTCTTCTGCTTGAGCTATAAAGCCATGCCTTCATGGCCAACCTGTGACTACTCTACCCTTCCTCTGCCTGTCCTGTCTCTGTCATAGCACTGACTCAGTACAACCAGTAGAACGGTTGCATGCAAATCAGCCTTTAAGAGTGGCAATTGGCTTATGTACTCGTGATGGCAGAATGAACTCCATTCAGTGTTACCGGTCCTGTTGACCTCCCCATGGAAGGTTCCTTGGTAGATGGAAGGGGGCAGCTGTGTGGGAATGGGCACTTGATTGGCAGCTTGTAGTTGGGGTGAGAAGCAGTTGGCACGAAGTCGGCTGTGGTAGGGTAAAATGGAAGTCTGGCTTGGTTTGGGAGCCATGCCCTACCTGAACCAAAAATGGCAGTACAGGGAATATCCAATATCTGTTTAAGGTCCGTTAGATATCCTTTTTGGTTATTTCAGGGTTTGTTTGTTTTTTAATTTTGTAGAGGTGTGCACCAGAGGCCCATGTCATTTTCATTTTTTTGTTTTCATTATTCAAATCTGTTGTTTTAGTTTTTATAAATATCAAATTGTCGTTTTTGTTTTTGCTTTTATTTTCCATTGGTTTCAATGGAAAACATATTTTCGGCTGTACCTTTTTTGTTTTTCACTATAGTTGACTGAAACATGGAGTGATTATACTTCCAATGGAAGGCATTATGTGTACCAAGTTCCAAAACGATTGGATAAAGAAAACCAATTTTAGAAGCAGTTGAATTAATTTATTTTGCAAAAATATTCATATACATTCTTAGGTGTAACTTCTTTGCTTCACATTTAATGTACATTAAACTTGGCACATTTATACCCCTTCCAATATTTACTACCTCTGCCAACTTTCAGAAGGATTGGATAAAGGGTCCTGGTGGTATAAGCAATTAACTTATAAACGTATATCTGACTGTAACATCTTTGTAGTCCAACCAGTGTACATGAAATTTGGAAGGGATCTATATCATGCTTTCACAATCATCTCTGATAAATATCATAAAGATGTGATAAAGGGTACCAATTTTATATGCCTGCACAGCATATGCAGAGAAGGAGCCTATGCCAGGGATTCTCTTACGTGTTACTGTGGTATAAGATCGGTTTGTGATGCCAATTGTCCAGTAGAAATGTCAACCAAATATCCTCATTCTGTGCCGAGACCATCCCAACCTTTCTCCCCAACTTGTTACTGGGAAGTCAGAAGCATCTGTTTAGGAAAGAGATAATAGAGATTGTCTTATGTCCTCTGTCACAGTGCTGCAGGATGTGATTATGATGATAATTGGCCAGCCTGGATGTGCAAACTATGTCTCCTGATTGCTGGGATGCTATCCCCAAAGTCCCAGTTATATCCCTTCTATGCCCGCCTGAGGACCGTCCCCTATGCCTGCCTCAAAGCCATTACTGATTGGTCCTTTAAAGCTAGAAACATACAGTAATTGGCCAGTGAATGTGTCTGTCAGTCTTTTGGGTTGCTCCACATCCTCCCTCCTACAGCCTCTCTCCTCCTGCCATGCCAGGTGCCTGCCTCTGACTGGCACTGCATGTGCTGCTATTTATCTGAATAACTGTCTTCAAGGGGACAATTTCAATTGCTTATAAAATTGGGTTCCTTTATCAAATTGTCCTGTAGTTTGGCAGAAATGACAGGAAAGGTATGTGATACATTCTTGCCACATATCTTGTAAACAGGATGGAATATACAAATGTTACAGCTGGAAATGTATTTTCAAGTTAATATCTTATACCATCAGGACCCTTCATCCAATCTTTCTGAGAATTAGCAAGTGTGCTAAGCTTGTGGAGGGACATGATATTCACAGGTTTCATGAACATTGGATGGAAGATAAAGAAGTTGTAGCCATGAATGTGTATGGAGCTTTTCTTAAAATCCCAACGTTCAATTGCTTCTAAAATCTGTTTACTTCACCGAAACATTTTACAAATTGGTTCACATAATCCCCTCCACATGGGGTACAAGCACCCCAAATTTCATCACAAGTGAATAAGAAAACAAAATGTTATAGCCAGAAATACGTTTTTCAGTGTTTCCCCTCTATTTCAAAAACAAAATGTTGTTTCCATTTCTATTTTCATTATTATTTTTGTCATTTTCGTTATTGCAATAACGAAAATGAAAATGACAATTTTCATTATCGTTATTGTAATAAAAAAAATGACATGCATACCCCTATCATTTTGGTCATTTGGGTTTTCCCGTTACATTGTTTCAGCAATGTTAGCACAACATGTCTATGCAAATAGCTGAAAATAGTGGTATCAAAATGACCAAAAAAACAAAACAACCAAACAGAAAAACAAAAAAAACCCCAAAGGACCCAAAATGGGATACCAGAGAAAACGGAAATGAGAGTACCAGTTTTGGTCACAGATATTATTTGGTTTCCCTGCAAACAATACCCACAAATAATAATATTAAACCCACTGCCCATGTCACCTAGTTATGACCATATGTAAGTCGCTAGCCCAGTGACCTTCCACTACTTGCTACAAATGGTTCCAAAACTCCTTTTACGGTTTTGTGTTTCAGCTATCAAATCGGGTGCCATAGAGCAGCATTCTGGGGCCTATTGGATTTGAGTGTTCCCTTTTTGTGGTGAGTGGAAGGAAGATTTTTTTCTTGCATTTCTCTAGTTTTCCTGAAGGGCTTTCTATGGTTTGATTTGAAGCTTTGTCAAAGGCCACTCACTAGCAGCTCAAGCACAGCTGGCTAATTTAGTGCCCCTTCGACAACCCTGTTGGAGATTACAAGGTTTACTTGGCGAAACAGTCGCCAAACATGTCAACATTTGGGAAGGTGACAGACTATTTTTGGCCTGTATTTCAGGTTCTTCAAAAGTCAGCACTGGGGAGGGCTGCCTTTTCTCCCATAGCCTATAGAAAGGAACTAAAATCAACACCAAAGCCCATGTCGGCAGTATAGTTGCGACACCTCAACAAATAGAATTGGCTTTCGCTTCATAAAATATGGAGAGGAATAACTACCCGCTTCTTTCTTTATCTTCAGGGATGGTTGAGTAGTTTCTGTGGCAAAATCTGCTTTGCTGTGCTGGTTGTTGAGATAGTAGGAATGTATTTGGAGCTGTGGTATTACTATAGGTAATGACATTTCCTATTTCTTGATGGTTACATTTAAAGATCTGTTTTGTTGTCTTCAAGACAAAGTCATTCAGGTGAGATTTTTGATTGGACCAACAGTCTTGGTGAGATTATGCAAGTTTTCCAGCTATGCAGAGCCCTTCTTCAAGCATGGTACTTAGTCAGGGGTCTCACTCAGGCATGCCTGAGGAAGAGCCCTGCATGGCCCATAGAACTGAAATGGGTACCTCATTTGGTACCCATTGGGGAATACCCAAAATGTTGAGTACCATTTTGAGTATCCGAATCAGTGCTTGAACAGTTTTGGGGTACCCCAAAACTCCAGTTTCTTGAGTACCCAGAGCTACTGAAACTAAAAGAAAAAATACCCCCCCAAATTCTGGGATGGGAAATCCAAAAATCAGGATGAAATTGGTATTTTGGTTGTTTGGGTACATGAAAAAGTACCCAGAATTTTCAGGTCAAAGCAAGTACTGTAAATTTTATGGGTATTTCTGGTTTTGTGGGTACTTGCTTCAGTTCTACTGGCCCAAAAGCGCATCTAATCTCACCATCTACAGTTGGTGCTGTCAAAGAGATTGCCTGAGTTATCTTGTCTCCACGGGTACTCGCAGACATGATGGCCCCGCCGCCTGGGGGTGGGGATGGCTACCCCCGGCTGTGGCAGCTCTGGCAATGGGAACAGACATCCCCCACTGCCTGCCCCAGCTGGGGAGGGGGATGGGGAGTGCCGCACAACTGGCCAGACCCACCTCTGTGCCGCAACCAGCCCCTCACACCACACCATGGCAGGTAGTCATGACGACCACGGCTGGGTGTTGACTGTGGGTTGACTTTGTTCTGGGATCACATTTCCAGCCCAGCCACCACCCTGGGGGGGTTTGTTCGAGGCCCACATCTGGCGAGCCTGGAACAAATGTTTAGGCATCACATTGACCCAGTTGGGCCAAAGCAGGTTGAACTGGACCAGTGTGATGTCTGTTAACACCCCATCTCTTACATCTGGAAACTTTTTATTAAGGCACATAATAAAAATGTATCAACAAAATGTATATATCTTATACATTGCATAATGCTTACTTGGGATACATAGCTTATTATTCCCCCCCACCCAATTCCTTGTGTTGACCATCATGTACATTTTCAGGATTACATCTATTCTTATTTCTTTTCGGTATTAAAAAAAAAACTGGCCAGAGATTCTGGCTTATTGGCTGGGGAGCCTTTCTCCTCTGAATATGATAGACATGGATCCCAAATCTCCAGATATGTGTCCTTTGGGGGCATTTCCCTTGGAGTACACTTGATGGGACAGCCACCCTGTAGCAGGGAGCAGTCATGGGGGGCTGCTACCCCTTTAAGAAGGGGGCTTGCAGGGGTCAGCCAGAGGGATGAACCCACCTAGGGGGTGGTAGAGTCTGTGGGGTGAACAGGCTGAGAAACCCCTAGGACAGAGTGGGCAGGGGAGTGGCCCTTTAAGGCTGTGAGGAGTTTAGGTCTGGCCACGCCCACTCTGCCTATATAAGAAAGGAAGGTGGAGTGGGGAACTCAGTCTCTCCCAGGGAGGTAAAGGAGCAACATCTCCCTGAAAGCCTTGCTGGTCTGTGCTGTCCAAGGTGCTGCAGGACTGGAGAACCAGCAGGACCCAGGTATAGGGGAGAGACTGCCCAGGAGGGAGCCTCTTACCTGGGGAAGGCTTGGCCATGGCCTGGGGTTGAAGGCCTGACTGTATGGACTTTGTGGGGTTGTTGGTGCCTTGCTCCTGAAGTCTGGAGAGACAAACCCGGCGCTGTAGGGTGCAGGCGGATGAGCCGGCAGCCCAGGTCCACGGGACTAGTAAGGTTCAAATAAAGACTGAGAATTGAAAGACCCCCTGAACTAAGAGTGGTATGTCCAAAGAGGGTACCCCCTTCCTGGAAGGAGGGGGTTCAGCCGCCTTTACTCAAGGCGGACATGTCGTAGCAGGGGGAGAGCTAATTCCCCTGAGAGACACCCCAGCACGCCCCTGGGGGACACCCCCTGCTACACACCCTCTCTCTCTTTCCCCATTGGGTCAGAGGGAGCTGGAGAACTCGGGTAAAATTACCTGTCTGGGGTGAAAAGGCAAACCTAGCTGTTACCAGCCTTCGCAACAGAGCACCAACCTACTTTGGTAAGTCCCTGCAGGATCCCTACCCAGGATCAGTTTAAACACCACATTTCTTCACCACGTGGGCTTTATTTATGTGTACACAATTCAACAACCTCTGTACACCAAACTGTTCAGGCAGGTTCAGATTCTCCTCCGTACCAGGTAGTCACCTTTCTGGACTTCAAGCCGGGTTTCCTGGAGGAGGATTGGGCACCTGAATGGCCTGGACCTTGGACGCATCCCCCTGCCTGCCAGCAATTCTGCTTCCCACGACCTCTGGCTCAAGCTGCTCCTAGCCAGCCAGCTTCCCTGTCTCCGAAAGCAGCATGCCCGCACTGGGGCATGCTCCAAGTTGGGAGTCTCTGGTGATCTTATCTCCCAACTGCCTTGCAGAGCATCACCTCGCTGAGAATCCCCTCTGGGGTTGGCAACCCTTCCAGTTTTAACCCTCACCCTCCCATAGGCCAAAATGGGAGAGGTTGTAACCCTATCACTTCATATTAGCCTGCCAGGCTCCTTAAAGGGCTAGGTACATGCTCAAACCCAGCTGCTCCCTAGGGGACTGCACCCCTGCAGGGGCTAATCTTGATCACTTCCCCCCACCCCCAGGGCCTAACCATGCGGGTATTTAGGATGCCCTGTTACAGCCTGTTGACGTCTAGCTTTCCTTCTATCGAAGAGGGAGAACATTCAACAGAATCTTCATGAGGAAGCTGGATAGTGCTGCTGGATTAGAATTCACAGCGGTTGTATTTTTGTTCGTTCAGGAAAATATTTTGAAATACGACCTCATTTTTAAATTTTCCACTGACAATTTTTTTGCGGCTCACAAAATTTTTTTTTTTAAAAACCCCCCCACAACCTATCCTTTTTCTGAAAAAAAAAAAATAAAGAAAGAAAAGTTTCATTTCTAAGTAAACTTCAGTTGCTAAAAAAGCAGGAAATTTTTCTGATAAATTGGAATCCAGGTGAAAGTCTGGTGCCAGCAGGCCTCCAGAGACGGACAATTTACGGTAGTTTGAGCCCTGGAAGCAGAGTTACCAGGTATTCCCCATTTTACACCTTGTCCCAAGTGCATAAAGAGGGTCCAGTGTGCTCTCTTTTTTGTCATTCTGCTTAATTTCTTGTCATTCCATCATCTCTGAACTGTCCTCTCAAGGGCTTTTCTTGGGAGGCCACCAAGAAAGAGGTGGCTGAGGCTTCAGTACTCGTCTTTTTATCTCTCTCTCCTGAAAGGGAGACTTTTGACATTTTTACATGTTGGCCCTTTTCCCCCAGACTTCAAAAGTCCAGGAGGGGGGGAGTAAGATGCTCACTCCCCGACCAGAAGTCGCCCAGGCGCCATTGGAAACAGCAGCGCCGCACGACTCCTGCACATTTTGAAACCCAGACTTATAAGACCTCGGCTATCGGGGTTTTAAAAGTCCGGCTCTCAAAATGTGCGGGAGTTGCGTGACTACTGCAATGTGCTTTACGTGGGGCTTCCCTTGTGTCTGGTTCGGAGGCTGCAGCTGGTGCAGAATGCGGCGGCCCGTCTCCTTGCGGGGACTGGGCAATGGGAGCACGTAACACCTGTGCTCCGTACTCTGCACTGGCTGCCTATAGCGTACCGAGCCCGATTCAAGGTGTTAGTGTTGATCTATAAAGCCCTGCACGGTCTGGGCCCCTCATACCTCAGGGACCACCTCGCCCTCCGCGCCTCAGAGCGATCCCTTCGGTCCACCGGGGGCACCTTTTTGGAGGTCCCCTGTGTGAGACGGAGGGCTACAATGGAGAGGGCAGTCTCGGTGGCCGGGCCGCGGCTCTGGATCTCCCTCCCAGAGGAAGCCCACCTGCCTCCCAGGACTGCTGGCATTTCATCGAGCCTGCAAGACCTGGCTGTTTGCCCAGGCCTTCCGTGGGGAGGATGGGGGTAGTTAGTTCTTGGGGGGGCGGGATATGGGATTTTTATATTTTTTAAATTTATTGATGATACTGTATTTTTAAAATTGGTTTTATGGGATTTTATTATTATGTGTTGATTGTTGTAAGCCGCCCCGAGATGTCGTAGACATGAGGGGGCGGCTAATAAATGTTTATAATAAATATAAATAAATAAATAGGGAACCGTTGGGGGTTGTTTTATACAACACATAAAGCTATCATGCGGCAAGGGTCCTCCCAGGATCACCCTGGATCTCACTGATACCAAGGCCCATGACTCTTTATTGTAGGGCCACCCCCTACATGCATTCACACATGCGTACGTGCGCGCGCACACACACACACACACAGTGTTTTTAAACAAGCAAGACGGGGGGTGGGGCGGGCTCAGTGGCTGCCGAGTGGGGCAGTCACCTCACATTCCCCCTGGCATGGATCATGGGGGAGGGGGAAGTGCGCCGGGCTGGCCATTGAAATTGACGTGTCCTTGGTGTGAGCGCTGGGGAACTGGGATTCTCGCGCTTCTGGCCAGTCCCTTTAACTTACAAATGCTGTGTCCGCTGCCCCCAGTGCCTATGAGCGGGGGACCTGTCTGCTGGTGTGGGTGGCCACCCCAGTTCATATGGCCCGGGGCTGCGTGGTCGCCCATTGCCACTCACTTGCCACACTTTTGGCTTGCCCGCCACGGCACACTCCAGATTTCTCGGCAGCGCACCGTGAGTGGCCAGGAGCGGGTGCTGCGTGGCTCATGGGAGCACCCATCCCCCCCGCACCACCTTCAGACCGGCGGTCGGATGACTGGCTCCTGGGTGGTCGTGTGCGGTAGCATCACATTTAAGAACATTCACAGTGGGCTGCGCCCCCTTACACACACAGACAGGATAGATACACACCCATACCTCCTATCTGCTTGCTTCCCAACCAGCTGTAGCAGCTTCCAGATTTCCCCCCTTTAAACAGTCTCCCAAACGTTGCGACACAAAACTTGGCACTGATACCAGAAACCCAAACCACAATATTCCCCCTCCCCCAGTTTGCACATCCCTAGGTTATACCCGGTGCCGTTTTTCATTGTGTCTGAACGGATTGAACGCACGGCAACTCTGAGGTGGCCCAGCGTAGAGGCTCCTCGGATATGTTCCGTGATGCCTTTCCCTTTCGATCCTGTTGAATCTCTCAATACAGTAGATTCATTCAGACCTCACAAAAGATATGTTGCCCTGAGACGCGGGGGTGCGGGGTGTCCTGTCACACCCTTTGCTTTCATCCAGCGAGCAAACCCCTTTAGTATGAATGGCATCTCTTTGCCACAAGAATGTGACTCCTCTCTGCGGCAATGAGGAAATGACAGCCTCGGCTGCTGGAACCCTCTCTAAGTGCAGCCTTACGGCGGCTAAGTCAATCAAAGGAATGTTTTGCTAGTTTTCCCTCTGTTATTTTGTGTTTGTTTGTGTGATCAGTGGAGCCCTCTGTTATCGCCAGCCAGTCCTGACGCCGTGCTTTTCCTGTTTTAAGATTCCTACTTCTGCTTTTTGTTTTTCTCCACTGTTCCAATTTTATTCACCAAAGGACGACATAACAAGGCTGTGACATGACACTCAGGCCTAGTGCATCTTCCCCCTCTTGTGCAGGCTTCTTCCCTGGACAAAATCCGGTTTCTTTCACCAGTTAAATGATGTCAGCTCAGTTGTTGATCCCCAAACCCATTCCTAAGGAATGTTCACAAAACAAATGGATTTTACAGGGAAAAAGAAGGAAGGGGGGCATCTTTCCAGCCCCAAAGCCCTATAGAATAAACCTTTGGCTTGCGCCCGAAAGAGTAGAACAGGAAAGTCGTCATGGAGCTGGGTCCACTGGGATTGACTGTGCCACACAATGGGGGACAACGCTTTCAGAAATAACCATTTCCCCAATTTCTTTGTGAGGCAAATCAGTGACGAACGGGACATGGGTTCAATAGTTTATGGACCTCCGCCCCATTCTTACTGTCATATTGTTGAGAGATGGCACTTGGTGCCTCTTCTCTTTGACTCAAATTCACCTTCGTTAGGGGGATCTATGGTTTAGTCAGTGGACCCCATATTGGCCTTAAGATGGACCTGGAGGCTTGTCTTCAGAGGAACTGATGGTTACCAGTTCCCCCTGGGTTTTTATATGAAAGCTGTCCTGCCCCTTTCAGGTGTAAGCTTCCAGCATGACACAAAGCTCTGCTTAAGATGGGGCTAAGGGTCTACCACACCTCTGAGGCAGGGGTTCACACCCCTTTTGACATAACCCTGCCTCTGACAGAGGGTCATGGGGTGTTTTCAGACGAGATGTGACCACCCAGGAGCCACCGAGCCCGCCATCTGTCTGAAGGTGGAGCGGTCGGATGCGCACTCCCATAACCCACAGAGCACTGCCAGGAAATCCAGAGTGCTCCGTGTTGGACAGGCCAAACGACTGCGTGGCAACGGGCGGCCATGTAGCCCCTGCCTGTATGAACGACAGCAGCCAGCCACACCAGCAGACTGGTCCGCCGCTCATACGCACCGTGGGTGGGAGGAGCAGGTTTTGCAAGTCACAAGAACTGGCTGGGAGCAATGGGGAGCCCGGGTTCTTCAGCGCTCATGCTCAGAACATGTCTGTTTTGAAGGCCAGCCTGGCGCGCTTGGTCTGCGGCAGGGGGAGTGCATAGCGGCTGCCTCGGTGGCTGCCGTAGCTGCCGCGCTGGGAGCCACCCATTAGAATCACTCCCCACACGCTCCCCCTGAGTGGGTGCCCCGTGGCTGAGTCACACTGTGGCCACAGGCCCTTCTCCCCCACCGTGCCTTGCTTGTTTAAAAACACCCATGGTGTAATCATGCGCGATAGAGGTGGGGCCATGTTAGAACGGGGCCACCCAGCAGCTGAAACAAGAACCCACGCAAATAGGCAGGGCACACCTGTCGAAATGCAGTACTCCACCTGATCTGCTACTGTCAGGTATTAATTGGTACCCAGTTAGTACCCCATTGAGCTGATCCCATGCCCCGCACGCATACACATCCCCAAATGGATTTATTGTTTCTGCGCAGATCCTCCTTGGGATTGCGGTCACTGAGTTATCCAAAGTCCTGATTTACTGACTTCCAGTCCCAATGTACTGATTTCCAGACCCAGAATACCCCCTTCTGGTATTGATTTTTCCAGTTACCACCCCTGTTTTCACAATTTTCCTATACCAATTTACTGATCAGTAAACAGCAGATTGGTACATAGCTAACGGTAAAAAAACAATTCTCTGGGTAAACGGGTAGTCCGCCAGGTACCTGACACAGCACTCACAATTGTGGGCATTGCCTACAGAGGTACCAGTGTGTCTCAGGCCAAGCCACCTCCTTTCTGACATGGCGACCCCCTTGCTATTCCAAGAAGTCCTGATTTCTTTGGGTTACCAGTGTTGCTCCAGCTGACCGAGAGAAATCAGAGCTCCCCTCATCGTCTGGAGACCGTCTTTGGGCAAAACCCAGAAAGGTGGCAGCCCTCCCTGAGAGACCATGTTGGAATAGGTTTCTCCTAGTAAAATGGGGTAAAAATAAAAGTGAATTAGGCAACAAGTTATTTCTTATTCTTAATTATTCTAGAGAACACCAAACCCCATGCTGACCTCTGTGTGGTTTTGCAAACAGCAGCAGGAGCTGCCGCCTTCTCCTAATTTAGACGGGAGTCCCGCAAGGATGCTTTGCCATCCCAGAATTCCGAATGCAGTGATAGGCCGATGTTCTTGACCAGGCATTAAATAAATACACTCCATGCCGTTGCCTTGGGAATAAGACCCTTGCAACATGGATTTTGCTGGCAAGGCAGCATTAGTTGGGCAATCAATGTAGGTGATGGTAGAGGCACTCAAATGCCAGGTTGAAAATCAAGCCAGGAGAAAACCCCAAGTATTTATTTTTAAAACCCCAAACAACATGTGCTGCGAGGTCTCCAGAATCTTTGCAAGTGGCATTCAGTTGAAATGATCAAAGCGACTCCACGCCTGCAGTGGAGCGACAGCCGTAATAAGATACCCAGGGCTTAATTTGGGGGTGGAGGGAGGACTTGCCAGGACTCAGTCTTGATAATTAAATTCAAGAGGGGGCCAAGCCCTGGGAAATGGTCCCAGTAACAGCATGCACCCCAAAATGTGAAAACTCAGGAAAAGGCCAATATTGGCTATTTCAGTGTTGGAAACAAGAGCAAGTAAAAACCTAGACGGTTTATTTGGTTTTCATTCATTAATTGCCTCCCCTCCAGCACCAGCCATCGTATAGATGAAATCACAGGAACTGAACTCCAGTTTTATACTCAGCGGTAGAGAGGCAGGTTAGTCCAGCGGTTGGGTTGTTAGCTGGAGACTAGGGTTCATGTCTCAGAATGCCCTTCCTAGTTCCTAAACCAAATCACTTGCTAAACAGGCAATGCCGAGGGTACGCAGTGTTTTGGCATTTGGCGTCTGGGCTATGAGTATGGCTCCAGAGACTTTGCCTGTGTGACTCTTTTAGACCTTGGCCCTTTTCACATGGATGGCACCCACGCATGAACACCCAGAAATCTGGGTCTCGTTTGAATCGCGCCGCACCACTAAGAACATAAGAAGTGCCAGACTGGGTCAGACCAATGGTCCATCTAGCCCAGCATCCTGTCTCCTACAGTGGCCAAACACGGTGGCTTGGGAGAAGCACCCAACAGGTCACAATGGGGGATCCATTCCCTGTTGTTTTCCCCCAGCTCCCGTCATGTTCCCTGATCCTGTCTGGCTAACAGCTGCTAATGGACCTATCTTCCAGAAACTTGTCCAAACCTCTTTTAAACTCAGCTATAGTACTGGCCCTTACCACAGCCTCTGGCAGTAGATTCCACAACCCAATTATACGCTGAGTGAAAAAATATTTTCTTTTATTTGTTTTAAACTTGCCACCCATGAGTTTCATGGAGTGTCCCCTAGTTCTAGTACTAGCTGAGAGGGTAAATAACTGCTCCTTGTTTATTAGTTCCACACCACTCATGATTTTATAGACCTCTATCATATCTCCTCTCAGTCGTCTCTTCTCCAAACTGAAGAGCCCCAACCTACCAAGCCTCTCCTCATACGGGAGCCCTTCCATGCCCTTGATCATTTTTGTTGCCCTTCTCTGTACCTTTTCTAGTTCAGCTATGTCTTTTTTGAGATGGGGCGACCAGAACTGCACACAATATTCGAGGTGCGGTCGCACCATTGATTTGTATAGAGGCATTATGACATCCTCAGTTTTATTCTCTATCCCCTTCCGAATAATTCCTAACATTCTGTTTGCTTTTTTGACTGCTGCTGCGCACTGCGCTGTGGATTTCATTGTATTGTCCACAACCACCCCCAGATCCTTTTCCTGAGTGGTAACTCCTAGCTTAGTACCCAGCATTGTGTACGCATAGTTTGGATTATTTTTCCCTACGTGCATCACTTTGCACTTGTCCACATTAAATCTCATTTGCCATTTAGATGCCCAGGCACCCAGTGTCGTAAGATCCTGTTGCAGTTCCTCACAGTCTGCTCGTGTTTTAACTACCTTGAATAACTTGGTGTCGTCTGCAAATTTGATCACCTCACTCTTAACACCCTTTTCCAAATCATTAATGAATACATTAAACAGCACCGGTCCCAATACAGATCCCTGAGGCACACCACTTTTTACATCTCTCCATTGTGAAAACTGACCATTTAGTCCTACCCTTTGCTTTCTATCTTTTAACCAGTTTCTGATCCATAGTAAGACACTACCTCCTATCCCATGACTTTTTAATTTTCTCAAGAGTCTCTCATGAGGGACCTTATCAAATGCTTTCTGGAAATCCAGGTACACTATATCTACTGGGTCTCCCTTGTCCACATGCTTATTTACACCCTCAAAGAATTCCAACAGGTTAGTGAGGCATGACTTACCTTTACTAAATCCGTGTTGACTCTTCCCCATTAAGCCATGTTTGTCAACATGCCCTGTAATTCTGTCCTTAATGATGGTTTCCACCATTTTGCCCGGCACAGACGTCAAGCTTACTGGTCTGTAGTTTCCAGGATCGCCTCTGGATCCCTTTTTAAATATCGGGGTTACATTTTCCACCCTCCAGTCCTCGGGTACAGTGGCAGATTTTAGTGACAGGTTACAAATTACTAACAGTAGGTCTGCGATTTCATATTTGAGTTCCTTCAGAATTCTGCGGTGAATGCCATCTGGCCCTGGTGACTTGTTAGTATTCAGTTTGTCAATTTGCCCTAGAACATCCTCCAACGTCGCATTGATTTGTAACAGCGCTTCCAATTCCTCGCCCACAAAGCAAGGATCTGGCGTGGGTCCCTTCCCAAAATCCTCCGCAGTGAAGACCGACACAAAGAACTCATTCAGCTTCTCTGCAATGTCCCGCACATATGCTTTCACACCCATCTACACCCATCCCTCATGCACGGAGGCACCAGACAAAATGGAGATGCCTCCATGTGTGGGTGGTGGGGAGGCCGGTGTGTGCCTGTCAGAACGTCCCACCCACCCAGCGCACACGGCCCGTGTGAAAAGGGCCTTAGATATAATCCTGGGGGCCCAACAAGGGTGCTGCTGTAAGCTTTTTCTGGGGTAAAGTTGTGAGGCAAAGTGTCTGCCTCATCCTCTTTCCAATTCCTATACTGGAAAGAGAATGCCCAGCCAAAATATCATCTTCATTTTTTTTCCTGACTCATCCTTACTTGGGACCAACATGGTGGCTAAGTCTACACATCTATGGCCGGGCCGCGACTTTGGAACTCCCTCCCGGAGGAAGCCCACCTGGTCCCAGGTCTGCTGGCTTTTCGCTGAGTCTGCAAGACCTGGCTGTTCGCCCAGGCCTTTGGAGGGGAGGGTGGGGTAGTTGGGAATAAATCTGGGTTTTTAAAAGATTTTTTAAAATGCTTTGTAGTCTTGGATTTTTATTGGATTTTATTGTTATATATTTTTTTGACTTTGTAAGCCGCCCCGAGATGCCGTAGGCATGAGGGTGGCGGCTAAAAAATATAAAGAAATAAAACAAAGAAAGAAAAGAAATCCATGGCCATCAGAGATTTTGGACATCTTTAGACATAACAAAGATCGGGTGTCAAAACCCCTAAGCACATGTTTGACCGTTGTGTGTAAGCACCATAACAATCCCAACACCAATTTGGCCACCTGTTGAACATGCGATGTGAACACCATCGCATCGCAAGGACAATTTGTGTGTTCCAGCTGAACACATGGTCAAAGTTGTTTCTAACGATATCACGCGGTGTGTTAGCAGATACAACACGGGGAACAAGGTGGCGGCGCTGTGTGCTGAGATCGGGAGGCGAGCAAAACACCGATTTGCCCCAAGATGGGCCGTGTGTCTAAGCAGCGCCACATGGTGAACACAGGGCCAAACCAGTGCTCATATCAAGGTCAAAACACACATTCAGACACCTGTTGATGTTACGTCTAAAGACACCCATAATAGTCATATGGTTTTCAGAAAGCAGCAGTCTCTTTCCTTCTAGAAACATCTGATTGGCCAATCATTCAAACTGTCTATCAGGCTAAACTCTTTAAGGGTAACAACATGATGGCATTGGTTTTACACTAATCTGCAGAGATGATACCAATCTCCAAAGCTTCATTCTGTAAATGGAAAAAGAATAAAGCAGAATTCTTTTTTTCTTTTCCTACGGGGAACCTCTCTAGGATTGCTTTACATGGGCCCATCCAGGTTTCAGGGATCTTAGTTTGTCGGGAAGACAGTTATCACGGGCAAAAATTCCTGTACTGTGAAAATATCAGCAGGAATTTGGAATGAGCTGTGCTCTCTGTCTCTCTTTCACACACACTTGGTATTTTGTAAATATATTCTTTTGTCTCTGTCTGCATGGGAAAATGTACTTTCCACCCAAACATAAATTACTCTTCAAACCGGGGTTTGGAATTCAGAAGTCTGCATTTTTAGTGGCACGCTGAGCAGAACGTTTTGGCAACTGCGCCGAGCAAACATAGTTTAAAAAGGGAAAAGTACTTCATGTTGGAAGAGCGGTTAAGAAGCAAACACCCTGAATCCACAGTAATGAACTTCTTTGAAATCCTGGAGATCATTTTTGTGGCAGGGACATTGTTCCAATTCATTCTGGGCTAAAAGGGAGTAAGGTAAAAACCTAGAGCTAAACGGGGAGCGAATGTAGTCACTGCAGATAATAGCTGCGTTTCTGAGTGCCGTGATGGGTACCTGGCAGGCTACTCGATTTGGTACCCAACAACCCAAAACATTGGTAAATTCTGTTACCAATTTACTGATTTTTCCAGTTACTGATTGGTAAATTGGTATGGAAACTCAACAACCTGAGACTGGAAGTCAATAGTATGGTATAGGAAGTCAATATTTCGTGACATTGGGTACCCGAATCAGGCACGAATCACGTACTGATTATTACCCAAAATTTGCAGGTTGTTTTGGGTATCGGAAATTCAGTGAATATACCTGTTTTTGCAGGTACTCATTTCAATTCTTGTAAAAAACCTTGCTGGAATCAATCTAGAGTCATTGGGGCCAATCCTATGCCACAAAGACCAGTGTGCGAAACATGCATGGTGGGTGCATATGCACACCCAAGCCATGCGCACCCCCGGCATGGGGGGGTCTACTGTGTGTGCGCACACAAACCATGCTGCGACCCATGAATGCGTGCGCACATGGGACTTGGGATCGGCCCCACCACCGAGTGTTAAGGCCCAATAGGGGCTTATGATCATCTAGTCCAACTTTCTGCGTAACACAAGGAATTCCATCCAATCCAGCCCATAGGTTCTAACTGAGCTAGAACACACCCTTGGAAAAGTCATCCAGGTTCTGTTTACTTGTGACGACCTCAAGTGAATAATCCTTGGCTGGCAAGACCGGCTAGACAACTGTTGCCATAGTAGTCGCAAAGGACAAACTTTGACGTTTCTGTTGGGGTTGTTGTATCAAGTCATACCCCATGTGGGGATTGCTAAGAACGTACAGACAGAACTGATATTAATGTTGCCACTTGAAATTGGCTAATTCTGTGTGGATATTATTATTTGTGCACATCAACCAACACTTACGCCATCTTTTTGAATTTTGTCAAATTCATGAATCCACCGGATTGTTATCTGACTTTAGTTTTGTTTTTAGAATCCACACAGAATTGACCAAGAGGGACTGGCTCCAGAGACTCCGTCCAGGATCGGGCTACGGAGTGAATAATGACTAGACCAATAGCAAACAGACCAGTCGTGGACAAATTAATAATAAATACAAACATTAAAGGCAAATTTTTGAAAAAAAAATAAAAATTCCCTTCAAATCTGGACTTTGAATAGAATTTGAATTCACAAATGTGAAGGTGATGAATTTAGCCTTTACTCTGAATATTCTTTTGATTCCAACCCGGGAACTGTCATATTGCAGCGATTCTCAAACTCTTTTGAACTGTGCCCCTCCCTTCCTCTTATCTGATGTAGTTAAGGCTCCTCCCCCACCCCACCTGCAAACATACATTTTTCTCCCTCTTTGTTCTCCCCCATTCCACCTTCCTATTGCTCCCCCCTTATTCTCTGACTCTCTCTCCCACTAACCACCCCATTTTGGGGGGAGATTTCCATAGCTCAGTGAGAGTGTGGGCTGGAGCTAGGTGTTTGCCAGCTGACGTGCTTCTTGTGCCCCCACTCTCCCCCTCTGGGACATGTTTGAGAACCTAGGCCATGTTGGTTCACATCAATGATCCATCTAGCCCAGTAGCCTGTCTCCAACAGACAACAGTACTGGAGGCGTCAAGGGAAGTGGACAACAGGCCACAGGGCAGTTAAAGACTGATCTTCCTCTGTTGTTGACCCTCAACATTTGGCTGTTGGAGGTTTCTTCTGTGCCCCACTGCCTCTCCTGGCCATTCTTGATTCATTGGCAGGTTGTTACACAGTGAAACACTCATGATTTCATGCTTAACTCAATTCCTGAACCGTTTCCCTTGTGACAGTGTCAGCTACACGGTGGCCTCTATTACAAAATAGAGGTGTGCATCCAGGAACCCATGTCATTTTTGTTTTCATTATTCAAATCTTTCATTTGTATAAATATCAAAATTTTTGCTTCTATTTTTCATTTCCATCAGTTTCAATTGAGAACACATTTTGAGCTGTAAATTTTTGTTTTTCATTATATTTGGATGACACTTAGAGGAACTGTACCTCCAATGGAAGGCATGATATGTTCCAAACCTCAGAAAGATTGGTTAAAGGAATCCGATTTTATAAGCAGTTGAATTATGTTCTTTTGCAAAAATCTGCATATACATTCCTGGCTGTAACTTCTTTGTCTCCCATCTAACATGGATGAACCTTGGCAAGTTTATAGCCCTCCCCAAGTTTACTATCTATGCTAAATTTCAGAAATATTGGATAAGGGGTCCTGGTGGTATAGGCAATTAACTTATAAATGTATTTTTACTGTAATAACTTTGTAGTCTAGTGAGTGTACATGAAATTTGACAGGGCTGTATCGCACACCTTCAGGATCATCTCTGCTAAATATCAGAAAGATGTGATAAAGGGTCCCAGTTTTACATGCCTGCGCAGCATATGCAGAGAAGGAGCCTATGCCAGGGATTCTCTTACGTGTTACTGTGGTATAAGATTGTGATGCCAATTGGCCAGCAGAAATGTCAACCAAATATCCTCATTCTGTGCTGGGACCATCCCAACATCTCTCCCCCACTTGTTACTGGGAAGTCAGAAGCATCTGTTTAGGAAAGAGCCAATAGAGATTCTCTTATGTCCTCTGTCACAGTCCTGCAGGATGTGAATGTGATGATAATTGGCCAGCCTGGATGTGTAAACCATGTCTCCTGATTGCTGGGATGCTATCCCCAAAGTCCCAGGTATGTCCCTTCTATGCCTGCCTCAGGGCCACCCCCTATGCCCGCCTCAAAGCCACCACCGATTGGTCCTGTAAAGCTGGAAGTATGCAGTAATTGGCTAGCGTCACTCCATTGGGTTGCTCCCCATCCTCCCTCCTACATCCTTCCTCCCCCTGCCATGTGAGGTGCCTGCCTCTGCCTGACGCTGCATGTGCTGCTATTTATCTGAATAATGGTTTTCAAAGGGACAACTTCAATTGCTTATAAAATTGGGGCCCTTTATCAAATTGTCCTGTACTTTGGAAGAGATGTCAGGGAAGGTACGTGATCCATTCCTGCCAAATGTCTTGTAAACAGGATGGAAGATCAGAATGTTACAGCCAGACATGCATTTTCAAGTTCATGGCTTATAACATCAGGACCCTTTATCAAATCTTTCTGTAATTTGGCAGGATTGGTAAACCTGTGGAGGGATCTAATATTTCCATGTTTCGTGCAAATTGGAAGGAAGATAAAGAAGTTGTAGCCAGGAATGTGTATGGAGCTTTTTGTAAACTCATAACATTTAATTGCTTCTAAAATTGGTTCCCTCTATTTAATCTATTCGAAATTCGGTACATATAGTGCCCTCCATTGTGGGTACAAACTCCCCGAGTTAAAGCAGAATTTAATAAGAAACATAAACGTTATAGCCAGAAATATGTTTTTTCGGTTTTTTCCATTATTTCAAAAACAAAAATTTGCTTTCATTTTGGTTTTCATTGTTGTTATTAATTCTCATTTTTGTTAGTTCAGTTCAGTTTATTTAGGGTGCGGGCGTTCGCCATGACCCAACATCAAAGACAAACAAACATACAAACATACAAAAACATAAAACATGGCATAAAATTATAACTTGGTCATTTTTGTTATTACAATATCAAAAAAGAAAATCAAAAATGTGCATTTTGTTTATCATAACAATGAAAACAAATTGCACCCCCCTATTACAAAACCTGTTCCAGCAGAGTCCCTGATCCTCGGCAGATTTAGACTTTTAATAGTTCTGCTTACCCCAGCATGTAAGCATTCTCAAATACTCAAGCATTTTAATTTGTTACATTTGGAATGCACGGTGGGCTGAGCCCATAAAAAATGTATTTTCATTGGAGATGGGTCGAAGAGCTCAACAAAGAGCCACCACTCGCTTTTCGGGAACTGCCAACCCACAGGTGTTGCAAAGCATGACCACATGCATGGAAGAGCGAGCCTGCTAAGAGAGAGACTGAGCTAAGGGGCGTCTTTATGTGTAGGGCGTGCTGGTGTAGGACTCGGTGAAACGGTGTCTACGTTGTAGACCTTGTCCTTTTTGGGGTGTTTGAACTGAACCCATGATGCTGAAGAGCCCCAAACTTCTACTATCTGGCCCCAAACTAGATCTGTAAGCTTGGACCAGGGTAGACTCCATACGTACACTGCTGTGGCCCTGCCACTACTTTGGAGTAGCTACAACAGCCTCTTTTGGCCAGCAGAGCAGGACTGAACTAGGTCTTCCAGAGCCAAAGGCATCTTTACACCTTGATCTAAAGAGCCAGGGGGCTGTAACAGTTTCACAGGGTAAAAACAAACCTGGCCGTAACCTGCTATGGCCCATGGGCCACTGTTGCATTTGTTATTGGGCCACCAGACCGGACTGACCCTGGGTGTGTTCGTGGCTAGCCTGGGCTCTCACCTTGGCCAATGGTCATAGCCCAGGCTATCACCTGTCCGATCAAGACAAAGTGGGCCAGAGCGTGTTAGCATGTCTGTTCCCACCAGCCTGGATTGGCCACTATGGCTGACCACCATGACTGGCCGTCTTTGGCTGCCATGGCTGCCCGTCATGGTGGGGGTGGAGCATGGGCGTGCAGGGCATGGGCGGGGCCGGCCAGCTGCACATTTGTGCGTCTGTCTGCCGCCAGGGCCCTGGGGCCCTTGAGCATTTGTTCTGCGGACCAACCTGGTCCAGACTGTATCTGCAGAGGCTTCCTGACCCACCACAAACATGGCACATTCATGTTTGTTTTCACCCACAGAGACAGTGTAGCCTAGTGGGAAAGGTGTTCATTTGTCTTATAAATCAGGATTCAAATCCTGTCTTATTACTATTATTGTTATTTTGTATTATTTTATTATAAGCATTTATATAGCGCCAGCGAGGTACCTGGCACTTTACAAAAAACAAGATAGACATGGTCCCTGCCCAAGAGCTAACAGTCTTAACCATGTAGTCATTGCGTGGCCTCTGAGTCTCAGGGTGATTTCAAACGTTACGCGTCTGAAATTCACCCCGGCTGAACCACAGTCAAACACGGGCTGCGTTTGACTGTGGTGCGCGTCTGTTGGCTCACCGCGAGATGTGCACCACAGTCAAACACGGCCTGTGTTTGCATTCACCACGCTTCTGGACCTCCGGACGTGAGGAGGTTGAGAAGTGTGGTGAAAGGCCACCACAGCTGTGGTGAGCGGAAAGAAACGTCTGATTACTTACCGTTAGCCACAGTCAATGGCAGTCACCCCTGCCCATGGTTGAGGCAGCGGCCGGATTGGCCGCTGCCGCCACCCATCGGCAAGGGAGAGGGCCCCCGGGGAATGCAGGGGGTGGGGACATGCGGCAGCACGCTGCACCGCACGGCCCCGCCCCCTCCAGGGGTGTGTATGCCGCTTTAGACGTTACGGCCGGGTGTTTCCACCACGGGCCGTGGGATGGTTTGGATCACGGCCGGGGGCAATGGGGCGCACATCTGTTGGCATGCCCCTTCACCCCCGGCCGTAGTCCAAACCACCCCATGGCCCGTGGTGAAAGCGCCTGGCCGTAACGTCTGAAATCACCCTCTGTTCCACATCTGTAAAATGGGAACAATAATGACCTACCTCACCAGATAGTTGTGAGGGTGAACTAAATAGACCCTTTGTAAGGATTGTAAGGCACTTTGAATCCTGAAAGTACTATAGAAATTATTAATGACAGCAGTTTGTGTAAGCAAGGCATGCAGATGTTTCTGTGGGTTCCAGCAGACTCCTCTCCAGAAGGTGATGCTTCTCTTGGGAGTATTGTTTATCTGCGCAGGATAAGAAGCAGAGGTTGGTGAGTTATTGAGCAAGCTTCATGCAAGTAACATTTGAATAGGGATATTTTAAATACACACAGTATTGGCACGTAAGGGACAGGATTTGCAAATCCTGTTCTTCCAATGTGCACAGAAGATACGTGGCCTGTCACCCAGCAAAGCACCTTATGTAAGCAGGCTCATGATGCAAATGAAGTGAAAGACCACTGATAACAGTGATAACACGACCCATTCGTTCTAGGTCAGCACCTTGTCTTGTGTACGCAGTCGCATAGCAAGGGTCTTGCCTTGATAGTCTGAACTCCACATCAAACCATAACTCAAGAGTTTGGCTCTGAATTGTTTCTCCACTGAGGGCTACATAACTCTGCTAGTGCCAATGGAGTGGAACAGGATATGCTTTGAAGACATTGGCTGCATTGGGAGACACTTTCCCAGCTGTTGACAAAACTAAGGGTTGGCTTCTTAAGAAAAGTTCTGCTTGCAATGTTGAACATTCCAGCAGAGCTGAAACGGGTACAAGTAATACCCACACTTTTGGGGTACCATTTTGGGCATCCAAACTGGCACCCAAATACTGTTTGAGTACTGAAAACCCCCTGAAAATTACCCCAAAACTGGAATGCCCCAGAAAATTTCTGAAGTCTGGGATCATAAGTCAAAAATCCGAGACTGGAAATAGAAAAATCTGTCCGGAGATGTTATTACGCTATGTCTGTATATCAGGTACGCAACTGGACACCGTTTTGGATACCGAAAAGTGCCCAAATATCAGGTCCTGTGAATTCAACGAGTATACCTGTTTTTGTGGGTACTTGTTTTAGCTTTATGTTCCAGTAATAATGTTAGTTATAAAACTACATTACGGCTGTTCTCCTTTTCGAGGAACATTTCTGCGGAAATGGAACAGCCATGCTTTTTGGGATCAGAATTCTGATCAGAATCTGTTCCAGTCGACATCCAGACTGAAAAAACACACCAAACCCCTCCCCATCGTGCATGTGAAAATGGTCATTGGGCTGATTGCCAGGTGAAAAATGACTGAGTGCCGCCGGTATTCAAAACTGGCAGTGGCGGTATCGCCACTATTGTAGATACGGGCAGCCATTTTGTATATGCAGAAATTGTTTTGTTTTTAAATTTATTTTGTTTGTTCTGATCAGAACTGGACGTGATGCTGTCTGTACCAAGTTCCGATCAGAATGGACAAATTGCCCGATTCCAACTGGAAATCAGACTGGGCGAAAGCTTCAATCCCCCACCCGCTGCAGGAGCTCTAACGACTAAGGAATCTGGCCTCCCTCTGTTGTGAGCCCCATGCAGCCATTTCAAGGAAGAAAGGGAGAGACTGGGGGTGGGGGTAGGTGGGAAAGATGCTGCAGTGAGAGAAACAGATCTCCTGAGCACAATCCCAACCTGAGCCGATTTGCCAATCCATTCACACCCAAGCCAGTGCCAACCCTGCTCTCCAGCAACCCGCCTCCTATCGTAGCAGCAGCAGCTACAACCTGTCACTCTCACACCCTCATAACACACACCAACTCCTCCACAACCTAATAGACAGCACGCCAACCCATGGGCACGCATTAGCCAGTATCCCCCACATTCACCCACTCCTTTCTCTGAACCAACGCCGTGGGGGGTGGGCGAATGTTTGCTGAGTGGTGGCCACGTGTGGGGTGATCCTGTCTAACTAACAGTCGACCCTGAAACCACCCATCAGTGGGGAGTTGTGTCGCTTGTTAATACCGGTAGCTTCAGTTTCCTGCACCCTGAGTGCTTCATGTACGCTATATGTACACAAGGCTGGGTTCCGAGTTACCACTCACGAAAAGGATCTTGAAGTCATTGTGGACAATACATTGGAATCATCAGCTCAGTGTGTGGCAGCCATCAAAAAAGCAAACCGAATGTTAGGAATTAGTTGTAAGGGGACAGAGAATAAGACTGACACTATCACAAAATGCCTCTATCTAAATGTATGCTGTGACTGCACCCTGAGTGCAGTTCTGGTCACCCCATCTTAAAAATAATTTTAAAAAAAGATATAGTAGAAACAGAAAAGTTATAGAGAAGGACAACAAAAATGACTACTTATGTTCTTCTGTGCTTGTTTGAAGAAACAGCCTGGCATAGCTTCTTCAGGACGGAGTGTTTCAGAACAAAATAGTTGCACCTTCCTCATGAAACAGTCAGCACCATCCTTGGCTCACGTAAACCTGCAGGGATTACTTTAAAAAATTTTTTAAGTGGGCTAGGGAGTGGTGAGGTTTTGGGAAAAAAAATCTTTCCCCGTAAGACTTCAGACAGCTGCGTAAAAATGCAGCCTCTCTCCCCACCCCCATCCCCAGATCCCATTAAAATGCAAGACACCCCAGGCCAAAGCAGCAATGAGAGTAATTATTTGAAGGGAGTGTGTTGTTTGGGGAAATGTTTCCAAAGGGAATTCTCCCAGTGTCATTAGAAAATAGGCCCCGATAGAACTGTGTCTTTTGGATGAAGTTTAAATCCATTTTTCCTTGTCAAGCTGCTTATTTTTAGCTTGGGAAGCAAGATAGGATGGAAAGAGATTTGCTTTGCAACCAAGCTTTAGGAAGCCTTCCTTGGAGAATGCTCAACATAAACATGCAGATACATTCTCCTCTGATTATAAGGAATTTTAAAACCCCAAGATGAATGATAATGATACCGGTGGCAGTCTAAACGGAGCGTAATGGGCAAAATTGACCCCTGCTGAAGCTCTGTTGTTTGTTACCAAATGCTAGTTCTTTGGGGTAAAATCCTGGTCCCACTGAAGTCAGTGAGAGCTTTATCACTGGCCGTTTTCAGATGAGATGCGCCCACCCAGGTCCACCCGTCTCCCAGGGACCCGGGCATCCATCGGAAGGTTGCGTGGGTGGAGGCATGCTCCAGCGACCCACGCACTGCCCACCTATGTGGCATGCCCCCACATGGAGCAACCTGGGTGTTCCCTCATTGCTCTGTGTGGGGGCATGAATGGGCAGTGCGCGAGTGCAGGTACACACCGACCGCACACCCACCCTCCGCTGTCTGAAGCCCCCGCCCGCCCCCCGTCTAAAAATGGCCGCTGATTTCACTGGAGCCATGACTCTCATCTTCTGTCGTATATTAGTTCTGCGGATTTCCTAGAACATTGGCCTGATGATTTGTGGATCGTGGTCTTTGTGTGCCTGTAAAAAAATACATGAAATAATAATAATAATAATTAATCACTGATATGCACTTACACACCTACGTCCATCACTAAATTAAGGGGAATCTAGTAATTTTAGAGTTTGTGGAGTCCTGGAGTAGGAAGGAAGGTGCCTTGAAAGGTCATTTAGTCCAGCCCCCTGCACCAACACAGGATTCTCCTCACAAACAGAGAAATGATAGGCAGGATCCCATGGCTGGATAAACAAAAGGAAAATGGAGAGTTTCTGAAGAACGAGGTACCGAAGACACAATCCCAACGAGAAAGAAAAGTGGGGGACATCTAAAGAAACCAATATGACTGCACAAAGAGCTCGTTGGTGAGCAGAGAATGAAAAAGGACACAGATAGGAAAGGGACGGTGGGGTAAGTCACAAAGGACGTAGACAGCCAAGAAGCCCAGACTTGTAAAGGACAGTGTCAGGAAGGCAAAAGCACAAAATGAGCTGAGGCCAGTGAGGGATGCTAAGAACAACAAAAAGGGATTTTTTTTCAAGTATGTTAGAAGTAAGAGGAAGAAAAAAGATGTGGTAGGTCTGCTGTTCAGTGAAGATTTTATTTATTATTATTATTATTATTATTATTATTATTATTTTATTTTATTAGCATTTATATAGCGCCAACAATGTACCTGGCGCTTTACAAAGAATAAGATAGACATGGTTCCTGCCCAAGAGCTCACAATCTAAAGACAGGGGGAGGGGAGACAGGGAAGGGGGAACAGAGGGAGAGACAAGGGATGTGACATTCATGAGGATGCGAGAGCTCAGGTGCACGTTCTTGGCTTGGTTACAGGTGAAGATGGTGAAATATTAACAGGTGACAAAGAGAAGGCCCAACTACTCAACTCCTCTTTTTCTTCTGTCTTCTTCCAAAAGGGAAACTGTGTCCAACCTGGCAAAAGTAGCATGAACGATAAAGGAAAAGGATTCTGACAGCTCAGGATAGATAAAACGTTGGTCAGAGAATACCTAGCAGTTCAAGTCTTCTGGGCTGGATGAATTACATCCTAGGGTACTGAAGGAACTTTTTGATGTACTCTCAGAACCTCTGTCTATCATCTTTGAGAACTCTTGGAGAATGGGTGATGTGCCGGCAGACTGGAGATGGGCAAATGTTGTCCCTATCTTCAAAAGGGGGGGGGAAAGGAGGATCTAGGAGACTAGACCGGTCGGCCTTACATCAATACTTGGAAAGATAGCAGAACAGGTTATAAAGCAGGAAGTCTGTAAGATCTAGAAAACAATGCAGTGATTACTAGAAGCCAGCATGGATTTGTCAAGAATAAGTTGTGCCAGACTAATCTTATCTCCTTTTTTTGATCAAGGTACTAATTTAGTGGCTCTTGGGAATGCCGTGGACATAATATATCTTGATTTCAGCAAAACATTTGAGAAAGTCCCCCATGATATCCTTGTTGACAAGCTGGTAAAATGTGGGCTAGATGATAAGACGGATTTACAGCTAGGTGCCATGGCAACCCCTCAAGCTGGGAGGAGCCAGGGCTGGGAACGAATGTTCCCACCCGGTTTGCTCGCTCTGGCCTTGGCTGGGTGGCATCTGGGGTCCGACTGTGGGCCCTCTTTGATCCGGGCCCACATTTCTGGTCTGGCCACCAACCCGGCCCAGGTTTCTACTAGGCCTACATCTGGCAGGCCTGGAACAAATGTGCTGCTGTAGCACTGGTCCGGCCGGGACAAAGTGGGCCCTTCTGGGCCAGTATCACGTTTGTGAAAACCCAGAGAGGGACACAAAGTGGGTCAAACGATCTCTTTTATTGGACCAACTACCGTTGGTGGAAATGAGCAAGCTTTTGGGCCACACTGGGCCCTTCCTCAGGCAAGTAGTGTAGCCAGTCAGAAATATATAAACTGAGCCAATGTCAGGCAGGTATATTTGATGGTAAAGGTAGGGCAGGTACATTTGCTCAGTTTATATATTTCTGGCTGTCTACGCTACATGCCTATAGTCTTTACTCTTTACTCTATCCCCGGGTGGTCCGAAAGCATGCTCATTCTCACCAACAGCAGTTGGTTCAATAAAAGATGTCATTCGAACCACTTTGCCTCCTGCTTTGGGGAGTTTTCATATTGCCATGTGAATGAATGGCGCACAGGGAATTCAGTAGCGTACATGGACAGAAATGTCAGTGGCAAATCTTCCTTTTGAGCTTCCTCCTTCACATAACCATCCTGCAGAGTCAAACTTATTTCCGAGATTAGAATGTGAGCTAGCATTCTATCTCCCGGTTGGGAAATCTGAAGTCCTTATAAAGAGCATGGTTTTCTCAGAAGCACATTGGCCAAGTTACTTTTCTGCCTGAGAAATATTTAAGGTCTTGGGGGCATTTCTTTGGGAAGCAAAGTTTGAAAACGGTGATGTTGCTGGTTTTCCCTAGGATTTTATCTACTGATCATGTCTGGGACTGAAAGCCAGAAGCATGGAAGAATTGTCTACTGATCATTGGCACCATTGTGGGCTGTTTTTATTTTGTTTTTTTTAAAGTATGGGACGTTAAAAAAAGAATCAAGCATTTGGCCATCTTTTAAACTATGTCTTATGTGCGTTTTTTTCTGTTTTAGTTTGGTTTTTCCATTTACAATATAGTAACGTTTTCTTGATGTTGAAAACTCTCTGGGGTCAAATCAAGGCTGAGACCAAGCACAGAACGTGTGTGAACAATGTACATCCGGGATGGGGAACCTCAGTTCCGGATGCTAATGTAGCCCATGGCTACATGGCCCCTGTCCTCCTCCTCCCTCTTCTCTCTCCGCTCAGGATCTTCCTCTCTTTTTCACCTCTAAGATTGACAAAATCCGCCTGGAAATCACTCCCAAGTCCTCTCCCCCTGCTACTCCCTCCTCCCCCCACCTCTCTCCTGTCCTCCTTCCCTCCCGCCTCCCTTGAGGAAAACTCCTCCCTGCTCTCCTCCTCCAACCCCTCCACTTGCCCCTTGGACCCCATTCCTTCCTGCCTCCTGATCTCCATTGCCTCCCCCGTCGCCCCTCCCCTCCTGCACATCATCAGCCTTTCCCTCTCTACCGGATCCGTCCCCTCTGCCTTTAAACACACCACTGTCTCCCCCATCCTCAAAAAGTCCACTCTGGATCCCTCTGAACCCTCTAATTACCATCCTGTCTCACTCCACACCCTTGGATTCCAGGACTCTGTCCTTGACTGGTTCTCCTCCTACCTCTCTGACCGCTCCTTCAATGTATCTATTCCTAACTCCTTCCCCTCCTCCTCCCTACCCTTCTCGGTTGGGGTTCCCTAAGGCTCCGTCCTTGACCCGCTCCTCTTCTCTATCTACACCCAGTCCCTAGGCAAACTCATTGCCTCCCATGGCTTCCAATACCACCTATACGCTGACGACTCTCAACTCTATCTCTCCACTCCTTCCCTCTCCCCCTCTGTTCAAGCTCTGTTCAAACTGTCTCTCCGATATCTCTGCCTGGATGTCTCAACACCAACTCGAACTGAACATGGCGAAAACTGAACTCCTTATCTTTCCTACCAGTCCTTCCTCTCCCTCTTCCCTGTCAATTGCCATTGACGGGGTCTCCATCCTCTGTGTCCCCCAAGCTCGCAGCTTAGGCTTCATCTTCAACTCGCACCTCACCTTCAAACCCTCCATTGACTCCATTGCCAATTCCTGCCGCTTCTCCCTCCACAACATTGCTAAGATCCGCCCTTTTCTGTCTGTCTCCTCTGCCAAAACTCTCATCCACGCCCTAGTCATCTCACGCCTAGACTATTGTAACCTCCTCCTCACTGGCCTTCCCTGCTCCCACCTTTCTTCCCTCATCTCTGTTCAAAACTCTGCTGCCAGGATCATCCACCTAGCCCGTTGCTCTGACCACGTGAAACCTCTCCTCTCTCCACTGGCCCCCTCTTCCTGAGCATATTCTGCACAAGCTCCTCATTTTCACCTACAAAGCCCTTCACAACCTCGCTCCCCCCTACCTCTTTGCTCTGATCTCCCTCCGAACCCCTGTTCGAGCACTCTGCTCCTCCTCCATCCCCACCCTCCCACACCTCCCCTGCTCCCCCAACCGCCTTCATCCCTTCTCCCTCGCTGCCCTGCACGCCTGGAACTCCCTCCTTGCCCTCGTCCGCCTCGCCCCCACCCTCCATACCTTCCGAACTCCTGCTAAGCATCCTCATCCAGGATTATCCCCCACCTGTTATCTGCAAACTCCCAATTTACTGTAACCAAGCCAAGAACGTGTAACTGAGCTCTCGCATCCTCATGAATGTCGCATCCCTTGTCTCTCCCTCTGTTCCCCCTTCCCTGTCTCCCCCTCCCCCTGTCTTTAGATTGTGAGCTCTCGGGCAGGGAGCGTGTCTATCTTATTCTTTGTAAACGCCAGGTACATTGTTGGCGCTATATAAATGCTTATAATAATAATAATAATAATAATAATAATAATACATTTTGTCACATTCTAGTAGGTGGGTGTGATTCATTTTTGTTTTGTTTAATTACTAAAATGAACGATGGCCCATTCGTTTTTGTAATTAACATAAGAAAATGACAGTTCCAGGGTAATGAAAACAGGTGAAAATGAAGGGGGGAAAGTGTCCGTTTTCATTACCAAAATAAAAAAACCAAACCTCTGTGCGCAAAATGGCCATCAGGGCCATTCTGCACATAATGCCCTTTCCCAAAGTGGGGTGGGCAGCATCGGCGCCATTTTGGAAATGGGTAGCCGATCTGCGCATGGCGCGGTGGCCTTTTTGCGTGTGCACAAGTGTTTGGTTTTTTTAAAAAAAAAAATTGGTAATGAAAATGCGTTTTTCTTCATTTTCATCCATTTTTATTACCCCGCTAACACAATTTTGGGCAATAACTGTGCATGCGCAGACTGATCCGGCAGCCATTTCGTGCAGGCACCGGGATTTTTACTTTATTTTTTAAAAATGTATTTTTAATTTTTTTAAAAAGGGAAATAACTGAAAACGAACATTTTCCTTTATGGGAAACCCCCCCAAAACAAAGGGGGTTTTGTAAACAAAAACAAACAGAAACATCCTGTTTGCTGCTCATCCCTACTATCCAGTTCCTGGATCTAGGCCCTGGATTCAGTTCTTACACCCTGACAATGGAAGGCTGAGCTCAGGGGAATGCAGCAGAGATGAGGGTAGGCACGCAAGAACAGGGGACAGATCCATGGCATAGATCTGGGATCTGGACTAGAGCTGTAGTGGAATGTCGCAGCAGTAGCTATTTCCGCCGAAAACAGCGTTTCCACAATTATTGGTACGGCATGGCAGAGGCTTTCATTCCGCTAGTTTCATTCCGCTACTTCCGCAGTTCCGCTAATTTCATTCAGCTACTTCCACAGGCATAGCAAAATAGAAAAAACATGACATTTTCGCTACTTCCGCCATTCTGCCAGCGCCACAAAATAGCAGAACAGCAGTTTTCCGACAGTTTCCGAAAATTCCGCAATTTTTCCGATAGTTTCCAAATTTTCAGAATGCCGGCGGAATTAGCGGAATGTTAGCAGAAAAGTCGCGGTGTGGCGCAGGCAATTCCGAAATGGCAGAATGGATTCGCAGCGCGGTAACAGCTGCTGCTGCTGCATCAGCCCTAATCTGGACCCCTCCTTTACCAGAGTGCACCCATTAAGCATTCCCGCCCTACCGATGAAATGGGTATTTAATTTAGTCCTCATGAATAATACCCATATTTTTGGGTACCGCATCAGGGACCCAGCGGGTTACCTGGGTTCCAGTCAGCTACTCAAAAGCACCAAAAGTTGGTAACTTCTGGTACCATTTGATTTTCCAATTACTGATCATTATATTGAGTCAGAAAAATGAAAAATCAAGATGGAAATTTTAAAAAATCAAGGCCGGAAGTTGATTTTCCATGACCAGAAGTCAACTTTCTGGGACCAGAAGTTGTCTTTCTGGGATGGAAAATCAATAAAGAGGTGTCGGACATTGATCAATTAAAAAAACTAAAGAATTAGTCATGGAAGTTGACATTCTAGGACCAGAAGTCGACATTCTGGGGCATCAGGCACCTGAATTCACAATCGGGTACAAGTCAGTACTCTATGTTTTCGTGTTGATTTGGGTACCGGAAATTCAACGGGTGTACCCCGCCCCCAGTGGGGTCGATCGAATGCCGTGCGAATTGCGCACGCACATGGGATCCGCATTGAGGGCACATTGTTCCCTGCGGAAACTGCACACACGCGATCCACCGGGCATGGGATCTCAGCCAGTGCCTATGTGGCCTTTGAAGCTTGTGCTAATTTTCAAAATGGCCCCCTGGGCGAGAAAAGGTTCTTATCTTCACCTCTGGTGTATATGGTGTGCATGCATTATGCATGGTGCTCACACATGGCGTGTACACTCTATGCATGGTGCATGCTCCTTGAACTGGGCCTTCTGTGCGATTCTCCTTTATGGTCCTTTACAGAGGAACCAAAAACCAGTTCCTCCACTTCACTGTGAACACTCTGTTCCTTCTCAGCCCGAGTACAGACAGACTGTACCCTTGTTGGCAGTGATTCATTCCCGTTGCTTTTCTCTCATTAACACCTCTTCATCCCACACCCGAGGAAATGTGGAAACTTCGTCTTGAAACAGAAGGCAAATTCAGCCTCCCCAACAATGTGTATATATTTAAAAACATCCCTATGCGCTAACGTGAAACAAAATAGAAAAGGCGTCCAGAAGGGAGGGACTGGAAAATAAATTATATCAACTTCGCAGGCTGTTCAACTTCAATGCAGGAAGAGATGGTGTTTGCTTTATTACGCAAGTCATAAATGACCGCTCAGCCCATCCTGTGCATTAATGCAAAAGCACAAAATAATCCACCAATCCTTTCTTCTATGAGAGAAAAGGGAATCTTTATCCTAATTAGGGGCCAGGCTGCTTAGAGAATTTTGCCCTGATAATTTTTTTCCAATGGGAAAAATTATCGAAGTGCCAAATTTTCTATCAGAATTTTTGGGGGATTTGGATTGATGATGTGGTTCGACCTGAAAGAAAAACAACAACATTTAGTTGGGATTCAGTCCAAATGTTGTAACTCTGAACGTGCTACCAGGCCACAGGAGTACGTTCTGAGAAATGTACTTTCCTGTGCCATTTCCCCTTCTGAGCCTTGCTCACTGGTGGACTACATCTCCCATAATGCATGCTGTACCTAAGCTTCCAGAATGACCCAGCCAAAGAGTCATGGGATTCTTGGTGCTACTAGGATCAAGACTCAAGGGAAAGCAGCGTTAGAACTACATTTTCCCATAATGCACTCTGGTGGCAAAGTGCAGTGCATGCAAAACTTAAAACCGTTGGGTTCAGGATTAGCCCAAATGTAAGTGTATCCTTCTCTGGGAAATCCAGCTGGGGGCCCCATAATGTATGTAGAATCTGGTTGAGGGGGGAGCAGGACAAGGATCCCATTCCAGATTCTGCAGCAGGACCCATTCCAACCTAGCTATGCCCCTGGGAAAATCTCAATGTGCTTCATTTTCACTCTGTTTTGAAATTAAAAGAAAACCTCACCAAAATAATGAAATTATTTGCTCAATTAAAATTCTGGGGAGAAGAAAAGTCATTTAAAAAAATTGTCAGGGTGCTGATGAAGCCAAAGGGACTTTGCTTTGAATATATTTGACTTCAGAGTAGATTGTGTAGTTTAGACCGACGTGTGGTGTTAGAAGGCTTTGGGCATCTGTGAGCAACCACAAAAAGCAGGAAAGGATGGAAAACTACAGGCAACCTTAATTGTCGGTGGGGCTGATCCCAAGCACTGCAGCTCTCCTGTGTGCACATGGCTTCCACGTGGCATTATGTGCTGACAATAGTTTTAGCTCTACCTAACCTGTCTACTGCAACTAGTAGAAAACAAACAAGAAGGACTGAAAGGGGAAGCATTCTTGAACACGCGGCTGCACACAGGATCCGCGAGGCTTGGGATCGGGCCCACTGCCTCTACAGCCTAATTTGCTAAAACCACATCAACTCTTTTATGCCAACAAGTAGATTGGCTCTCCTACAATACGAACCTTTAAATAATGAATTCTGTATGATTTCTGAGCTGCATATCGATGCTATCCGAGATCTCCTTAGCACTTGAACTTGATCTGTTCTAAAGGAGCAATGTTGTTTTCATCAAAGGTATAATTGCTTTCGAAAGCTCCAATAATGTTTTAGAAACTTTGGTAACAGTCTTGTTGTCATGGCAATTTTGAAATTTCAGTTGGCCACTCACCACTTCGGACATTTTCCTATTATAATTTTAATATTTTTTTTTACGAGAAATCAAAAATGCGTTGACATCCCCAAATTTACAAATTTCAAATGGGAACTATAAAAAAAATGAAATTTAAAGTCAACTCTAATTGAAAGCACCTATTTGCAAATTAACTTTGCTGCCCCTCCTGTTGTGGACGTGCCCTGAGTCCTTTCTTCTTGGACAGATATCCACCGGTCGATCATGAGTTCAAGAATGCTTCACCTTTGAGTCCTTGTTGTTTGTTTTCTACTAGCTGCAGTAGACAGGTTAGGTAGAGCTAAAACTAGGACTGGCAAAACCAGGTATACCTGTCGAATTTCTGGTACTCGAATCAAACCAAATATTTCTGATACCTTTTGGTACCCCGACTGGTTTTCAATCAGGTACCTGAAATACCAACACCTGGTATACTGAAATACCAACAACTGACATACCAAAATCCTAATTTTGTCCCAAATGTTAGGATTTGGGGGGGTGGGGGCGGAATTCAGGATTTTGGTATAGCGGTTATCGGTATTTGGGAATTTTGGTTTACCGGCTGTTGGTATTTTGATATTTCGAGTACTTGAATTTTATTTGGATACTGATTTGGGTACCTGAAACGTTACCCAACAATGAGGATAATACCCGTGGATAAGGGTGTGCAGGAGGGCAAAATTTTGTTTTGTTTTAGTTTAGTTTCCATGTAAAATAAAATTATTTATGATTTTTTTTTTCATTTTAATTTTGTTTTCCCTTCACTTTCATTTCATTTTGAAAGGCTGTTCCCTCCTCTCCAGCACCTCCCAGCGACAGGTGCCGACCCAGCCATTGCCACAAGGCCAGCTCTCTGTCACGTTGAAAGTCTGGGCACCTCATTCCCCCCTCCTCTCTGTACCCCTCTCAGAGGGGGAGACAGGAAGCTGACCCTGTCAAAGTAGTAGGGAGCCAGCCCAGGCACCTGCCGCTCAGGCACCTCTCAGCCAGCCTGAGAGGCAAAATGAAAATGAAATTAGCAAACAGAATTCTGTTTGCAGTGAATTTCATTTCTGTTTCCCTAATAATGAAGACTGGGGAAACTGGGAGATTTTTGTTTTAGTTATTAGGGAAACAGAAACAAAATGCAACCCCCTCCTACCCGTAGGTACCACATTTCAGCTCTAGCAGGTGTTTTCCAGACTCTTTAAGCTACTCTCCTCTGGAGGCTGCCAGGCAATGTCTTCCTATACTTAACACAGCACCATGTCCAAGGGGAATTTTTCACAAGGGAGACACCCCCCCACCCCCCACCCCACTTCTTGTGGTCTGGGGGATTGTCTGTCAGCTGGATTAAGAAATTATCTCTTGGGTGAGAGACGGGCAACCTGTGTTGACCTTACGTTGCTGTCGTTCGCACAAGTTTCTTTTCAGGTGCAATTAATTGAAAACAAACTACCATTTATAATAGTGTGGGACCGGGGAAAGAGGGTGTGTGTGACAGAGAGAGGGGTACAGAGGCTGAGGGACTGCCCGGCATCACTTTGCATTCTGAGTGGTGTAGACGCTGCTTATGCCGCTGCGTAATTGTTTGTGGGAAACATCTGTGCGTCCAATGACAACATTACCACAAACTGTGGGTGAATCCCCATGATAGTCTCTCTCCACCTCTTCACTCAACGCATCGTTAACGTGTGGAACGTATTGCCAGAGGAGGTGATCCAGGCCAGTAGCGTAGCTGGGTTTTTAAAAAAGGATTGGATTCCTGCTGAAACTCAATCTCGATATTCTCTCGATTTTCACAGAGAATCACAGTTCTCGACTCATTTAGTGAGAATCGATAATTGAGAGAGAACCTGGTTCTCAACACTTTCTCGTTTGAGAATCTTTCTCGATTTGCTGTGATTTACCATGTACCATTTACTGGTTACCAGTTTACCATGTACCGTATACTGATTTACTGTGTACTGCTTTCTGTGTATGTACCATGTTCGTCCCGGTAATGCACATGCACAAAATGGCTGGCCTTTTCCAAAATGGCAGCGATGCTGCCAGTGCCATCTTGGAAGAGGGCGCCGCATGTGCAGAACAGCTGTGGTGACCATTCTGCACATGTGCAATTACCAGGATGAATGTGTTACACGGTAAGTAAATACATATAGAGTACACAGTAAATCACAGTCAATGGTAAACGGTACACAGTACATTTGGACGAGATACCTGCTGAGATCCCATACCAATTAGATTTTCGCGAGAAACTAATTGATTCTTGTTTCTGTCCTAGACTGGATATGTTTGTGGAGGGTAGGTCAGTTAATAGCTATTAGGTTGGGGATGTATTCTCTCATTGTCGGGAGCTGGGAGAGAACAGCAGGGAATGGTTCACTCCATCATGACCTGTTGGGTACTTCTCTGAAGCAACCAAGGACGGCCACCATTGGAGACAGGATGCTGGGCTCCACGGACCATTGGTCTGACCCACTACGGCATTTATGTTCTTATGAGAGATTTTCCTCCCTTCCAGCTAGCTAGGACAATTGTTAAAAGAATAAAGTCACCCCTCCTCCTCCTCCTCCTCTTCCTCCTCCTCCTCCTCCTCCTCATCATCATCAGTTTTCTTCACCATTCAGCACAGGTAGATGACGTTATGGACAAGTCTTTGAAACACGATGGCCTGTATTATATAGGTCAGACTAGACCATTTTTGGTCCATCTTTAAAATGTATGCAACCTTGCAAATTAAGACACCTTCTGATTTAGTGCAACCCAGGGACTGACTGGTTCTAGAGTTCGGAGAGGCTAAGGGATGCGTGTCCAACTCCATTTCTGCTCAATGTATACTTGTGGGATCAGACACAAGAGGGCGCTGTCACACAGCCATTTGAGTTCTCTTTCTTGCATTGTTAGCCAGTGTTGTGTCTGAATAGATGCTGTGTCCTTGTTAGTTTCGTGATGTGGGTTCTGTGTGGGGAAGCTTTTGCAAGTGGCAAGACAGGTTTTTCTTTTGCTCAGTCTAATCTCTCAAACAGAAGTCACTTCTTGGTGCAGGTGCAGTGTTGCTGCTTGAGACTAGTGTTTGGCTTGGGCTGGAGCTCTGCAAGGAGTGATGGGTGATAGGGGGTGTTCCTGCATGCAGTTTCTCAGTGGCGGCTCTGGGTTTTGCAAAAAAACCAACAAAGGCAAAAATTTAAAACAGGTTTTAGGTTTACTGGAACCACCGTAGGCTACTAATGGAGAAAATGTTGTGCACACGGGTCCCTCTGTCTGGAGCTAGGTACCGGGGGATCTCATATCACAAGTTCCGTACAAGAACTAATTTCTTGCAACACTAATGTGCACTTTGCAATTTAACAAGCAATGATTTTCTCCCAGAAAAATGTCAAGTTGTAAGAGTCTGGGTCCACAGAAGCCAGGATATTTAATTATAACCAGAGACGCCATGTTCTCTACATTTCCCCCATTGGTGGCAATGGGGAAACACAGTATACATGGGTCCCCGTTTACTCATATGGCTCCCAGTGCTTCTGATCAGCAACTCAGTGATATTTTGGCTACTGCCTGCTAGGTTTTGGGACCAGATTAGAGGTCAAAGAGGGTACCTGCGAAAACGGGTAACCTGTCGAATTTCCAATACCCAAATCGACCTGGTTAATGATCCAGTACCAGACTATAACCCAATCAGGTACCCAATGTCCCAAAATGTCGACTTCCGGTTTGGGCATATTGACTTCTAATACTGATTTTTTGGACATTTTTGTTAATATTCTGATTCCCAACATTGATTTACCAGGTTTCTATCAAGCTCTGACAATTTTTCAGCAATTTCTGGTCCCAGAAAGTCAACGTCCGGTCCTGGGGATCTACTTCTGGTAACTTTTTTAAAAAAATTCATGCCAATTTGTCAACTTGATAGACTAATTGATATACCGATATACCAATTGGGAATCGGCAAATTGAAAATCAGCACTGAAAGAACCCAATTTTGTTTTCAGGTACCCAGATAACCCAGGGGGTACCCAACTGGGTAACCAAAAAAGCAGGTATTACCTGTGGATACCAAATTTAGAACCCATTTCAACTCTAGATTTGAAGATCAGATTGACCAAATTCAACGCCTTTGCTTCCCTCTTTCATTAGTTTTTCAAGTTATGGGTCTGAGGTTTTTGAATGTCTCGAGCTACTGATTAGTTCTACCAATGAGCTTTAAATCACTGGATGGTTTTATGGATTGAACACCTTAGTCGTAGGAATTACTCAATGACGTTGGAAACAGGACTCCAAAAAACAACACGGAGGCACAAGCAAGAGTCTCCGAAACGAAAGCAGCTGAGTGTTACGAATGGCTTGGCTTTGCCTGGTTTATCTGGACAGCCTGTCAGCATGTCTTGTAGGAGTGGAAAAACCCCTTTAGCTCTGGAGCCAGACACCTGGGTGCCTGGGTGGCCTTGATTTCATTTCTTTGCATGGGAAATTTCTGACGCACCAAAGATCAGATTATTATTCTCATCATTGCACCCTGGTTTTGAAAAGCTACAAAATGCAGAAGGATGAGAACACGGCACAGAACTTGGGTCTGGGACACGTCCTCAGAAAATCCCGAATGGACAAATAATTCAAACTGACAAGAGACAGGGAATCATCATCACCATCTCGCAAGGGATTCAAATTACCATCTAGCTAAAATCCCATAATGTAGCATCTGTAGGGCATGGGAAATAAGACACCCACCAAGAAGAATGCTTTTCAATAGGTAAACAAAACCTCCACTACCATCCCTTCCTGAACACATTCAGCACAAGCTCCTCATCTTTACCTTCGAGGCTCTTCATGGCTTTGTTCCCCCCTATTTCTCTGCGCTTGCTTCCTGCTCGAGAGGTTCACTTCTCTTTGCCACAACCCTCATCTGCTCACAACATCCTTGCTCCTCTGAATATATCTGAGAGGTGGAATGCGTATACCCATCAAATTTGCGGTACCCAGTTTGACCTGAAAATGCTGGGGTGCTTTTCAATACCCAAAACAGCATCTGATTGAGTACTTGAAATACTGACATACCAAAATACCGGTTTCATCCCAATTCTTTGACTTCCAGTCCCAGTTTTGGAAATTTTGGGGAGTATTTTTGGGAGTTTGGGGGTAATTTCAGGCACCCAAAAACCAAACAATCAAAATGTTGGTTTTTTGAGTATCTGGAACGGTATTCAGGTGCCGATTCAGATACTCAAAATGGTACCCGAAAATGTGGGTATTGCTCGAGGATGCTGGGTCCCTGTTTCAGTACTATTTCAGTACTATTTGCCCATTCTCCCTTGTTACCCTTGGGCCCTGGAACGCCCTCCCTGAATACAGTCACTCTCTCCTGACCTTTCAAATCCTTCATGAAAACCTACCTCTTCTGTCACTTTCCCCAAATTCTGACTTGATCCCCGCAGGCTGCTCATGGATGACTTTTCTTCCACACTTCATTCATGGTCTCCTTCTCTGCTGTAACTAAGCAAATGCTCATGCAACTTCCCGACTTCATGAATGCATCCCTCTCTTTCCTTATGTTCCCCTCTCCCTTCTCTTCTCTCCCTTGTTTTTCCTAGCTTGTAAGTTCCTTGGGGCTGGGTAGGGACTAGAGCTGCAATGGGTATTCAGATCAGTCCCTGCGGGTAATGCCTGCATTTTTGGACGTCCCATTGGACACCTGGCGGACTACCCGAGGACCAATCAGGTGCCTCAAAATGAGACCATTACCCAGAGAAACTGACAAGCCCAGTGGTCCCCAGCTGGGGCTTGTCAGTTTGAAAGGCCAGCTGGCACGCCCCCTCTTCCACGTAGAGGCCTATTAGCTGAGAGGCGCTGAGGCGGGAAGCGGCCTTTGGAAGTGCCAGGATCTGGCCCAGGCCGCTGTGGCTGGGCAGGGGCCTGTCAGTTGGAAAGGCTGGCCATTGCTTCCCCCCACCCCGCCAAGAGTGCCTCGCAGCTGAGAGGCGCTCTAGGGGGAGACGCAGCCTTTGAAAGTGATAGGATCCATCATAGGCTGCTGTGACCCAGCAGGGGCCTATCAGTTTCAAAGGCCAGCCAGTGTGATTGAACATCCTGTTGGCTCCCATTTGGGTAGGGTGGCCAGACCTCCCCTTTAAAAGGTGACGCTTATGACAAATACATGGTGCAGGGCTGCACTGGAACCAATGCAGCTCCGCAACATGTACTTTTTATAAGTGTCCTTTTAAAGGGGAGGTCTGGCCACCCTCCATTTGGGCATCAATGTCGCAGCTTGGTCAGAGGTGCCTGAATCTGCAGGTGCTTGGTTGTAGTTCTCCTAGAGACCTGTCTCTAATCAATGATTGAACAGCGTCATGCACGGTGCAGAACAAATTCATAGGGAACTGTTGTTTACTCTTTCTCAAAACAATAGAACCAGGGGGAGGACACCTGGTGAAATGAATTGGCAGCAGGTTTGACATAAATGAAAGGAAGTACTTTTTCCACACCCTTCACAATTCACCTGCACAACTCTTTGCCGGTGTGTGTGTGTGTGTGTGTGTGTTGTGAAGGCCAGTAGCGTAATGCCACTCAAAAAGGATTGGATAGATTCTTAGAGGATAGGTCCGTCTCTCGCTATTAGTCTACTAATAGTCTAGTCTGCTCAGGGGACGAGAGCTCTGGTTGTCAGCAGCTGGGAGGAGGGAATGGATCACTCCATTATGATGGGTTGGGGACTTCTCTGAAACAATCAGAGATGGCCGCTGTTGGAGACAGGAAACTGGGCTAGATGGGCCATTGGGCTGATCCAATATGGCACTTCTTAAAGAAAGAACCTCCAGTTTTCCACGTGTTTTGAAATACAGGGAGCATTTGATGCTTAAGCAGAGGCCTTGCATAGGATTATCCAGGCTTGAGCTGCATGCTGCAGTTGGTCTACAATTGTAAATAATTGCTCTTCTGAGTAAATCATGGGCTTTCCCCCAAGTACGCCATGGGATGACATTTACAGGATGTAGCTCGTGTGTTTGACTTACTGCTGAAACAAAACTAGAGTGGAAGGATGGTCCAGTCTGGGAGCTTGGCCAGGACTCAAGAGCCCTAAATCCAGTTCCCTGCTCTGCCACAAGTTCCCTGTGTGACCTTGGGCAAATCTCTTTGTCTGTATGTGCCTGAGTTTCCCTCCTTCTAAAGACTGAGCAGCTGTCTCTGCACTCCACTAACAGCAGCCTTTACTTAGGGAGCTATGAGCAGGTGCAGAGTGAAGCTTGCTCGCAGCTTCCTGGTACTAGCTTGAATCCAGCCCTGGATGTTGGTGTTCCTAGGCAGCAGCAGCAGCATCTACTCCCAGACAGAAGAAACAGGTCAGGCTTCCTTTTCAGGAGGGAGTGGTGAAATTTGGGTGCATGTGAGAGAGAGCAGTGGAGTGAGAATTTATTTATTTTATTTATTTATGTTCTAGATTTATACCCCGCCCCTCCTGAGAACAGCTCGGGAATGTGGAAGGAGGTTAGGAGTGCACCTATGGGCATTTCTTTGAGATCATAGAATTGATGGTTTGTGAACACAGACTATATGCCACCTCTAGGAGATATAGCGTGTCCTCTCCTGCCCCTCATGGGCTTCTACACTCCCAGTCCCACCAAAGATTTTGAGCACCAGCCCCTACTGCTACACACCTAATTTAACAGCCCTACACCTATGCCCGCACATGGCCTTAACGCACGGTTATCAAGTAAGAATCTAACAAGCAGAGCCTACTCCCATTCAAGTCCATTGCAATGGTATTGGGCTAGAGCCCAGTCCTTCTCATTCCACCAGCGTGTTGATAGAGGAGTTGGGGAAGATCGCTGCTTGAATAAACACGTTCTGCAGCTATTGTGGCTTTGGGTGGGGAACCGGCTTCAAAGGCACTTTGCGTCTCTGTTCTGAAATGTGTACGTGTTCTCTCTGAGACCGGGGGAGACGTTCTCACGCTGAGGAAGTAGACTCCCATGTTTACAAGGCCCTTCAGGTTACCAGAGGATGCCTTTGTCCTCCATCCTCCTCCTCCTCCTCACTACCTACTGATTGTTGCTGGTACAGCACCTCTCCATATGGGTCGAGAAGATGCTGCATGGAGGACAGCCTCAACAGCTGCCCAACTAATTTCTTGTCCTCTGCACAATAAAGTTACAATTCAGCTTCTACCACAGCAGTGTAGAAGCCATTGAGCCTTTGAGAGAACCACTCGGGAGGCCAGATTTACCTGGTGCAGGATCTACTGTGCCCATATGCCCACCTAAAGTGGTCTTCTTCGGGGGAAATGAAGCGATGGGGAAAGCCCCCTTTGCTCGGCTGCTTTGCAGTGTGGCTGCGACATCTCTTTTTGACCACGAGGTCAAATACATGGGGAGGTGCACACCCACAAGCAGAAAGGCTGCCTAGCCTGCCCTAACCCAACCCTTTCCCAAGTATTGTGGTGTCATGGCTCTCAGAAGGGGCATGGGGAGGCCTTTGGCACCATCCCAGTCCAGTGTGACTCTGAGGCTCATGCTCTACAACAAGGTCAGGCCTGTACCCTACCATGGCCTCTATTCATTTTAACTCTCCTCAGCACTCAAAATTGGAGGTGGATTTTCAAGATGTCAGATTTCCAAAAAAGCGGAAGCCTTACCAGCTTAACAACACAAGAGCCTAAGTAGTGGGTGAGACCAATGGTCCATCGAGCCCAGCATCCTGTCTCCGACAGTGGCCACTCTTGGCTGCTTGGAAGAAGTCCCCAACAGGTCACAATGGACCTGTTGGGGATGTCCTTGGAAGAAGTCCCCAACAGGTCAATTCCCTGTTGTTCACTCCCAGCTCCCAACAGTACGAGGTTACGTTGCCCTAACCCTACCCAATAGCGAACAAACTAGGGGTGGGACTTGGACAAAATATCAGTTCTCAGTTTTTTATCAGTTTCGGTTCTCTGTTTATCAGTTCTCCTGTTGGTTCTTGTTTTTATCGGTTTGGGTTCTTTTCCCATTGATTTGAATGGGGAAGTTTTTCCATTGAAATCAATGGGAAAACAAACCAAAAATCCTTGCAATAAAAAAACCATGTCCTGTAAAACACTTCAGTCAATCAGTTTACTTTACAACACAGCTTAGCCAAAGTGACTAGCAATAACCCCAGCCAGCCACTACACGTTTGCCACACAAACAGGTTTCTTCACAGCACTGCAGCACACAAACCCAAACAACAGTTAATTCTAGCAACTACCAGGGGACACCCATATGCAGTCATACCCCCACAGTGCCAATGCCAACACTGTCAATCCCAAATCCTATATGACCCCCCCATATTGCCAGTGCCAACAGTGCAAACTGTGCCAATGCCAACAACAGTGTCAAGTCCAAATCCAGTGTCACCCTCATATTGCCAATGCCAACAGTGCCAACAGAGTTAGTGTTACTATTATTGTTAACCCTGGGAACTCCTTGCTACTGGGTTAAGCCCTGCCACTGGGGCGATAGAGAGCCCTCTTACTGGGGTTCCGTGTACTGCCTCTCTCCCACTGGGTGCAAACATGTTATTATTAACCCTGGGAACTCCTGCCTGCTGTGTGAAGCCCTGCCACTGGGGGGATAGAAAGTCCTCTTACTGGGGTGCTGAGCACTGCCTGTCTCAGTGGGAGAGAGGGCCCTAAACCCCAGCCTTGGGGCACCCCCCCCCCAGCCATGTGATCATGGGACTGATCTCAACAGCAACAGAATGCAATATCCCCCCCCACTGTGCCTCTAGAACCTCCAGAACCCCAAAGTCTTCGGGCACCCCCCAACAAACCAATAGGATGCCAGGGCACACCCATGGCATATGCCATACCCTCACACTGCAGCCAACAGAACACCAGAAAAAAATCCAATGTGACCCCCTGAGAAACAAACCCCATAGACAGGGGGCCCTAAACCCCAGCCTTGGGGCATCCCCGTCCCCAGTCATGTGATGGGTCATGGAACTAACCTCAATGGCCACTGAATGCAATCCCCCCCCCCAGCGCCTCCAGAACCCCAGCCGTGGGGCACCCTAAAGTCTTGGGACACCTACCCCCCCAACAAGCCATGTAGTGCCAGGGGACACGCCTATGCCACACACCCCACATTGCAGCCAACAGAACACCAGAACATCAGGGTCCAGTCATGTTACCATGGGAACTGCTTGCTGCAAGGCAGCAGTGAGGAGTTCCCAGGGTTAACAGGATCAGACCCAGTGGGAGAGAGGCCTCTAAACTCCAGCCTTGCCCTCCCAGCCATGTGATCATGGGACTGACCTCAACAGCAACAGAATGCTGCAATATCTCTCCCCCCACCCCCTGCTGTGCCTCCAGAACCCCAGCCAGAACCACAAACTCTTGGTGCACACCCCACCAAGCCATGTAATGCAAAGGGGACACCCCATATGCCACCCCCCATATACATTGACAAGGACAACAGAACACAAGAAAAATTCAGTGACCCTCCCAAAGGAACCACATACAGGCCCCCCTGAACCACAGCCTTGGGGCACACACCCCACCCCAGCCATGTGATGGGAGCCCTGATGCAATGGGTCTCCTGAACCCCAGCCTTCAGGCCACCCAACACCCCCAAACCTTGGCCTTCTCCCAGGAGGAGCCAGTCACAATATCCCCCCCCCCCCAGTCCCAAGACACAGAAGACTCCCTCATCCATCCCTGGGTCCTCCCCGCCCCCCGGACCACTAGAGTACTCTACCCCCCACCCCAAAACCCCAAGGACCCCATCCCTTACCTCGCTCAGATGCTCAGCACAGCAGTCCACTCCTTCCAGAAGAACTAGGTGCTGAAGAATGGCTTCCAAGGTCAGAACAGGTTGCAGAAGATGAAAAAAACTTACCCCCAAATTTCACATCACCACCAACCCCTGAGCGCTGCTGAATGATTGCCAGGAAAATCTTCATAGCAATTGACCAGCAGAGCCACTACCGGCCACCCCTACCCTGCCTCCCAAAATCTCTGAGGGTAGCTCTTGGATTGGATGCCTTTTTTGAATTAAAAAAATGCAACCAATCCAGAGGGTAGGGTAAAAAAGGATCCAAAAGAAACCACCACCAGCAGCACAACAAACCAACTGTTTTAAGAAGCTGAGCCTATTGTCAATGAACCGAGACCAATAGAAAGATCCAATATAGCTGAAACGTTCCGTACTTGGTTTTAGAACCGAAAGCACCATTATCGAACTCTGTCGGTTCTCGGCAATACCGAAAGTCCCATCCCTACTAATGGACCTATCCTCCAGAAACCTGTTCAATCCTTTTTTAAAAATCCCAATATACTAGTGGCCTTGACCACATCTTCTGGCAACAAATTTTACAACTTATTGGAATTCCACAGCTTCCCATCAGAAGGGCTCAGTGCTTGGGAGAGTGGGAGGTGGAACCCTTTGGAAAACTCTCCCATTATCTGCTGAACTTCTGAAAATATGGGCCGTGCCTAGGATTTTGTTACCTCCCTCCCAGGGGAGAGATCAGACAAGACCACATCAGAGGGGGTGGAGCAAAGGGACTGACGTAATCCCACCCCTACATCGCAGTGTTCCGTGGGGCCATGTCAGAAAGGAGACAAAGGTGCTGTCATGGGCCTTGCTTATGTAACCCCACCCCCTATGGAGCATCACGACATTCCATGGGGCGGCACCCAACGTGTCAGATAATAGGTGGAAAGGTTCCTATGGCCCACCTCCGTTTCTAACATGGCCGCCCTCTGATATCCCTGGAAGCACCAATTTCTCTAGGTTACTGGCAGCACCCACAGCTGACCCAGAGTAACTGGGAGCCTGAGACTCTGGGTCAAAACACGGAAAGATGCCAGTTGGAGCTGACTTGAGTACCTGCCGAAAAGGGGTATACCCATTGAATTTCTAGTACAGAAATCAAACCAAGTAGTTTGACTACTTTTCTGTGCCTGAACCAGTTTTCAACTGGGTATCCGACATACCGACACCCAGTATACCAAAGTACCAACAATTAGTATACCAAAATACTGGTTTCATCTTGATTTCATCCCAGATTTCAGGAAGTTTGGGGGTATTATTTCAGCTTTTCAGGTAACTTCAGGCACTTTAAAAAAAAAAAAGCGGTAATCAAAATTTCAGTTTTGCGAGTACTTGAAAGGTATTCAGATACTGATTCAGGTACCCCAAACGGTATCCAACAATACAGATATTACCCGCGGATACCAAATCAGGTACCCTCAACTCTAGGAGAACCGACCCCCGACCCCCGATGTCCACAAATCCTTTCCTCTTGGTTGAGTCATTCCTTTGGAATGAGTTCATGTGATCAAGGACAAGTAGAGCTGGTCCTGTAACAATCTTATTCCTCTCCCCCTCCGGTATCACAAATGTGTCTCTGCCAACAGACCATTCAAGAGAAAACAAACAGGACGGCCGGTCTCTGCAAAGATTGATTGCTCTGCTTCCTGGAAATATTATTTTCTGTCCTATTGCTTTTCCTATTAATTAGCAGATATTTTAGCTGTAAACTGGATGATAGATGAGAGAGCATTGTGCACATTATTTAAGCCACGTTACTAACAGCTTCACCTGCTTTATTATCTCCTGGCTGTTCAGTTCTAATTTAATGGTCGTTAACATTTACATTAGTTCAACTGTGAACGCTTGGAGAGAAGGCATCTATTCACTTATTTATCTTGGCAAGGGGCAGCCAAACCTCGTACAATGCGTCTTTAGGGGCTTTTACGACAGGCTAAAATAAAATCGCTTGGAAATGATGATGTCTAGGGACCTTTGTGAACTATTTCACGGAATTGAGCGGTTGCAGTTGGGAACAAGGGTTGCTGTGGCAAGCCACGTTTTCCAAAGCAGGGTCGGGCGTTTCAACTGGAGTTTGGTCCACCCAAGCTTTTTGGATCAACATTGATTGTGGATTTGCTTTCATCTGTTTGGTCATGCAAAGAAACTGCTTTTCTCCATGGAAATTGTACAACTAGATGAAACCAAAAAGGCATGGACAAAAATGCAGCTATACCAGTGAACGAATCATTTGAGATGTTGAACTAAAGCACATTGAAAATGTTGCCTCGTAACGATGCAGCCTTCTAGCTGTTTAGCTCCAGCTGCAGTAAGGTGCACGCTGCATTTACTTCCATGGCATCCGTGTCTCTACTAAGTACTAGAGTCGGTGATAAACAACGGGTAAAACCAAGCATGACAGCGGAGCGGTTGGGGCCGATCCAGAGCGGCACGTTTGTCTCCTGGCTGGTCTGTTGGCCCGGGCTGGCTCCGCCATGACAGGCAGCCATAGCTGGCCGTCATTGGCCACCCTGGCTGCTCGTCATGGTGTGGGGCGGGGTGCTGGGGCAGGAATGGCCAGTCGCACGTTCCGTGTTCTTGCCTCCCCCAGGCTGCGCGGCCGTTGGCCCAGCCAGGCTCCTGTTTGTTTTGCGCTTCAGTCCGGCATGAACCCTGTCGGCCCAGGCTGCCAGAGTCCAGGGTCAGCCCAGGATGCGGCAGCCCGGTGTCATTTGTGTTTTTACCCAGTGAAAGGATCATGCCTTGATTCTGACTTCTCGTGAATGGCTTGTTCCATTCAGAGGACTCTGCTCTGCATCGCAGTACAGCCATCTATTGAGAGAGATCTTCGTTGGTAGAGGGCTTGCAAAAAAAACCCCAAAACAACAGTTGTCAATAAAAAACAAGGCTGGATGGAGAATGGGATTTTCTTTCTTGAAAAAAAAAATGAAATCAAATTTTGGTCGTTCAAACTTAAAGCTTCGGTGATCTTTGAGCCCCCCTGTAGCTCAGCAGGTCCGGAGTCTGGGGGTCATTTTGGACGCGGGCCTGCGGCTGGAGCAGCAGGTGGAGGCAGCCGCGAAGGCTGCCTTCCGCCAGCTTTATCTGGTACGTAGGCTGCGTCCGTATGTCTCTGGCCCGGACCTGGCCTCCCTCATCCATGCCTTCGTCACCTCGCGACTCGACTACTGTAACGCGCTCTACGTGGGGCTTCCCTTGTTCCTGGCCCGGAGGCTGCAGCTGGTGCAGAATGCGGCGGCCCGTCTTCTTACGGGGACGGGTCGCCGGGAGCACATTACACCGGTGCTCCGAGCGCTGCACTGGCTGCCGATAGTGTGCCGGGCCAGGTTCAAGGTCCTAGTAATGATCTATAAAGCCCTATACGGCCTTGGCCCCTCTTACCTTAGGGACCGCCTCGCCCTTCGCGCCCCGGAACGACTCCTGCGGTCTGCCGGGGGTGCCCTCCTGGAGGTCCCCCGTGTTAAGCGGGGGGCCACGATGGAGCGGGCATTCTCGGTGGTAGGGCCGCGGCTGTGGAACTCCCTTCCGGAGGAAGCTCGCCTGGCCCCAAGCCTTTTGACTTTTCGGCGGAACTGTAAGACCTGGCTGTTTGCCCAGGCCTTTGGGAGGGAGGGGGGGGGTGATTTTTAATCCCCCACCTGTTTATTTATTTGTATATACCACTAGCTTTATTATATGTTTTATGGTTGTATTTTAAAATGGTTTTAAATGTTTTTACTGTTGTAAACCGCCCCGAGCTGCTGTGCAGGAAGGGGCGGTATAGAAATCTAATAAATGAAATGAAATGAAATCTGTACCCGAGAGAAAAGGACTGAGAGAATCTGTAGTGGAGTGAGGCTCTGGCCCTTTAAGAGAGTCTTTTCGGCCATTAAAGCTCCACCCACAGGGGAGTATAAAAGGGCCACAAGCTCTCAAAGTCAAGCAGTCTGGGGCTGGGAGCCAATTTGAGGAGACTGGGGCTCTGATAGGATCCCCCCACTCTATGCTGGCCCAGATACTGAAGCCCCGCAGCTAGTGGGAAGGTGCAACAGCCTTGGCAAAACTCGCTGCAAGGTCAGGGAGAAGCATGGCAGAGCCAGGCCAGGATCCTAGTGAGGGCTGGTGCAGCAGAAGAGGCAGCCAAGACCTGGAGATGTCAAATGGGGGAACTAGAAAGCCTGGAGGCAGGAGTTTCCCAGGGACAGAGGTTATAAGGGAGGGGGAGTGGGGCTCAGGAACTGTAGGTCTGGGCTGAACTGGAGGATACGGGCAGCAAGCCCCTGTTGCAAAAGAAGCAGCAGGCCAAAGAAAGGCCTCAGCAGTGGAGCACTGGCTTGGGGGCAGTGCCAGCCTTACCGCAGGGCAGCTTGGGGCGGCCGCCCCAGGTCCCACTCCTGGGGGAGCTCCCGCATTCGCCCCGAGTCAGTCTTGGCCAGGGAGTGAGGGAGAGGTGGGGCCTCTGCCTCTCTCTCACTCCCTGGCTGAGTTCGAGACAGCCAGGCAGTGGAGGGGGCCAGCGGGAGTGAGAAGCAGAGGCCCCTCCTCTCCCTCACAGCTTCCAGTGGCAGGCGCAACGGCAGATTCAATCGGCTGCTGCGGTGCCCGCCCAACCAGGGAGCTGGCGAGTGGGCCTGATGCTGGGCTTAGACCAGCGGGGGCAACGTTGACAGATGGGGTAAGTGCCCCAAAACTGCTGGGCTTGGGAATGGGTGGAGGGAAGTGCCCCTCTGCCTGTCCCTGAGTCCAGGCCTGGGTATCATACCCAGACCGAGCCAGGGAGCGCCCCTAGGCCCGCCGGTGGGAGAATAGGGCCCCACATTTCTCTCCCACCCTGGGCTCTGCAATGCCTACAGCCGGCCCTGCCTGGGAGTTCTTGGCTAAGATGGGCATTGAACCCTGCTCTCCCAGGCCCAAGCCTAACCCCTTATCTACTAAGCTACACTTGCACTCTGATTTGTACTGGTTTGTAAATGACCAGCTCATGCTAGACCAAGCCATGGGTTTGACCCAATGGACTGGAAGCCATGATTGTTATAGATTCTATTTTCCAACAGTCTGCATCTAACAATGGTGGCGCTGACCCTCAGCCATAATTCCTTCTGTTCCATCAAGAATGGGGTAATTGCTGGCGGAGTGTGTGCAGAGCACCCTTCCCTTTGGAAACCCACAAAGTGTTTCTTAAGGTGCATTTATTATTTAGTCACATTTTTATCCCTTAGGGTGGGTTACAGCATAATAAAACCCACCCACATTAACCCCCCTTCACTCCCCCCAATCCCTATCCCCATTTACTAAACACTTGGCCAAACAAGAATGTCTTGCATTGCCTACGGGAAATGCTTGGGCTTTGGCAAATCTCCCAGGGAAGGGAAGTTCATAACTGCAGGGGCAACCACCAAGAACTCCTCCCTGTGCACCCTTGCCATATGACTACGATGCAGCGATGATATGTGCAGGAGAGTGCTCTCAGCTGACCTCAGGAACTGTGATGGGGCATGGGAAGGGAGGCAGTCTGTCTTGCCCCTTGACAAGCCATTCACACAACCGCTGATTCCCCTGCGTTTCACTGCCACTTGGAATCCAGGTAGATTGTAGCTTCTGGGAACGTTGAAGAGTAGGTGTAGCCTCCTAATTAGTTCCAACTTGACATGGAGCCAGCGTTCATCGTTGTCTCTGGAGGGTTTTTTTTGTGTCTTGGGGTTTGTTTGGACCCCAGACCTCAGGCGGCGAGGTGAAGGAGGGGGCAGTGAGCTCACACTGGTTCCTTCATTTCTGTTTTGTTTTTTAAAAAACACAAGCTTTACAGGTTCTGAGAGAGCCCTTTTTAGCCTGAGATATTTTATAGCAGGACATTACAACACTGATGACAATATTTCTCAAGCTACTGTATCCCACCCAAAGGACACTGCAGTGAAGGGGTGGGGGATAAGTCAACAGCATTCTCCCCTGTTGAACGTCCTTGGATTTACAGAATCTGCTCAAAGGGGAGACTGAAAGTGGTTGCCGTCATTATTTTTCTTTCCGAAATCAACATCGCCTGGGAGATGGATGAGTGGATGGCACGTGGCATTCAGTGAGCGCGCTCTCTCTCTCTCTCTCTGTCTCTCTCACACACACACACACACACACACACACACACACACAGAGTCTCTCTCTCTCTCTCACACACACACAGACAGTCTCTCTCTCTCTCTCTCTCTCTCTCTCTCTCTCACACACACACACACACACACACACACACACAGTCTCTCTCTCTCTCTCTCTCACACACACAGTCTCTCTCTCTCACAAACACACACACACACACAGACAGTCTCTCTCTCTATCTCACACACACACACAGTCTCTCTCTCTCTCTCTCTCACACACACAGTCTCTCTCTCTCTCACACACACACACACAGTCTCTCTCTCTCTCACACACACACATTTTCACACACACACACACACACACACACACACACACACACACACACACACAGAGTCTCTCTCTCTCTCACACACACACACAGTCTCTGCTCTGCTGACGCCCGCTCCTGTCCTTTCAGATAGGGCTGAAACCAGAATTTCGTCCAATTCCGATTTCAATTGGAACTAGGCATTTTGTTCAGTGTGAATGATATCAGACTGAACTAATTTAAAAAGAAAAAAGGCCGTTCACACAATCACAAAATAGCCTAGCAGCCATTTTGCTCACGTGTAATCACCGTGTTTTTTAAATTTTTATTTTTATTTTTATTTATTTTGACCGAAAGTCCATCGGAATCTTTTCTGGTCAGAATTCCAGTCAAAATATCACACACCTCCTATTTTCGTGGAAATGTCTGCCAAAACGGACCAGTTGCTTTACTCCAGCCCAACTTGTGGATGATCCTAAACAGCTAACTAAATAAGGGTATGAAAAGAGAGCTAGGCCTGAGTTAGAGGGAGAGGAGGCTGGATTCCAGACACGGCTTTGGTCCCATCTCTCTCTCACATGTTTTTCTCAGCTCAAAATATGTCAAATTTCTTTATTTTATTTCTTTATTTTGATTTAAATTCTACATTCTCCTGAAGGCTCAGGACAGTTCACAATATACAAATGTATACAAGCCTGTTAAAAACAAAATAAAATTCCCATTAAAACCATTCACTACAGTTGGGACTCTGGGCAAAATTTTGGTTTCGGTCAATTTTGGTTTCGGTTCTCATGAATTTCGGTTCTTTTTCGGTTTCGTTACTGTCGGATCGTTTACATTGATTTTTGTACCGGATTTTTAACATTGCGTTTTTTCGATGGGGGACAAACCGCAATGTTAAAAATCCGGGACAAAAATCAGTGCAAAAGATCCGATAATACCGAAACCAAAAAAGAACCAAAATTTCGGATTAATCCGAAATGGCCATTTTGGGGTACTTTTGGTTTTATCCAAAACTGAAATTCCCATCCCTACCATTCACACCTCACACCTTCCAAACTCTATCCCTGCCCACTAAAAGCCCGGTCAACTAAATAGGTCATAAATTGCTTTCTCTGTGCATGGACACCTAGGAAATCCAGAATTGCAGGTGTCTTTTCAGGGTTGCAGGTGGTGCAACTGCTTTCACCGTATTTGTATAGTACAGTGTGGTGCCATTCGTGCATGCACATTGAACAATATATGTTTTTTGTGTATGCGCAAAAAGGTGTTTGTTTTCAGTGCAAATGAGCAAAATGACCATGTGCAAGGAGCATGGGGGCAGGGCTTCCGATCCAGTTCTCCATCAGAATCGGGGCTGGATCGGGGCCGGTCTGTATTCAGACAGACCCACTTCAGAGCAGGGTTCCGACGGAAACAGAACCCGCCACAAAACCTTACATCAGCCCTAGGCAGAAGCATCCAGCTTGGTTTGTAAAACACAGCCTGGAAGAGATTTCTTCCTCTGTCAGGTTTGGAGGAACGAGAGCGAGGAGGGATTGCATTGCACAGACAAAACAGCGCACCACTCTGACACGCCGGGGTGAGAGAGTCTAGCTAACAGCTGCTTGCAAATGTTCACCCTGGCTAGTTATGAATTTCCTTTTTGTTTTTTAATCTGCCCTTTTTTATTTGAAGGGGAAAAAAAATGATCTTAAAATCCCATAACCCTCCTCCTGGAAAAGCAGGAAAACATCTTACAGGAGCTGATAACAACTAAACAAAGCCGGGGAGACAGGGTTTCTTGAAATGTTCTAACTGAGCCAGTTTCCTTGGCTCAGCCATGAGGCGGTCTGGAGGCAGCCAAGGGGACGGCTGTTATCTCAAAAAGGTCTCCTTGATGTCTCGCTCGCTGGTGGAGGCTCCAAAGGGAGTCTGGCCACAGCCTGGAAGTCTAAGAAAAGACGTGCATGGCCTCAGCGATAATGTGGCCCCGCGGCCCGTCCTGCTTTGCTAGGCCTCTGGAAGGCTGGGGTTGATGACAGTTCAGTCTTGTGAAAATTCCAGGGCGGCCCAAGCCTCGAGTCCTAACGGTGACTGGGAAGGGGTAGAGGGCCGCACTAATGTGAAAGGTATGCGATTAGATAGGCCTGGCTTTCTGCTATCTGCCCCGACATTCTGCTGATAGCCCGCCCTTGCTGGGGCTAAAAGGGGAGCCATCCTGGCTTGCCAGACTGACGCCAGGCCCTTCATCAGCCGGGCTGTAGATAAGGGCCGAAAAGCTCCAGCCAATGCTCCCCCCCGCCGCCCCCTCCAGCGGGTGAACTCTGTGGAGTCCTGGGCTGCATCGCTTGCAGACATCCTACAGAGCCAGGGGAGGGATAATATCAAGTGGTGTGCTGTGAGGCATCCCAAAGTTCAGGCTGAGAGACCCCATGCCGTCCACAAACGCACACCCTTATCAGGCCAGGCTTATGCCTTTCTCTGGAGTAATCGCAGCCCCCAAGTGCAGGAGAATGGCGGTGTTTTAACTCCGGACTTGCTGGATGACTGCTGTAAGGTGCCAGTGCAGGCCCTGTGACATGTATTTTTCATACCGTGGGCATGGGGGGGGCGGCATATAAACAAATAAATGTTCCTTAAACATTTGCATCGGGGGCAACCCTGCTGCTGACATCTGGGGAAATAACAGAATATTCCGTCCCTAAAAGCCAGGGTGGCCACTGGCCAGCCTTACGGTTTGCACACAGTCCGTTTGGTCGACCAAGGCCGGTCCCACTGTATCCGGCACTGCCGTTGGCTCTTGGTTCTGGAGCACATCAGCGAAGGGTCTCAGGAGTGGAGAGGAGAACTTCCCTCAAAGATGGCCTTTCCTGCCACACTGGAGACACTCTCCTAGCCTCTCTCCTTCCTGAAGGCACTCTGGGGGCCAGCGGTTCTGCTCCCCTCCCCTCCCCTCCCCAGAGGTGATCTGGTCTCCTTTCCGACCTCATGGTCTACTGGAGATTAGCTTGCCAGTAGATCATGGCCTATAAAGCCCTAAGCGACTTGGGCCCTAGGTTTTATGAGGAAAGGTTTCATTCTAGCTAAAACCAACGGCCGGACACCGTTATAGAATCATAGATCCTTCATCGACCAGGTCTTATCGTTTCTTTAGTCTGGGAGGTGAGCTATTCGTTCAACCCAGAGGGACCATTCTTTAGGTCCCTTCACCATGTTCTGCAGTCCGGTTGCACAACAGGATTCACAGTAGAAAAACCATAGAAGCATAGTTGGAGGGCTGGAAAGTACCTCGGGATCATCTAGTTCAGCTCACTTCTTTGAGGTGGGATTTATCCAAACTGATTCAACAGATAAATTCAACAACTGAGGGATAAAGTCTATAATGAAACTTTCTGCAAGCAGAGAGCAGGAGGGACTGGGGCATGCCAGTGCCTGAAACAACAGAGTCATTTTACAAGATCTGTCCAAGTGAAGTGACTCAAACAAGTGGTCCATGCTCCATGCTGCCAGGATGTCAGGTGCTGGATCAGGCACACGAGCAGCAGAGTAGTAGCAGGATCAGGACTGGGTGGGAGTTGGGTCACACTCAAAGAAGGTGTCCGAAAGCAAGGTCACAGTTCCAAGAGACAAGCCAAATATCAGACTAAGCCAAAAGAGTGCAAAGGTCAGTCTGGAAAGCAGAGTCTAGAGGTGGGTCAAGGAGTCAATGCCAGGGAGTCTTATAGAGGTTGGAGGTAACACTGGGCATGGAATGGGAGACACGGCAAACAGGGACAGGTGAACAGACATGCTGAAAAGCAGGCTGGAGACAGGGGATGAGACTGAGAAAGAGGTTAGCAAAGCCCAAAGCATTGCTCCCCTGACTCTTATACTAGTGGCAGTCAATCAGGAGCTCGGTCAGCAGGGAATCCCATTAGAATTCTATTACAATGGTCAGAGGCTACGTTCTCCTGCTCTGCCAGTGCGGCAGAGTGGCTAGAGCTCCTGCCTCTGGGGCCAGCTGACCTCTGACGAGTGAAATTTGATGAGTGAAAAAACCCTTCAGTCAACTGCGAATCTATTGCGGAGGGAGATTCCACAATCTCTCCCTCCACGACCGATGGACCGTTGGCTGAAGGGTCTTCAGCTACAGCTGCAGTGGGTACTAAAATGAGTACCCATGGGTAATGCCCTAATTTTCCTGACACCTGATGGACTTAAGTGGCCAATCACACACCTCAAAAATGACAAATGGGCAAAGAAACGAGAGCTGAAATGAGTACCTGCAAAATCGGGTATACTCGTTGAATTTGCGATACTCGTTTCGACCTGAACATCTTGGGTACTTTTCAATACCTGAAACAGTATTTCAGTTAGCGACCCGAACCATTCCGATTTTGTCCTGATTTTTCTATTTCCCGTCCCAGAATATTGGCTCTGGGTCCTGGAATGTTGACTTCCAGCACCAGATTCCTGGGAATTTGGGTGGTGGTGGAGTTGTGTTTTTATTTAGTTTTCAAGATATTTTGGGTATTCAAAAATTTGAAGATTGAAATATCGGTGTTTTGGGTACTTGAAAACCATTGGAGTGCCACTTCAGATACCACAGTATTCAGAATTTTGGATACTGCCGACGGGTACCAAATCGAGCACCCGTTTCAGCTCTAACAGAAACCCATGTTTACCCAGCTGCAGACTAAAATTTGAATAAGCCATATGTAACAATGTAGTAATTAGGCTCATTCACAAGCAACCTGTGAACCAAAGAAGTGGCTGGAATGCCCCAAGAAGGTTGCTCTCAATGAACAGTCTTGCGACCTTCAGCGCCCTTGGGCCAATATCCCTTCTCATTTCTATGCTTTCTTTCTATTGTTTTTTTAAACGTTCCTCCTGTTTGTTTTTATTGTATTTTCAATAGACCAGCTTGACGCCAGTAATTGTGCTGCAAAATTAGCACTGAGATGGGAGATTAAAAAAAAGAAAGACCGAAAGAAAGAAATGAATGAATGAATTCAAGTGGCTGCTTAGCAAGATTCATGCCACTGGAGATAAGTTGGAGCGCTTTTTCAAAATGAATGGTTGCCATGGGACGCAATAGAGGAAATGAATGTCACTTTGGGTATTTTCAGACCTGATGGGCCCGGAGGCCCGCCATGCTGAACCCCGGACCGCGATCTCTCTCAGATCCCGGTCCGTGATGAAGCTGGCCGTCCTTCAGACGTGCCGGCTCCATCACTGCGGGGAATTGGGGAGGGGCTGCATGGCACGACGTGTGGCTGCAGAGCCCCGCCCCTCCCACGCTCCCTCGGCTGCCCGCACACGGGGAGACGGGCGGGTCTAGCGGCCACTTAGGCCGCTGCGCCCGATCCCATACCATGGTTTGGGGCGCGATTCCGGACCGGGGCAAGGTAACCGACGTTACTTTTGCCCCTTTCCGGATCATGGCCACTCTAACCACGGTTCTTGACCTCCAGCCAGCCGGAGGTCCAGAACCGTGGTTAGGTTTGACTCCCCTCACCAGAGATTCACTGTGGTGAACATCTGGCGGGGGTCAAACAGACGTTCACGGAAACGCCGCCATCACAGGGGATCCACTGTGATCCACTGTGGTGAAAGGCATTTTTGTAACGTCTGAACTTACCCTTTGTCGACTGAGGGTTGGCTCTGTCTGGGATCTCCTGATGCAGCCTAGCCAACGCGTGCAATTTTATCACACACTTTGCAATTTTAGGAAAGATTCGGATGTGCCCTTACAGGCAGACAACATTGCAATGAATGGAATCAAAACCCAGCAGTACTACCAGTGATGTCAGCTATTATTTATCATTCCTATAGAACTCTCAGTGTTCACAGTGCTTTACCATCCTCATCTAGTTTAATCCTCACAACAACTCTGTGAGATAGGTCATTATTATCCCCATTTTGCAGATGGGGGAACTGAGGCAGAGAGATAGCCACTTGCCAAAGGCCACTCAGCGAGTTGATGGATAAGTTAACATTTGAACACTGGTCCCACAGGTCCAAGCCTCATGCCTTATCCACTAGGCTACTGTGGAAACATTGCCACGCTGGGTCACAACATGGGTCCATCTAGTCCAGCATCTTGTGTGTTGTGATGGGCACTTCAGAAAAGTCCACAACTGTCATAATGGAGTGATCGGTTCCCTGCTGTACACTCCCAGTCTATGACGGAGAGTAAAGACAGACACAACAAGCACCTAGTACGGCCCACGATAGCCCACCTGGGCTGGGGAAAAAGCCACACATCTGTTCCCTGGCTGCCAGAGGTGGGCTTGCTACAGCCGCGGGCCAGGTTGGTGGCTGGCCTGGAATGGTGGCAGGATGGCGGCCTGGCTGGGTGCATGTTTGCTTGGTGCCCCGACTCGACCAGTGTCTGCTGCTGTGTCCTGCCCCGGGCTAGGCCAGGCCACCGTCGGCCCACCGTCATGTTTGTTTTTACCCAGAGTTCTCACCCTCTGACTGTCAGCTAGTCATGGAGCTGTCCTCTAAGACAGTAGCCTGGGATCACGTCCCAATTATGGGCCATCCTAAGGGTAAGAGGGTGGGGTCTCTCTAAGCAGGGTCCCTCCCAAGGCCGTCCCAGCCACCTTCTCCTCCCCCCACAAAGATTGCGGTGCCACCCTGGCTCCCAGCGTGCCCCTCCCCGGGGTATCAGTAACCCCACCAGGAAGAAAGTTTTAAGAGTGGGTGGGGGCAAGACCTGCACCCCACGCCTGCCCACCTTGGAAAAGTCCTTCCTGGCCTCAGCGATGTTAGGAAATATTTTCAGAGTGGGTGCAGGCAGAGTCCTGAAAATTCCCTGGTGGTGCAGAGTCCGGGGCCTGCACTCAGCCGAGTCCCCTTGCTCTGTAGCATAGCTATGCCCCTGCTCTAAGAACCTCTCCAATCCCTTCCTCGTTTCCCCTCTTGCTGATTTAGGATACTTTTTTTTTTTTTTTTCACCTGAAGCAGTGTTTGCTGGGGGAAAAAAAAACCAGTGTTTGCTAAAGTGGGAAGTTCAACCTGGTTTTTTTTGGGAGACCGAAGGGCATTATCAGCTAAAGAGAGGGCAAACAGAGCCTCTCCTAAAGGAAGAGGGATTGTGTTGCTTTATCCAGAATCTTTTATCTGCCTCTCTCTGCTCTGTCTCCTGTCCGTTGCTCAGCAACTGTAACAATATTATTGCACTCGCATGCTACGTTGGCTGTTACCTGCAGCCGGGTTTTCTTTGACGTTGGTGCTTCGCAGATACCAGTCCGGGATTCTGAAGGCCGCGCTAATTGCCGGGCAGCGCGTCGGCCAAGAAGATGGTAATTCCCAGCATTAAGTGAGTGAATCACACAGGCTCGCATGCTTGGCAGGATTAGCTGCATCACTCCTTAAAGCTTTGGCGGAGGTTCGTTATAACGAGGCTGGGGTCCGTGGGGAGAGAAGCTCTTCGATGGGTGTTTCGGGGGGTAGCAGACAGGAAGGCCTGCTCAGACCTAACTGTGATGTGTCCAAACACGGGGAGGCTTTGATAGGGGCATGATCCTCCAGCTGGATAGAACCAGTACAAGAAGGTAGTACAGCTGTGAATCCCATTGAACTGGAGGAGGATCATGTCCACACAAAATCTAGCACAGGCTCTGTCTGACGCGGATGATATATTCCAACAAACAGGAGGTAGTTGGGCCTCCAGTTTTACTCCTGAACCGTTCACACAAACAGAGCACGAAACCAAAGTTGTTCAGGAGTAGGAAGAGATGTATGTACTCCTGAAAAATCAGCCGTATTTTTTTTTTAATCAAATCAAATCTTTATTTGCCTAGCCATAAGGCCATTGCAAAGACAATTACAAAAACAATTATACATAAACCAAACTATTTAAATGATGATACAAAACAGTTTGAAAGTGTACCAGGCTAAAATAGCCCACCTCCCATTTAAACAACAAGATCTAATATACATTTTTGTTAAAAAGAGCAACAACAATCAGCCACACCCACATTATAATTTCATAAAATAAATCATATTAAACGACCCTCACAGGAGTCTTACATTTCAGCCCTTGTGCAATAAACATGCCACAAGAAGTCTGAAACTCTAGCTGTCGTCTCAGAGGAATAATCACCCGACAAACAGGTCACATAATATTTTGTTTGTCTACCTGAACAAGTATTTATGAATGGGGGGATATATTTTAAACGTGCCTCCTTAAACAATGGGCAGGAGAGCAGAATATGACCTAGGGTGTCCATTTGTTGACAGCGGGGCCGCAATATTAAGGAGTTAGGAACCCTCTGCCCCACTCTCTCCTGTATTGAAGGCAGCCCACACTCCAGACCAAGGGCCCTACTGCTTACACCCGCCGGGGCTGAGAGTGACACCATTTTTAGACGAGGCGCTGCAGAAGTGCCTCCCGAGCCGCGCGTTAAGACAGAAGCCGGCTGCGCTGCCGGAAGCGACATTCTCCCCGTTGCTGGCAACGGCCGGAGACGTGGCGCTTTGCAAAGGCGTGTTCTAGAGACCTGAAAATTGAGGTCTCTAGAACGCGCCTCTGCAAAGCGCCGCATTGCCAGCTGCCAAAATAATTTGGTTTCAGGAAAGAAGGGGAGACTGAATGACAGGACAGTTGGCAGAACATGAGCATGCCATCGGTGGGGGTGAGGCACTAGGGGAAGCTTTGATGGAAGAGGCGGATTTTTAGGAGTGATTTTTTAGTCTATCATAAGAACTAGACTGGAGAGTTGTAAATTAGTGAGGGGTTAGCTCGGACGTCCATTCAGGTGCTGATGCTCTTTCATTCCCTCATGTATCGAAAGAGTGGGAGGGGTCATGATTTTTCTCTTACTGTGAGATACCACTCATCCTGGACACTTGTGGGCCCAGCTCACTTTGTTGGTGAACCTTAGAAGTACCGTGGTGGACCACGACCAGGCTCATGGGAGAACTTATTACCCCAAGCCTAGCGGCCTAGCCCACAGCCCTTCCTTCCTCCCCCTTAATGGAGTGTGGGAGTTACATCTGATCACACCCTACTTGGATTGAGGTATTACCAAGATGCTGCCGAGCTGGAGATCAGGGGCTCCACAATGGTGGGTGTTGTATGCCTGAATTACAAAAGGAAACTTCCTTGGCCAAGGAGCTTACAATCTTAGTATGAGATGACACATAATGGGTGGACGCAACCGGTGAAGAAGGGAATGCAAGGAAGCAACAGGAGTTCTCCGATTGGCTCGCTAAGCAGCGAGCCCTTCCAAAAGGGAACGCAGAGTGCTGTGACTGGGAGCCGCCTTTTGAAGTGAGGCGAAGTCTTTGATCTGGGCCAGCCTTACCACAGGGCAATTCGGTAGGGGTGTGCATTTCGTTTTCGTAACAAAATATTACAATAACAAAAATGAAAATGACGTCTTGTAATAGCAAAAACAAAATAATAATAATAATGAAAATAACAAAAATCTTTGTTTTCATTATTGTCTTTTTTGGTAATTTCCAGGAATTTCCAGTATTACTGATATTTTGGAAATTACTGAAAAATAACGATATTACTGGAAATTACTGAAAAATAATGAAAACAAAAATAAATAATGAAAAAGATAACAAAAACAGATGCAATTTTAATAATGAAATTTTTTCTTCTTCTTTGCACACCCCTGCAATTCAGAACAACTACCCTGGAGCCCACAGTTTTTCCTACTCCTGGGGGCCGTACGGTGGCCCCTGTTTTCACCAGGGCAGGATATGGGGCCCTCAGTCCCTCCCAGTGGGGCCCTAAACATGACCTCTTTTAGAGCTCTGCAGAGTGTCCCACTGAGGGGATAGGGGGATGGGGATGGGGAGGGGTTACCAGGGGGAGGAAGGGGCTACCAGGAACCCCACATTTTATCTTTGTCCTGGGCCCTACAAATTCTAAGGCCGACCCTGGCTCTGAATTTTGTGATGTTGGGTGGATGGAAAGTTACGAACGTACTGACAGCAATTTCTGCTTGTCTTTACATCCAAAGCATCTTGCTAGAGTTAGTAGGGCTGAAACAGGTATCCAGCTGTATCTGCAATATCCATCCTGCTCCAGAAAGGGATGGATACTGAGTGGTTTCCATTTATTATTTGGTGGATTAACCAGTTAACCGTGTTACCAATGTGCCGTGTTACCGCAGCATGCCGTTTACTGTGTCACTGTTTTGTCATTTATCGTATTTGCTTTCCTGGTTACCCCCTCCCGCGGACCTAGACTAATGATGGTAACATTCAGTTGCGCCAGTACCATGGTAACATGATAAACTGGTTAACTGTCATAGTAGTATCTGGTTAACTGGTTTGTGGCAATTAGCCACTGTGGTAATTCATTTATCGAGAAGGCAGCCCTACCATTTTCATTTTAGTGTTTTTATTTTTGTTTGCAAATACCCCTTCATTATGGGGTGGATTTTTTTTGTAAATGACCATACCATTTTCATTTCCCCTTCATTGATTTTTTTTTGTTTAAAATCACTGCACCATTTTGAAAAAGGGCAGAGTGGTCCAGCAGCCATTGTGTACATGCTCAGTGATTTTTATTTTTAATTAAATAATTTTAAAAGCACCGCTGCTAGCACCTTGCTGAATGCGCAGAACCGCCCGGGTGGCCATTTTGTGCATGCGTGGGTATTTTTATTTTATTTTTTATTTTTAAACAAAAATGGATGAAAGCAAACAATAATTGTTTTCTTATTCATCCATTTTCGTAACATTAGTTACAAACACAAATGGGGCTCCTTTTATTTTCGTAACTGATAGAAAATGTTACAGATGCGCACCCCATTGATTTATGGCAGAAGAACTGCCAAACTGTCTGGATGTTGGATGTTATCAATGGATAGAGCTGAAGCAAGTACCCACAAAAATGGGGATACTATACTTGTTGAGTTTCCAGCACCTGAACTGACTCGAAAATTTGGGTCCCGATTTGCGTACCTGGTGCCCCAGAAAGCTGACTTCCAGTCCCAGGATACTGACTTTCTGTCCTGATTAAATTACCAATTTTTCAGGTAGTCGATTACCTGATTGGTGATTGGATAGCCAAAATGGCATTTAAAAATATGGTTATTACTGACGGGTCCTAAATTAGTCACTCATTTGAGCTCTAACCATGGATAATCATTGAACTATTCAGTTCTGCTTTACTAGTTAGACACATAACTGCACACACTCACAAGGCCTTTCTGGAAATGCGGTCTGTGTGAGTCGAGAGATGTCAAATATAGAACATTCCTTTCATCGCGGGCTGCCAGGAGAAATTAATAATAAAAATAATAATCCAAATCCCTTTTTCCAGCAGTGCCAAATCTCGAACGTATAGTTCCAAGCTGAGGCTGTATACAATGAAATTTTCTTCTCTTTAATCTGCCAGGATTATGAATGTTTCACTGCTTGAGTCGCTGTGAAAAAACAATCACTGGTTTGGCAATGCTAACAGCCGTTAATCTAATGGTGCCAAATGCAAGTTCCCACAAATCGCGTGTGCCAAGCTGACAGGGGAGACAAAGTGTTTCTTTACGTTGGGCTGGGGGAAGAATTCCATCCTCGGGTGGATGTGCCACTCTGCTGAAATGTACAGGGACTAATTGCTCCGAAAGTTGCAATGTCAAACCCAAGCAATCGTCAGTTTTGGCATCTATGACATTCGCCTACCTCTAGAGCTGTCTTTGGCTCTGTATGGTAAGAATATAACAAGAGCTGTATTGGATCAGACCAGTAGTTCATCTAGTCAAGCATCCTGGCTCCAACAGTGGCCAGCTTCAGTTGCTACAAAGAAGTGCGCCAAGAGGTCATAATGGAGTCAGAGGGATCACTTTCCTCCGATTGTCTCCCAACCCCTGCCAATCAAAGATCTCCTCCTTCCTGTGACCAACTTGACTAATAGCCATTGATGGCCCTATCCTCTAAGAACTTATCCAAATCCTTTTGGGACCATAGTTATGTTATTGGCCTTCACAACATCCTCTGCCAGTTTAAGAGACAAAGTCGTTTAGAGGATACCCTTTTATTGGACCAACTTCTACTGGTGAGTGTGCAAACTTTCGACCTTCAAAGAGGAGCCCACAAGGCTTGAACCAGGGCTTTCAAGCTCCCGGGGAGGTGCCTTGCCCAGCGAGCCATCTGGAAGCAGCTGAAAGCACCAGCCAGGGCATACAAATTCTGTGTGCGTCAAAGCAGCCCAGCCCACGGAGTTTCCTGACTGACTGGGTGTGACCTCTAAAGGGATTAGCTGGGTGAAGGTATTTAACTTCTACATCTCCCCTTTCTTTGAGTTTGCCAGTGCAACAGATCAGAGTCTACCCCTTAGGCTTCTGTGTTACTGGACTCATCCCAGTTCCCATGCTTCCGCCTCACTGCTCTCCAGTCTTTATTATCTTCCAACTTCATGGCTCCTTTCTGGCTCCTGGACTCCAGCCTTTGCTAACTGCAGCCTCATTCATCCTGTGGTTCCTGCACTTCCACCTATGTTATCTCCTGTTTGCCCACTGGTCTGGGTACACTGGGGTTGGGCCTAGTCCCAAATTGGCACCCACAACCTGGTCCTTACACCCGCTAAGCTACTGGGCTATCATAACTTGGGTGCTCGGATTAGGGATGGGTCGAAACAATGATTCCATTTTTGTGGAAATGTTCTGTGAAACTGGAATAGTTGCTCCGGTTTTTGACCGGAATTCTGATTGGAATCTTTTTCAATCAGAATCACAATCAAGCACACACACACACCCCCAAACCCCTGCTCATCGGCACATTGTTTTGTTCAGTCTGATCAAACATTGGAACGAACGATCAGACCACTTGTTTGTTCCAATTTCCAATGAGACCAGATGAAATTCCTGGTTCTAATGGAATCGGAACCAGGTGAAAATTTCACCTTGAACTCTGGCTTGGTTTACCTAATTATCGGGTTCTGACTGGTATTCGGATTGGTGCCAAGTTCTGACGTGATACTAGAGCTGAGAGAAGAGCAAGTGTTCCCATTCTGTAGGGAAATATACGAGCCCTTTGAGATTGGTTGCGAGTTTCTGTCGGCGCGTCATCCGTTTCCAGTGGTGATTCCATGCTTCTGCCAGCTTTTTTTGGTCATTTTCATCACTTTCTGGGACTTTTCATCACTTTCTGGAACTTGGCACTTTCCAGGAATTTTACAGCACTTTTATGACAATTTCCATTTTCCAGCACTTCCCCGATACTTAGCTGGCATGTTTGCGTCTCCACGGTGCCTGGGGGTGCGTGTGGGGCATAAATGGGGCTTGGGACCCGACCCATTGCTGTCCCATTCAACTTGCAAAAAGTAACGGAAAATGGCGGAAACAGCAGGAAAGCCGTTAAGTTTCCATGTCACGTGAATGGAGGTGAATGCCCTGCTTCTGACGGAAGCAGCATTTACTGTGATTTCTCATTTCAGGCCTACTTGATACCAGCCTGAGGAGGGGCTCTGCATAGCCCAAAAGCTTGCATGCCCTCACCAACAGAAGGTGGCCCAATAAAAGAAACCATCTGAACTTCTTTGATTTCACCTATTCATTTTGGGACCAACACAGAAACCACATACTCTCAGATTCCTCTGAAGAAGAGTTCCTTCTGTTCTCACTCACAGAAACCACCCCAATAAAAGGTCTCAGCTTAACTACGTTGTCTCTTGCCTGACTAAGACCGCATTCGCACCTGACAGCAGCGACTCCCGCGAGGCAAAGACGTGGTGGTGAGAGGAGCAGGATGCCAAGAGTACCGCCGATGCAAATGGGGTTCTACCGCGACTTCCCTCACGAATGACAGGGCTCAAACTTTGTGGCAGAACCCCATTTGCACGGGTTGTACTTCCGGCATCCGGCTCCTCCTCCCGCCGTGTCTTTGGTTCATAGGTGCGTTGCCATCAGGTGTGAATGCAATCCAACACTTGGAACCAACTCAGCAACTATACTCTTATTTACTAGTTGGAGACTGCAGCCGCCCTCTCTCTCTCTGGAAATCAATGAAGTTATCAAACCAGAATACCCAAAGAAGAAGATATGCAACCACCCATTTCAGTCAAATATTCTTGAGCTAGTGGGAGGGCTATCCAAAAATATGGCTAATACTGACAAATATCTAACCCCGTATTTGTTTCATTTCTACCAAGCAGGATTTATTTTAGGAAAGATGACAAATAGCAATATGTTTCAGCTTATTTGACTTCCCACAGAGGTGCAATGCGCAGCCCACAGCTAGAGAAACACGGAGCCACTGAAGTTTTATTACCCAGGAACGCTGTAAAATGAAGCCATGTCCCCAAAGCTCTTCAGATGAGTTGTTTTGAGGTGGGAGGAAAGAGAAGAGAACTGTGGATAAATCTTGAGTTAATTTCTAATCCAGGGCAAGAATTTCTTTATTCTACACTTGGGGGTGGGGGGTGCGCTGAATCAGAGGCGTTTGCGGCCTGCTCCTCTCACCCAATAACAACACAAACCCCTTATGTATGTGGGAACTCAATAGCCAGTCTGTCTAGCTCTGTAATGCTAGGATAAGCTGATGAAGGCTACAGAAGACTGGCTGTGAAAAGCAACGTTCTTCAGCCTGTGCCTGCGGGAGGCATTTATGCTAGAGTAATATTTCCAGTAGATATTAAATAGAGGCCAGGAGAAATCCCCGCTGTCTCGGTTGTTCCCCTTTCTCCTCCTCGCGTAGTGAACGGCAGGAATTTATACGGGGATTTTTCAACAATTAACATCAGTGTTACCTAAACTGTGGGTTTCCTGCAGAACTGGGTGGCTCTTTCTACTGGGTTATTTGAACACGGTGCCATGATGTTCGTTGCGCCTGCTGACCTTGTTTTTTCTTTCTTTTCCTTTTGCTCTGTTCATTCAAGTCAGGGCTACGAGAGTTAGTGAGAAGACACAGCATCATAGCTGGTACAGAGATCAGCTTTCCTCGAGGGGAGCTTGTTTTAGTACAAGACTTGGCTGTAGAGCTGAAACAAGTACCCACAAAAGCGGGTACACCTGTCGAATTTGCGGTACTCATTTCAGCTTGAATATTTCGGGTTCTTTTTGGTACCTGAACAATCAGAATTCCAATTTTTGACCCATTTTTTTAACATCCAGTCCTGGCATTTTGACCTCTGGTTCCAGATTTATGGATTTTTTTCAGGCATTTTGGGGGGTAATTTGGGGAACTCGAAAACTGAAATATTGGGTTTCAGGTACTTGAACGGTATTCTGGTGCCAATCCAGATACCTGAAATGGCACTTGAAATTTTGGTTTTACCTGTGGGGAACAACACCTGTTGAATTTGTGGTACTCATTTCGACTTGAATATTTTGGGTTCGTTTTGGTACCCCAAATGGTGTCCAGTTCGGTACCTGAAAAATCAATCTTCTGTTTTTGTCCCAATTTTTTAATTTCTGCTCCTGGAATTTTGATCTCTGGTTCCAGAGTTCTAAAAAAAAATTTAGTCATTTTTTTTTTGTAATTGTGAAAACTGAAATATTGGTTTTCGGGTATTTGGGTGCTGATCCAGATACCTGAAACGGCACTCGAAATTTTGGTTTTACCCGTGAGTAACAAATCAGGTACCCCTTTCATCTCTAATTAATTTCTTTGTGGCTGATTATTTTGCTGGGCTATTATCTTGGCACCTCCTCCTAGCTGAGCCTTAGGGCTTCTATTCCTTCCTCATCCTGCTTGTCCTTCGATACTGTTAACCACATCTTTCTCTTTGATCCTCTTCACGCCCTCATTTTTCAGGGCTCAGTTCTCAGCTGGCTCTCCTGTCTCCCTTGCTGGCACCTTCTCCGTCTCCCTTTCTCTTGGCAAGAGTTTCACAGGATCAAGGGCAGGGGTGGGGGACCAAGAGCTATATTTTGATCTACTGGTGGATCACAAGCTTGTCTCCAGAGCCACAAGTAGATCACAATCTAGCTCTTGGTCCCCCACAGTGGATCACAGTGTCATAGATCATGTTTGGGGAGAAGAGTGGGACCAGTGCCTCAAGGAATGTCTCCAGGGTGGAGACAGGCTGGAACTCCTGCAATATTTATTTATTTATTACAAATATTTATATCCCGCACCCTCCTGCACACTGACAGCTCGGGGCAGCGAACAACACAAACAGTCACCTATAAAATCCTTTTAAAATACTACAAACAATTAAAAATATGAAAATACCAAAAACAGAAAGACTAAAAGACAGAAAAAAACCACTCCCTCCAATCCCCCCACCCTCCCCACGCCCCTCCCCGAAGGCCCGGCGGAACAACTAGGTCTTACAATACCTTGTGAAAGAGGGGAGGGCTGGGGACAGATGGGCCTCCATCGGGAAGGAGTTCCACAGCCAAGGTGTGGCCACAGAGAACACCCTCTCTGCCGTCACCACCCGGAATGGCTGGGGGATCTTGAATTGGGCACCTCCGGTCGATCGCAAGGGCCGCGAAATGACCCGGGGCCTGAGGCGGTCTTGCAGATAAGCAGGATACAAGCCATTTAGGGCTTCATAGGTCATCACCAACACCTTGAATTGTGCCCGGAAGACAATAGGCAGCCCGTGCAGAGTACGGAGCACCGGTGTAATGTGTTCGCGGCATCCCATCCCTGTTAGGAGATGGGCCGCCGCATTCTGTACCAGCTGCAGCCTCCAGACAATCCTCAGGGGTAGCCCCACGCAGAATGCGTTACAGTAGTCTAGTCAAGAGGTAATGAAGGCATGGATGATGGTGGCCAGATCTAAGTCTGAGACATACGGCCGCAGATGTAATTGGCAAAATGCTCCCGTCACCACAGCCTCCACCTGACAATGCAGGCGGAGTTGCAGGTCAAGGAGCACCCCCAGACTACAAACCTGAATGGCCAAAGGGGGGCAGACCCCACCAATGATGGGAGCCATCACCCCCCTCAGCTCTACCCACCAACATCACCTCCGTCTTGTCGGGATTCAGCCTCAGACGGCTCGCCCACATCCAGTCCCCCACAGCTGCCAAGCACCGGGCAAGCACCGAGACTGCCGGGCCTGGGTCTCTGGAAAACTAGAGGTAGAGTTGTGTATCATCGACGTACTGATGACATCGCACACCGAACCCTCTCATGACTTCACCCAAAGGCTGCATATACACGTTGAACAGGAGAGGGGACAGAATAAACAGGAGAGGGGACAGAATAGAACCCTGCGGGACTCCACACGTCAGGTTCTGGGGAGATGACGTACATTCCCTGAGAAGCACCCGCTGAGTTCTCCCTGCCAGGAATGAGTGGAACCATTCAAGAACAATCCCACTCACCCCGGCCCAGTCCCGCAGGGGCGCCACCAACATCTCGTGATCAACGGTATCAAACGCCACCGACAGATCCAATAAGATCAAAATAGATGATCTGCCCTGATCCAGTTCATGGCACAGGTCATCAACCAAGGCCACAAGTGCAGTCTCCGTGCCAAACCCAGGGCAAAAGCCAGACTGCGAGGGATCAAGAAAACTGACCCAGTCCAGATGCCCCTGTAACTACTGGGCCACCACCCGTTCAATAACCTTCCCTAAAAAGAGAAGGTTAGAGACTGGCCGATAGCCGACCAGGGAGTCAACGTCCAAAGATGGCTTCTTGAGCAGAGGCCGCACCACCGCCTCTTTGAGATGGCTTGGCACTCTGCCCTCCCTAAGGGAGGCATTGACCACCCCAGCCAGCAACAGCCCTAACGTCTCCCAGCTAGCCTTCACCAGCCAGGACGGGCACGGATCTAATTCACAACAGGTGGCCCAAACTGTCCCAACAACCTCCACCGCATCAGCGGGCGACACCCACTGGAACTGATCCCACAACAACAGACATGGCGGGGCTTCCCCTACCTCTGATTCGCCCACTGTCACAAGTGCAGCATCGGTCATGATGGGTATGGGGAGGAATGCGATGTACTGTCTGCACAAACACAGCAGGGAAGGCTCTCTCTAACATGAAGTGCTGCTCTCCACTCCTGAGACCAGTTGCTGAGATGGCCAAAGCCGGGAGCCAGTGGGAGAAGTCCTAGTAGATTGCCTGAGGTTGACCACTAGATCAAGTGAATCATCTGCACCATAAGTCAGCAATGTGATGCAGCAGCTAAAAAGGCAAACACTGTTCCACGATGCATCAACCAAAGCATTGTCTGTAGGACTCAGACACCTCTGGTCTAGAACCAAGGCCCCTGAGGTAACTGTCAGCCGCCGCAGCCGCTGTCTGGCGCGGCGGCCCCCCCGAAGGCTCGTGACCCCCGCTCCACTCACCCGGAGTGCAACGCCGCCTCCGCTACAGGCGCCCCCAGCCGGAGGCGCCGAAGGAAAAAGCGGCCAGGAAAATGGCTCCCTGACCAGGTGGAGGGAGGCCGGGCTGACCAGCCCCCGCACCACTCGGAACAGCTCCGCTGGATGGGATTTAGCGGACGCTATAAGTGCAGCAAAGAACTCTTTCTTTGCTGTTCGCATAGCAACGGCATAGGCTTGTAAACTTGCTCTGTGCCGCAACCTGTCGGCTTCAGCACGTGAACGACGCCACCGTCGCTCCAACCGCCTTCCCTCCTGCTTCAGCACCTGCAGCCCCTCCGAAAACCAGGGAGGCCTGCGGTGCTGCTGCCTGGGAAGCGGACGCCTCAGAGCTATCCGATCAATGGCCTCTGTCAGCAAGACGTTCCACAGCTCGACGAGGCCATCAATGGGACAGCCGTCCAGAGGGTATATCCCCCAAAGTCTCCCAGAACCGCTCCGGTTCCATCTGTCTACGGGGGCGAACCATTCAAATAGGTTCCACGCTCCTCTGCGGGCAAACGTGCACCGGGAGAGGGGCCTGCAGGAGGTAATGGTCTGTCCATGACCAGGGCATAGCTGATATCTCCTCCATCAACGGACCCCTGGCCTCAAGGCGGGTGCAAAACACAAGGTCTAAGGCATGTCCCCCCGGGTGTGTCAGGCCGCTGACCCTCTGGGACAGGCCCATGGTTGCCATGGCAGCCACGAACTCCCGCTCCGCACCCCCAAGATTGGCGTCAATGTGAATGTTGAAGTTCCCCAAGACTGTCGTCTTCGGGGATCGCAACACCACTCCCGACACCAGATCCACTAGAACATGCAGGGAGGCCGCCGTACCGGTGGGTGCGCGGTATACAAGCAGCACTCCCAAACTGTCCCCTGCCACATCAGACACCAGATGGAGACCCTCAACCCCCATTATGGATTGCACCGGATACCTCCCAACAGCCCAACCCTCCCTAAAAATCATGGCTATGCCGCCCCCCCTCCCCCCGTCCCTCTGACTGGCAGGGACCGTGTCTATTCCATTACTTTATAAAGCACCAGGTACATTGCTACTTGATAATAATAATAATTTAAAATAAATAAATAATGAATGAAGTGTTCTATCCTGGAATGACAGTGGTTTGGTTTTGTTTTTATGCTAAAGCCCTTTGACTCCGAAATGTTCTTCCTATCTAAGCTACAAAATCTCTCCATGCTGAGAAGAACCAGGCGAGGGTGTGTGCATGTCTGCCCTAATTGGCCATGGGGGCATGCAGACACAAGCCAAGGGGGACTGTTTAAGATTCATAATTAGGTTTTTTCCTCCCCCCTTATATATAAAAATGAAGCATGAAGCACCATCTTTTCCTGAGGTAGATCATAATCCTCAGGTAGGTTTTCCGGAGTGAAGTGTTGAGAGGGCGGGAGCAGAGTGTCTGTGTTCAGTTCCAGACGTGGGGGTGGGGGCCAGGGGCAGTAAAGGAGAAGAGGGGAAGATGATCTAGGGGGGGTGGCAGAGGAAAAGGGGTGGGTGGAGAAATAGTCAGAAACAAGGGCAGAATGTTGAGGAGGAGCAAGGCCGTGGAGAGCTTGAAGATGAAGGCAAGACGTTTGCGTTGCATACAATGGGAAGCAGAGGTGGCAGGGGCTTAGCTACCATAGCTGCAGCAAGGGCAGCTGCATCGAGCAGGACCCACACTCCTGGCGGGCCTACAGTGCATGGAGACTCTGCGTGCATGAGTGGGGGGGCAGGACAAAAGGGGGTCAATTTCCCATTATGCACCAGGGCCCCTTTCAATCCAGCTAGGCCCCTGAGAGGAGCCCGGGGACTGAACACAGCAGCATGGAGGAGTTTTGCAGGGAAACGAGGCTGATGCCAACGTACTTTCTGTGTGTGAGGACGAGTGTGTCTATCCCAGAAGAAGCAAAGTTCAGGTGGGATCCAAAATGGAGTAACAATAGGTGCGCCTGGACGGGAGAGAGATTGCCCCCTTTTGTAGCCAGAAATATCCCATTGTCTCTCATTGTGCATTGTCTTCCCTTAAAGGACTCAGGGGGCCTTACAATAAAATGAATTACAATACTCAAGATACGCCCCCCCCCATACAATCCACTCCCCACAAATTCTATCCCCACCCACCCAATGCCATTCCACCTGCTCCCGCTCCCTCCTCTCATTCTTTCCCACTGTCCCCTCTCACCAGGAGGTTGTGCCAGTGATGTCCCGACCCAGCGTATCCCTCCAGCTTCGCTGTAGCACCCCACATAGCCCGTAAAAGATGTTAAATTACATGGTGCATGGATGATGGGGCCACATGCTTACAGAAGGATGGATGGAGGCGCAGGGTGGCTAAGGCTACTAGCACCCACTCCTCTCAGTCTGAAGGGATTAAACTGGGCGTCAATTCCCTTGGAAGGTGACAGGAAGACTACCGTTAAATTGCAAGCCCGTCCCTTGTGGCAGCCTAGCGCTGGATTCTGCTGCAAGGTCCCAAATCTGGTAGGCCTTGGGCGGAACTTTGTGAATGATTAATGATTGATTCAGCATTTCTATAGTGGAGGGGTGGGGAAACCTCAGGTGTGGGGGCTTGGTGACTGGTTGCCAGCTTTTCTCTGGCCCCTTTCCAGTTCCTGCACAGAGAAGTGACTGCAGATTGCGGTTTGTAGTGGGCCTGCTTCTGCAACAGCTTACCCCCAGAGTGGGGCTGCTCTGTGGCCCCACTACCGGCCCAACACAACCCCCAGCTAGTTATAATGTCCGCACAGCCTGAGCAGAGCCAAACGGCATGTTTCTCCCCCTTTTGATGGCCGGGCCGATCGGAGAAGTCGCAGAACAAAGCACCAGTGTCAGAGAATGAGGACAATGTTGCACGCCGAGACAACACTTTCTTTCTCCTCTAGGAATATATTAATATAAGCGAACGGCTGTTTGTCAGCTAGATAGGGGGATAATTGGAGAGCTCAGATTAACAAGCCAAGGCTAGACTCCAAGGCGCGGCGTGGGCTGTGGATTGGTTACAGCTGGAGCAACCAAGAAAGAGAATCCTGGGATGTGCAACTCCTCTCCTGCCACCCTCTCCTGGTGGCTGTGGCATGGCTGTAAGTGGAGCTGAAAAGAATAGTAAAAGAAACCAGACAAATCTGTTGAATTTATCCTATCCAAACCATAAATGGCGAATCCATTTCTGTTCTGTTTGGTATCAGTTTTGGTTATTTTGGGTTAATTTTTTCCCCTCAGTTTTGGTTCTTTTGGTTGCACCTTCTCGGCAATATTAGAACTATGATGTATGCACAGTTGCTGAAAACGATGGGTGCTTTTAGATGGAAGGCACTGACACCTCTGCTCCACCGCACACTTGGGCAGCCTGTCCGTCTGAAGGTGGGTCAGACAGAGAGAGGTGGGGCAGGCACTGCCTGCTCTGGGGCACCTCAGCTGGCAGGGCTCCGGAACATCCCAGAGTGCACTGGGGCATTGGCTGGAGGCAGAGCAGCAGTCTGTCTACTCAGTAAACGGCTGCAGCAGCTCTGCTCCTGGACGGGAGTTGCCTCGGATGATGTCATAGAGTTGTGGGCAGCAGCCTAGAGCAGCAGCCGATCCGCCCACAGCTCTATGGTGTGTGGGAGGAGGCACTGCATGGATGCACTGCGGGCCACAGTAGCCACTGGATCAATTTCAAACAGATCCAAGTCTGACTGCAAGCGGGTAGACGCAGGGGTGCACGCCCAGACTTTCTCTGGAGTTCAGCAATCCCCTGGGTCCGTCTAAAGACACCTGATGTAACTAAAATACTGAAATGACTAAAAATCTCAAATAACCAAACCAAGGTAACGAAAAAGGAATACCTGTAAAAACGGATATTTCGGCTGTGGGTATTATTTGGATATTCAGAGGGCTACCTGAAAATGGGGATGATATCTGTAAGTAATAAATCAACTGCCCATTTCAGCTCTGAATGCTACCAGACATAATGGTAGCTACTTGAGTTTAGCTGTACATGAAGTTTACGTTTGTAGTGGTGACTACACGACCAGGCACACGTTCAACATGGGTTGGGGGCTAGGACTGAAACATCTCCAGCAAAAATGAGCAGACCCATCCAAATTCTGGTACCAGAATCAACGTAAAGATATTGGGCACTAATTAATATCCGATTGCAATCCAGGTTGGGTATCCGATGTCCCAGGATGCCAACTTCCAGTCCTGGTTTTTCAGTTTTCCAGCCTGATTTTTCAGTTTTTTGTCCTGATTTACCCATCGGGAACCAGAAAATTGAAAAATCAGTACCAGTTTTTAAGGTATTCCGGTACCCAATTGGTGATCAGGTAGCCCGTTGAATACCTGACATGGTACTTGGAAATGTGGGTATTATCCACGGGTACCAAATTTGGTACCCGTTTCAGCTTTAGTTGGCTCCCAAAAAGTCCTGGGTGAGGACAACACGAGTTTCCTACCAGCCCATAGCTGCAGTTACATCTAGGTACACGCATCCCCACCGCTTGCGGTCTATGGTCATCTGAGACGCCATAGAGGCAAGATTTTGGCAGGGAAAGCTTTGCTCTTCATGGGACTGGCAAATCAAACAGTGGGGGCAAGGGAAAGGGAAAATTCCATGCAAATCCCTCATTGGCGGCTAAACCCGTATTCATTCTCATTGGCCCTTTAAATGATACTTGGCAGCAGTGATGCGGCAGTTGCAAGCTAGGAATGAGTGAGGGAACGGTTGCAATTCCAAGGAGTGCCAGCTTTGCAAAATGCATGGTGCTTTAGATTAATGACAAGACTGCCCTGGGTGCAGCTGCGGGGAGGAGACCATTGGGCATCTGCTCTGACATGCAGCTGCAGTGGCGTTTGTAGAACCAGCCACACGATCGTGATGGCCTTTAAAAATCTGCCACGCGATGGCTCTGTAACATCTGGGACGTCACCGGGGCTTCTCAGTGTCCTTATGGTCCCTGGCTGCTAGGTTGGCAGCTGGTGATTAGTGTCATTGGACCTTGTAGAAATGGGTACGTCAGAGTGGTCATTAGACGCCCAGTCGTAGAGCTCTCCAGGATGAATTTATCCTCTAGTGCAACTTGGAGCTTATTCCCCCAATGTGAATAAAAACGGTAGAGCAGCCTTTGGGTCAGAGGTGTAGCTAGGTTGGAATGGGCTCTGGTGCAGAAGATGGAATGGGCCCCCTGAGGCACTTACCAAGTCTTCAGTGGGTGCTAACCACCCATTGTCCTATGTACTTATTCCCATGGCCATGGTCCCCACAATATGTTGGACCCCAGTGCAGCTGCATCACTTGCGCCTATTAGATGAATACCCGCCAAAACAGGTATACCCGTAGAAATTGTGGTACTTGTCCTGACCCGTTATCCTCAGGTGTTAATCAGAGACTGAGTAGTACCCAGCACCAGCAGGCTATCTGAGGGTATTTGTAAACTAGACGGTAGCCCACTGGAGTCCGTGTTCGGTTCATGCAGGCCCCACTCACATGCTTTAGCATGTAGAGCTAATAAACAGGCAGCCCCCTGCCCGCGTTTCATGCGCTGGCAGCAACCTCCACCAGTGGCGCCACTCAGCGCGTTCCCTCTCCCTGGCCCTGGCTCTGGCGGAAAGGAGGGTCATGGTCAGAGAAGGCTTCTCTCCTGGCCGTGACCCCGCTTTTCCATCAGAAGCAGCGCTAGCAGGCTCTTCCAGCTGACAGGTGTCTGCAAAAGGAGAGAGGGATTGCGCTCTCTCAGCTGAGAGGTGGCTGCAAAAGGAGAGCAGGATTGCGCTCTCAGCTGAAAGGTGTCTAGGAAAGGAGAGAGGGATTGTGCTCTCTCAGCTGAGAGGTGGCTGCGAAGGAGAGAGGGATTGCGCTCTCTCAGCTGAGGTGACTGCAAAAGGAGAGCGGGATTGTGCTCTCAGCTGAGAGGTGTCTAGGAAAGGAGAGAGGGATTGCGCTCTCTCAGCTGAGAGGTGGCTGTGAAGGAGAGAGGGATTGCGCTCTCTCAGCTGAGAGGTGGCTGCGAAAGGAGAGAGGGATTGCGCTCTCTCAGCTGAGAGGTGGCTGCGAAAGGAGAGCGAGATTGCGCTCTCTCAGCTGAGAGGTGGCTGCGAGAGATGAGAGGGATTGCGCTCTCTCAGCTGAGAGGTGGCTTCAAAAGGAGAGAGGGATTGCGCTCTCTCAGCTGAGAGGTGGCTGCGAAAGGAGAGAGGGATTGCGCGCTCTCAGCTGAGAGGTGGCTGCGAAAGGAGAGAGGAATTGTGCTCTCTCAGCTGACAAGTGGCTGCGAAAGAGATAGGGATTGCGCTCTCTCAGCTGACAGGTGTCTACGAAAGGAGAGAGGAATTGCGCTGTCTCAGCTGAGAGGCAGCTGCGAGAGGTGAGAGCAAGACAGTGAGTGCAGGAAGGACCTTCTCCAGAGGGTCTGGGCCCGCACTCCTTTCTCCGTTTGGGAAAGGAACGGAGGGGCAATGATCCACAGGGCTCCTGCGCTCCCCCCACCCCATTGAGGAGCTTTGCCCCTTCCGGTTCCTTTCCCAATTCGAGAGAGGAGTGCGGGCACAGATCCTCTGGAGAAGTTCCTTCCTGCACCCCCTGCCTTGCTCTCTCCTCTCATAGCTGCCTCTCAGCTGAGAGAGTGCACTAGGCACAACTGTATGGTGCTGGTGGGCCCAGATGTGGGCGATGCCCCTGCCATGTCCCTTCCCAAGTTTTCACCATGGCTCTGTAACCACTGTAGAACCAGAATTTGAGGACAGGTTACCGATTGCATTTACGTGTTAACTTGGCTCGGGGTTAGCTAATCCAGAAATCCTGTGATAAGTCTATACAGGATCAAGCTCTTAGTGCTGGGATGGGGACTCTCAGGTCCGGGGGTCAAATGTGGTCCAGCATGACTAGTTTTTATTTGTCCTCTTTCCAGTTCCTGCATCTGGCCCCTGGATCCAGTTCCTAGTACCCCCAAATACTGAAAGACTGAGTTCAGGGGAAGGGAGCAGAGATGAGGTCCGGCACACAAGGACAGGGGGCAGATCTGAGGCACAGAGCCATGTTCTGGGCCCTCCTCTTCTCGAACCTTACCCACCCCCAACTTCCATGAGGCCCTCAGAATTTGTAGTGATTTTCAATGCTGCCCCTGAGAGGGAAAGGTTTTCCCACCCCTGTCTTGGTGAGAAATTACTCTTGGTACAACTTGCTTGAGTGTAATTGGGGCCAGCAACATCTGGAGCTATCTTAGGGCAATGATTTCTGTCTCTTTAAACTCAGTGCCTGATTAGTAAGTGTGCTGAATTAACAGCATCAGTCAAAGAGTGAGCTGAGCTGTATTGAAAGATCAGTAGAATGGCACGGGAATGTGCAGTACGCTACAAACTGAAGGCTCTGGGAATCTGAATACCGTCCCAGGTAACCAGAGGCGATCCTACAGCTGTGCTTAGCTTGGAGGCACATTGATGTATTTGTGGGCAATCCAGGATGGGACCGATGCTACAACAGAACCACCTCATAGAGAAGTGGAGTAGTATAATCCTAGCTGGATGGACACCCCCATCACAACTTCCAGAAATATGCTCCCTCTGCCATTACCTTGGTTCCTTCTGCACTGCCTTTAGATTCTACTGCAACAGGAAAATTCTCGGTCAACTAGTTATACCAGTTTTTTGAGAACCAGAAAATCTAGCCGTATCTCATTGAAATATAAGGCAGAGACTTTGAACTGTGCTTAAGAGTCCTTTAAAACTGGGGTGCCCACAAAATGCCTCCCAGTTTGCGTGTCTGAACCCACAAGACAGGTAGTCAGATGTACAATTATCCATCTGCCCTGAGATGTGCCAAGTCTCCACATGCAGGGGCATGAGGACAGAGCAAACAGACATAACTTCTGAACATAATTAGAGAGATTTTCTATTTGGAAAGGTTTTTCACAACTCTAGGAATGTACAGGTATTAGGCTGCAAGGAATCTTCTTTATTTTGCTGTGAAGTGAGTAGAAACATGTTATGGCTTATAAAAAATGAATGAATGAATATGCTAGACCATTAGATTAAAAAAGCATGTGTCCCCTGATTGATCCAGAATCTGAAAACTGTCACTGAAAGAAAACTTTGTCTGTACTTTTGCATCTCCTGAGACACGCGCACACACACACACACACACACACGATACTGTACCATTTAAAGAGCAAAAATAATATATGACCCACCTTCTTTGCAGTACGTTTTTACATGCCGCCCCCCACCCCCAGGTGTGCAGGCAGGTGTGCGGAGGGGGGGACATCCGTATAAACGCTGTGGCGGTGGGTGGGGGTGATGGGTGTTGCACGGGCAGTGGGGGGGTGCGTCCGCACTTGCGATCCACACCCATCTCCACCCATCACCCACGCACGGAGCCATCCGGCAAACTGGAAGAGGTTCTATGTGTGGAGTCTGACCCATCTCCACCCACTGGGGCAGCACACTCATTCTCCCGCCCACCACTGCCCATGGAAAAAGGGCCTTACTGCTGGTTTGACATATTTCATCCAAACGAAATTGCAGTGAAAATGTATTATTTGAAAAGTACATGATTTTTTGGTGTGAAAAAAACCATCCTTTCGACACTTCCTAATTTGTGGTGAAAACTTAAAAAAATATTGACGCCACGTGGCGGCGATGTTTAGCTTTGACTTTTTTTTTTTGCCAAATTCAATTTGTCAAAATGTCCATTTTCAGTTTAGAAATGTCAAAATCAGTTTTGAGTTGTTCCACAAAGGCATTGTTCCCTACTCACTGACTCCATGTGCTCTGCTCCGTCCAAGCTAGAAGGAACAATCTGAACTGGGATTTGGTCATTAGCTTGCCAATTATAGGGCCAATGGATTATAACCAATCCCTCCAACTCTTTCCTGTTATTTTTCATTTTCATTTCATTTTTTATTTGTACCCCGCACTCTCTTGCCACAGGCAACTCGAGGCGGCTTACAACAAAAATGAAACAACTCATAACACAATATACAATATACACAATACACACAAATACAATATGGTCAACAAGACCCACCCCCCACCCATTCTTAAAGAATAACTTAACAAATTCGTATCTACCAAACCCGCCTTCAATCTCTATTACTCTCCCCTCCTCACACTCCTTTCCTGCTGCCACCAGGGAAGGAGTCCTTCTCACCCCCCTCATTCCTTCCTGCTCTCACCAGGAAGTGAGTCCTTTCCACAATACAACATAAGAAAAATATCATATATATTAATTTCTCCCCACCCCCTCTACATACAATTATAATACAGAATTCGTTTCTACTAACCCATACAAACTTCACTGTTCCCTGCCTTTTATCAGCCAGCTTGGACACTGGCTGCCTCCCATTAGGTGCAATAGTGGCGGCGGCAACAGCTGTGCTGGTTTTGCGCTGCTTGAGCCCCCCCCCCCCCGGAGACCTGCTGCTGCTCTTACTCGGGGGCAATTCTCCAGCCCCCCCCCTCGCACCAAATCTTCAGTGTCTGTCCAGCAGAGGGGCCCCCGGGCACCCCGGCCCAGCAAACTGCCCCAGCCAACGGCCGACACCCTTTGGGTGTCGCCCTTTGGACTGGCACCCACAGGGCCCCACCCTGGGAGTTATTACCTGGGGAAGGGGAGGGAAAGGCAGAGTGACAACAGGCTCCTCCAGTCAAGACAGCCCCAATCCCCCCCAGCCCCAAACACAGCTTGCAGCTGCCCACGGGGTCCCGCCCTGGGAGTTATTACCTAGGTCTAAAAGTAACCATGATGTCTCTCTAGCTGCAATCCACATGCTTCATGCAGTCAAAGTATGATGAAGCCGCATGGAATTTTTAGATGACAACAATGGAGTTGGGAAAATCAGATTTCCAAGCATAATGTGGACACTATTAGTTTTTTTCCAAAACACCAAGGCACCTTATATGATATGAAGATCATGAGTTGTCTGAATAATTTTAGTTTAAGAAGAGTTTTGTAGGTTGGTGAGTATGCCAGAATTTACCATGATGCATGTCTATTAGAGCTAATTACCACCCCCCTCCCAAACCCTCCCCCCCAAACCACACAGGTATACCTGTCAGATTTCCTCTGCTCAAATTGACTCAAAAATCTGGGGTACTTTTTGGTACCTGAATCAGTGTTCAGTTGGGTACACAAAATACTGGCATACCGATATATCATTTTCATCCTGTTGTTTTGTCTTGGAAAATGTTTGGAAAAAATTCTGGATATTTTTTCAGGTTTTTGGGTAATGTCAAGTACTCAAAAACCAGAAACCAAAATGTTGGCGTTTGGGGTGCTCTAACGGCATTTGGATATCAGTCTGAATACCTGAAATGGTATTAGAGAAATACGGGTATTATCCACAGGTACCAAATACCGGTTTCAGCTCTGTCTGTCTGTCTTCAGGATCCCTTTCCCCCTGCATCTAAGTCATGGCTGCCCACCTGCAACCTCATGGATGTATCCCTTCCTGTTGCCTGTTTCTCCCTATGTGCCTCCCCCATTTCTTGTGTAGCCTAGATTGTAAACCTCTTGGGGCAAGGACCTGACTCTTATCACAACTGTTCAGCACCAGGCACGTTGCTTGTGCCATGTAAATAAAATAATAATAGTAATATTAAAATAACATTTATTCTTGGCTCTTTTTTTCACCTCTAATCACAATCATTTACCAGCAGAAGCTCTTCACAACCTCGCTCCCCCTTACCTCTCTGCACTTATCACCCTCCATACTCCAGCCCGTGCACTTCGCTCCTCTGTCCCTTCTCTCACCCTTCCACGCCTTCCCTGCTCCCCTAAGCGCCTTCGTCCCTTCTCACTTGCTGCCCCCCATGCCTGGAACTCCCTCCCTGTCCACATCCGCCTTGCCCCCTCCCTTCATACCTTCAAATCTCTCCTTAAAACTCACCTCTTTCGCTCTGCTCTGTCTGACTCTTTATCCTGCTGAGCCACTATTCCTATACCTACGATCGGTTTACCCTTATCCTTGCAACATGGACCTGCCTGCTGTCATTCTCATCGTAACCAAGCCAAGTACGTGCACTTGAGACCTCGCATCTTCATGAATGTTAGACCCCTTGTCTCTCCCTCTGTTCCCCTTCCTAAGTCTCTCCCCCAGCTCCTGTCTCTTAGATTGTAAGCCCTAGGGGCAGGGACCGTGTCCATTTTATTACTTTGTAAAGTGCCAGGTACACTGCTGGCGCTATATGTTTGATAATAATAATAATAATAATAAGGGCTCCCTATACCCCAAAATATTGGGGTAGAGGGAGTGAAATAAATGTGATTTCAGGTCAAGAGATTGTAGCAAATATTTCTAGGTAAACTATAAACCTCTTCATGAAAGGTGGCCACAACCTCAATGGGAGAGGAGCAATGAGTGGTTCCCATTCTCCCATTGTTACTCCGTGCTCCTCAAGGGAGGTCATTCACTTGGGTGGGAATCCTAGACTCAACATGAGCCCCGGCCCAGTGACCTTCTAATTCATTGAGCTCGTCTAAAAGTCACGCTAGTGTAAATTATCAGCTCCAGTCAGCCTAGAATGGTATCGAGGGTCGCGGCTCCAGTCTGGTTCTAATGCCAAGCGGCCAGAGAAACAAATGTATCAGAGACTTTCTGCAGCCAGAAGTTGTTTGAACTAACTCTAGTAACATTCATTTCCTTGAATTTATTTCCTGCACTGAATGGGGGGTGGCCTGAGAGTCACTAAGCAATCTAAATACCATTTTTGGTTCGCAAACAGACTTAAAATAGAAAGACGATCTTCAGTGAGGAAGAAACGCCGTCAACAGAACACAGGGAACATTCTTTCAGCGTACTTTTGAATGGGACTATCTCTGTCTTTAATCTCGGCCCCGTTTCCTGCTGGTCTCCTGGGTCTCGATTCTCTCTCATTGTTCGTGGTGCATTTGGAAATGACCTCAGGCAGTTCTCAGTGACTGGCGACCCATGCTCAGAATGACTAACCTAGCCTGTCTCCATCACTCGGTCATGTCGTATTGACTAAATAAATGATAGGCACTGACATGTGAGTAGAAAGAAAAACAGGGGAACAAGGGAAACTTTAACTCTTTGTAACGGATGAGCTTCCCAGTAATGGAGCGGAGGTTCGCGATGGGCAGATTCTTGGGACGGCTCAACCTGGTGTCTCTTTCTGTTTGGATGATGGCAACAGAGGAGAGCTGAATTGAGACAGGTCAATATTCTGGAAGACTATGGGCCTCTAAAGTTTGCTTTAGTTTAACTATTTAAAAAGCCTTTTTGCCTTTGCTTTACATTCCCTCGAAATAATATTTGAGGCCAAATCCAGCAATCCTTATTTACAGGAGTATTCTTTAGGTATGTGGCTAGTCTTCTTGACGGGTACTACCATGAGTGAGGACTACATACACGAGCTGGGATCGAAGGATCAGACCCTTGATACTTTAAGCCCCAGCATGCAAATGGAGCCAATTGGGTTGCCATTTCGGTGCAAGGTTCAATTCAGCTGCAGAATCGGGGCCTTATGAGGCATCGAGCACAAGGATAGCTGTCACGTTCACAAAACAATTCGACATAGGCTGCTTTCACACCTTACAAAATGGGCTATTATAATAACTTGAGCTAATACCGGGCATTATAATTCTGCAATTTTTGTAATGTGTGAATGTACTATTCCCCTTTTATGCTGTGAGATCTTGGGTCATTGTAAGAACTATCAAATGTGGCTTTTACAACGACCCGAGATCTTGCAGATCATACCTTCACACATTACAAACAATTGCAGAATTATAATAGCTGGTATTATCTCCAATTATTATAATAGCCCATTTTGTAAGGTGTGAAAGCAGCCATAGTACCTAACATTAGTCGTTGGCCAGCAAGGAGGCCAACCCTTCCATTACTGTCTTCCTGCTCAGGGAAAATAAATCAGATCAGTAATAATCCAGGGCCTGGAGCTAAGTTTATACAGCAGTCAGGGGGTGTTTTTAAACGAGATGTGCCCACACATGTCCCCCCGCCCCCCCCCCGTGTCCAACTGCTTGTGTGACAGTGGCGCATTGGGATGTGCGCTCCCTTGACCCACGCACTGGCCACCTAGGCCCCGCACGGAGCATTGCCAAAAAATCTGGAGTGGTCTGTGCAGGTCAGAATGGCCACCTCCATGGTTGAGGCAGCCATGCCGGGAGTTGCACGTGTGAAGCCCTCTCCAGGCATGGGCACCCCGCACCCATTCCACTCAGCGCCCACAGACCCCCCTCCCCTCCCGTCGCTCTAATTTAAAAACACCCAGAGAGGTGTTCTGGGTGGCTGCGCCGCGGTTTTGGAATTACCTTCCCTTGAAGATTCACCAAGGCCCGAGCCGGAGCATTTCAATAACAGTAATAATAACTATTTTATTTTTGTAGTGTCCCCCCCCCACCGAATGGCACTCAGAGCGCTTTGCATTCATAAATCATAATCATATAAAACAATATAAAATCAATTTTAAAACCATGTAAAGGGGAAAGGCAAAGAGGGAAGACAGAATACATTGAAGGGAACCAGTAGTGGATCTAAAACCACTTGGAGAATAAATAAGTCTTCAGGTGCTTTATAAAGGTGAGAAGGGGGAACCTAAGACAGACATCCGAAGAGAGCGAGTTCTACACTGAGGGGCCCGCCATAGCAAAGGCCTGATTGCCCACCAACTTAAGGCGCGATGACGGGATCCCCGAACAGCAGGTGATTTCTGAGCACAGATAACCATCAGTGTGAGGCTCCAGGAGGAGGTCTTGATTATAGCCAGGGCCTAGACTGTTAAGGGCTCTGAAAACCAGCTGTGCAATCTTAAATTCAGTCCGTCACTTTACAGGCAGCCAATGCACAGAATTCAGGGCGGGCAAAATAGGATCACGGCTGCCCAAACCAATAAGCAGCTGTGCTGCCGCATTCTGAACAAGCTGCAAGTGACAGGGAAGCACCGCTGGAAGTTCATAGAAGAGGGGATTATAGAGGCAACGTAAGCCTTTTCGTTCAGCCAAGCATTTGGCAGTCAGGGATAGGGTTTTGAAAGAGATTTTTAAATGGGGTGTGTGCGTGTGTGTGCACGCGCACATGTTTTATTATGTTGTGTAACCCACCATGAGCCCAGGGGAGGAGCAAGTTGGGTATTAAGGAAATATATACTATTGCCATTTATTATTTGGCTAATGGTAATAATACATGGTGGAACAGTGTGTCATTGTGTTAAGCACTGTACAAACACACACACACAAAAGACAATCCCCAAAGTGTTACAATGGGTTCCATTCTGTCCCCTCTCCTGTTCAACATGTATATGCAGTCACTGGGTGAGGTTGTGAGGCGGTTTGGGGTGCGGTGTCACCAGTACGCTAATGACACCCAGCTCTACCTCTCCTTTTCATCCGACCCAGACCCGGCAGTCTCTGTGCTTACCCGATGTCTGGCAGCTGTGGTTTTGAGGGGGGGGGGGGGGGNCACATCTCGCAAATGAAATATAAGTCAAGAGACACTGGGTGGATATGGCAGATGGGGGGGGGGTAAGGGGTATATTTCAAGCAATTCTTAATTTTTTCCCAGTGAAGAAATATCCTTTTTTTCAATTCACTTGATGTCAGATCTCATGGAGTGGCTTCCAGAGCTGAGGCCCCTCTACCAATATCCTGCCAATACATTAAATATAGGCTTCAGGGATAGGGTTTGTTTATTTATTTGAATTTATATCCCACGTTTTCCAGAATGCCCAGGGCAGCTTACAAGCAACAAACGTAACAAACAATAAAAAATAAACCTTATCGATTCCAATTAAAACCTTCTACCCCCACCCACCAAACCACTGGCCAAGTACGTAGGTCTCACATTGCCTTCTGAAGATGCTCGGCAGTCGGCCTTTGGCGAACCTCCAGGGGAAGGGAGTTCCAAAGCTGTGGAACGCCTCTCTGCGTGTGTATTTGGACTTGAGGCAGTGGTGGAACTTGCAAGAGGGTGGTCCCCAGCTGCTCCAAAGAAGTGTGGCAGAACATAGGTTTGAAGGTAGTTCTTTAGACATGATACGAACTGCGCTGTGAAATTGTTTGACGAATGATTGTATTGATAACTAGCTCCATGAGATGCTACCAGTGATCCCTTTACCACCCTAGATCTGGATGACAAAGGATGTTTACAAACGTGACGGTGGCCTGCTTAAGCCGCTGTCACGTTTGTTGGTGCCCCGCCAGATGTTTGCCCGGGATTGCTCCTGGGCATGGTAGCACTAGCAACCAGCCTGGGCTGCGATCCTGCAGACCTCTAGGGTCACAGACCGGTCTACCATCGACCTGATTCGGCCAGAACAGAATATAACATTTGTTATAACCCGCTGTGGCCCAGCCCGTATCGGGTCTTCCATGACTGGCCGCCATGGCTGACCATCATGGGAAACAGGGTGCTGGGCCGGGGCACGCAACCTCCTGAAATCCCTTCCATTCATCTGATTCTGTATTTCTCTTTGCAACACCATTATGAGGGAAGAAAGTCTTCTCAGTCTGGTTGCTCAGAGGAGGAGCTGAAACACCGAGAGATTGGGTGACCTTGTCCAAGGTCATGCAGTAGGTTTGTGGCAGAGCAGGAAACAGAACCTGATTCTCTGGGTACCAGCAGCTCATTCTTCCTACATTCTCTTCTCTTGTTGCTGCTGCCTGGAACGTTTGCTCAAAGACAACGGCTTTTCACTGTTTGGTCTATTGTGGCATTCTGAGCCGTTCATTTCTTTGAATGATTATTGGTGATGACTCTGAAAGAAGAGAACTGCCCAGTGCCCTTTAAGCTTGCAACTGTTCTGCTGCAGAAAATATTTACCAAAGATGTGGTAAGCGGCTCTTTTTGCTGGAGTGACTGGCGTCTGCTATGAAGTGTACCAGACGCCAGTCACTTCAGCAAAGAGCTGCTGCAACAGAAAAATTGCCCAAGGCAGCAGATATAAGGGTGGGAGACAAGCCAGCAGGACGATCCATCTGTCTTTGTGTTTTCCTAGGAAAATTACCTTCTTCTTTTCTTTTTTTTTCCCCTTCCAAGCCTGCCCTAGTTGGCTTAGACCGGTTCTTCTGAGCAAATACCACCATAAATACAACAGCCAGCTTTTATGTAACAAGACGGCATGCCATTTACGTCTGACCTTTCTCCGGTTTGCTTTGATGTCTTGGACACGTTACGTTTCTCTCAGCAGATCCTCCGCCTTCCGAGATAGCACAACGTGCGAGTGTAGGATGGCGCCGTAGGTGCGGAGAGGTTGTTTGTAAAAACACAACTGGGCTCATTCATCTTAGAAACAAATTTGCTTTCTTGGGCGTGGGCTGGGTTTGGCCGCTTCCCCAGTTCGTGCATCAATATTATGGCACGCACAAAGCCCAACGCGCACTCAGGTGTTGTGTTGCCAGACTCCATTTAAAAATGACACCCCCACCCCCAGGGCCATGCCTAGAAAAGCAAAGCGCAGATTCAGAACTGGGTGTAATCTGCTCTCATCCTGCATTCCCTCATCCCTCCTCTCTTCCCCTGAGCCCAGGGCTTAATTTGGGGCGGGAGGCGGGGGCTTGTCAGGGCTTAGCCCTGGCAATTAAGTTCAAGGGAGGGGGGGGGTTGAGCCCCAGAAAATGTTCCCATCAGGAGTGTGCATCCCAACATCTGAAAGGCCAGGAAAAATTGGCCAATATTGACCTTCTGAGCCAGGTTGGTTGGAAACAAAAGCCGGAAAAAAACCCTGGCTGGTTTATTTGGCTTTCATTCATGACCCCCTGTCCTGGCCATCCTAACTCCCAAGCACTCCTGCTTTCTATCCAGCTGTAGAGAGGCAGGTTAGTCCATGGGTTGGGTAGCTAGCTGGAAAACAGTGTTCGGTTCCCTGCTCTGACAAGCTCTGTGTGGGGTGTGGCTGCTGGCTTAGGGGTGTGTGGTGGTTTCTGGGCCAGGGGATGTGCCTTGGCAATTCAGTTTAACTACTACCGGAGCTCGGGGCTTGAGGGTAGGAACTGGATCCATAGGCCAGACCGAGGACGTGGAGAATGGCCACCGGGAAAACAGTCCTGGGCCAGGTTGGGGCCACAGGCTGGGGGTTCCTCACCGTTACCCTAAAAAGATGATGGATCCATTGCCTTGTGGCCACCCAGGACCCTCCTGGACCTCGGACAGCACCGATGAGAGCCAAGAGGATAGTTATAATAGGGGAAGGTGGGGCAGCTCCACTGGTGCTCTCTCCGGGTCAGCTTCCTCCAGGAGAGGGGTGCAGAGTAGGGTGCAGGAGAGTGCAGTAGGGTGCAGGAGAGGGCAGCAGAGTAGGGTGCAGGAGAGGGCAGAAGAGTAGGTTGCAGGAGAGTGCATCAGAGTAGGGTGCAGAGTAGGGGTCTGCACAAGGCACCCCATTTATTATTGTTCTGTTTTTGCAAAAATCCCAGCATTTTGGTTTTTTTTTTATAAACAACTCTACCATTTTCAGATCACCCTCCCCCTGTTTTAATTGATTAAAAATCATTTTTTTAAACAAATTGCTGCACGTGCACAAAATGGCCCATTGGGGCCGTTCTGCGCATTCATGACCCTTTGCCAAAATAGTGCCAGCCGCGTTGGCGCTGTTTGGAAAAGGGCAGCTGTTCTGCACATGGACAGACTGGCTGCCCTTTCCCAAAAATGGTGCTGATGCTGCCGGTGCCATTTTGGGAAAGGACGCGCATGCGCGGAATGGCACGGTGGCCATTTGTGCACGCACGGTGACTTTTTTTAATTTTAAAAATTAAAAATAAAAATATTTTAAAACCAAAAACCAAAGATCACGGCACATACGCGCAAGGGTCACCGGACTATTCTGCGTATGTGCGCCCTTTTCCAAAATGGCACTGACACTGCTGGTGCCATTTTGGAAAAGGGCAGTGAATGTACAGAACCCAGTGGCTGTTCTGCGTCTGCACAGTGATTTTTTAAAATTTTTTTTATTATTTTTAATGAATGAAACAAAGAAAAACAAAAACGGATGAAAGCAAATGACGATTGTTTGCTTATTTTTGTAACATTAGTCATGAAAACGTCATGGACTCCATTCATGTTCGTAACTAATGAAGACGATACGAATTGCACACCCTTGTCCCTTTCCATCTTTTGTACCTGGACCCATTTCAACCTAAGTATGCCTCTGACCAGAGCAATGAAAGTAGGGGTGAATTCAAAATTTAGTTGGTTCCAATTTTTGATCAGAAGGGGCCAGTTCGCCCGTTCCAGTCAAAAACGAGGACCGGCAATATTTCATCTGATTCCAACCAGAATCAGACAAAATATTGAAAAGAAAAGGGGAAAAAAAAGTCATTGCATATGTGAAAAATAGTTATCACCCTTACCCCAAAGGGCGGCGAAAGCATCGCCACCATTTTGAGTAAGGGTATGGCCATTCGTGCGTGCACAAATGGCTGCCCTTATCCAAAATGGTGGTGATGATATTGCTGCCGGTTTGGGTAAGGGCGGTGGTCATTTGCACATGCCCAAACGGGCCGACAGCCATGTTGCACACACGCAATGGCTCTTTAAAAATGACTTTATTTTCGGCCAGGATTCCGATCAGAACAGACGTTCCGGTTGGAAGTCCGATCGAAAAGGGGGTAGCTGTCCTGTTTTTGTGGAAATCTTCCAAGTAAGCGGAACAGCTGTTCCAAACCACCCCTAAATAAAAGGTCAACCAATTTCAGGTAACGTTGTTAAACTTCCCCAGCTTTCTAATGTCTGCTTTAGCTTCTGTTCAAAGGCCTAGAGCTCAGAAGCATCCCATAAGTACGCTTCCCTGTTCCAAGAGGGAAAATATGCAGCCAAGCAATGCACTGCCCCTAATTACCAAAAATCCTTTAATAACCAACATTATTATAAATTATATACGCATTACGATACGTACAATTGGTTTCTCTGTTTTTGCTGCCTTGTGTTAGTGCACCAGACAATGTGGTCTTGTTGGGGGGCGGGCGTGGGGGATGAAACGGATGGCACACGTTTGCTCCAATAAGGACTCCTATATTGCATACCTCCGCTGCCAGTGATAGCAGGCCCTCCATACGATGAAGGCCCCATTGTTCTTTGTGCCCTACGGCATGCTGGGCGATTATTATATAGTGCTGAGAAAGAATTGTACTCAGCTTGCCAGGACAATAACCCAGCCTTTACTTAAACGATGTCATCCGTGAGGCTTTATATATTTTAGAGAGGCTGGAAACTGAGTCAGGTTAAAATGAGAATCCATTCGATTCTCGCGAGAATCGAGAAACCCCTAGTGAGACCTCGAGATATGGCCCTTTTCCAAGATGGCACAGGCAGCATCGGCAGCATTGTGGAAAAGGGCAGTTGTTCTGCGCAGGTGCAGACCAGTTGTTCTTTTTGAAAATGGCGCAGACGCTGCCCGCGCTGTCTCGGGAAAGGGCTGTGCACAGGCAGAAAGGCCTCGACGGGCATTTTGCACATTCACATTGGTATTTTAAAAAATTATTGAGAAGAAGAAGAAAAAAATATTTTTAAATTTTCTCGATTCTCGTTTTTATCTTGATTACCGTTGAGAAGCCTGATTCTTGGTGAGAATCAAGAAAATATTGAAACTGAGTTTCCTTCCCCTACAATTGACCATTTGGGGGCATTCTAATTTTGGGTGCCAGTTTGCAACTTTGATACAAACAAGTATGGAGTTGGTTGCCTGCTGAGACTTGAGCCACACTGGATTATTATTAATTGATATAGCACCAGCAATGTGCCTGGGGCTGAACAGCTGTGATTAAAGACAGATCCCTGCCCCAAGGGACTTACAATCTAGAATGGACAAGGAGAGGGGCAGGTGTCAGATACAGTAACTGGGCCTTCACACACACATACAAAACAGCCACACATGCAATCTCTCCTAGTGATTGCCGCTTGATATGGTTGATTTTGTCTCTCCAACTCTTCTCATTTTGTCTTCTCAAGCCATCCAGGAACATAAGGAGAGTTCTCCCTTGCTGTGGTCGGACCGTTATCTCCTGCGAGCCTCCGTTCCGGCATGTCTGCCTGATGTAGGGGTGTGGGACCGATTAAGATGGTCCTTCCCCGGAGACTCATGGAATAGGAAGGATTCCAGAATGCTCTGGGGGAAGATACCCAGTGACCTCGACGACCGCTCCATCAGTGACATTGTTCCCTTTTGGAACACCTGGTTGACTGAGGTCATTGATTGGGTGGCTCCCAGGTGTCCGCTTCCAGGGTTTCGTCAGTGCAGGTCCCCATGGTTCACAGAGGACCTGGGGAAGTTGAAACGCGAGGGGAGGCGGTTAGAGCGATGGTGGCGCCTTACTCGCTCCCAAGATGATCGGCTGCGGCATAAAGTGTTTTTGAAGGCCTATGCTGTGGCTGTGTGGGAGGCAAAGAAATGGTTCTTTGCCTCCTTCATAGCATCTGCTCAGTCGTGTCCAGCAGAGCTATTCCAGGTGGTGAGGGGGTTGGTCGATCCTCCCTGTCTCCACCTGGAACCGGATTCGTCCAAGGCCCGCTGTGACTTGTTTTTGACGTACTTTGTGGATAAAATCTCTTGCATTGAGCATGACTTTGACTCCGCCCTTTCAGATGCAGTGGCAAAGCCAGAGGTTAGGAATGCCCTGTCTGGTCAGATTTTGTGGGATGAATTTCAATTGGTGACACCTGCCGAGGCGGACAATGCTCTGGGGTCCGTTTGGGCAACAACTTGTGAATTAGATCCATACCTATCCTGGTTGGTCAAGGCCTCCAGAGAGACTTTAGGGCCGGTGCTGGCTGGGGTAATTAACACCTCCCTTTGGGAGGGGAGGGTGCCGGATTACCTTAAAGAGGCTGTGGTGCAGCCCATCCTCAAAAAACCATCTCTCGATGTGGATGCTCCGGTGAGCTAACAGCTTGTCTCTAACCTTCCCTTTTTAGGGAAGGTTACTGAATGGGTAGTGGCCCAGCAGCTCCAGGTGCATCTGGATCGCACCGGTTTTCTTGATCCCACGCAGTCAGGCTTTCGTCCGGGTTACGGCATAGAAGAGATGACCTTGGTTGATGCTCCGAGTGGAGCTGGATAGAGGTTGTATGATCCTACTAGTTCTATTAGATCTATCGGCGGCATTTGACACCGTGAACTATGAGATAGTGGCGATTCACCTGCGTGACCTGGCCAGGGTGGATGGAACTGTTTTACAATGGTTCCACTCTTACCTCACCGGGAGATCACAACGGGTGGTCCTAGGGGACTGTACATCATCCCCTGGGGCTCTCTTGTGTGGGGTCCTGCAGGGCTCGATTGTATCCCCTCTTGTTCAATGTGCGGGAGGTCGTGCGCAGCTGGGGAGTACGTTGTCATCAATATGCAGATGACACCCAGCTGTACTTACCTTTTTCATCCAACCCAGGCCCCGCCATCTCCTTGCTGCCCCAGTGTTTGGCCGCTGTGGGGGGGATTGGATGAGGTCGAGCTGAGTGAAGCTCAATCCCAACAAGACAGAGGTGATGTTGCTGGGCGAGGCAGACATTCTGGGGGAGGGGATGTTTGCCCTCCATTGATTCCATCTGCACGGAGACTGGGGGGTGCTCCTGGATTTTCAGCTCTACTTGGACTCTCAGATGTTGGCTGTGACCAGTGGTGCCTTTCACCAATTACATCTGGTGAGAAGGCTCCGCCCATATGTCTCGGATTCGGACCTCGCCACCCTCGTCCATGCGTTTGTCGCCTCGAGACTAGACTACTGCAATGTGCTCTACGTGGGGCTGCCCATGGTGACGGTTCAGAGGCTGCAGCTGGTGCAGAATGCTGAGGCCCATCTCCTGACGGGGGCGGGTCGCAGGGAACACATTACACCCATGCTCCGAGATCTGCACTGGCTGCCTAGTCTCTTCTGGGCTCAATTCAAGGTGCTAGTTTTGACCTTTAAGGCCCTAAACGGCCGGAACTCTGCTTACCTGTAAGATTGTCTCAACCCCTGGGACCCTCGACAGCCCCTGTGGTCATATGGGATTGCCCTCCTGGATGTCCCACGATTTCGGCAGGTCCGAACTGACGGGCAGGTGTTCTTGGCGGCGGCACCGTCACTCTGGAATGCCCTCTTGGCGGAGGTTTGCCTCGGCCCGACTCTCCTTGGCTTCTGACGGAGCTGTAAGACCTAGCTCTTCTGTCAGACATTTGGCGGGGTGGGATGGGTTAAAGGGAGGGGAGGAGTACAGATTTTTGTATAGATCACTTTATGCTGCTATGATTTTATAATGTTATATTGATGATTTTATTGATTTTTTTTCATGATGTGTTTTATTTGTTGTGAGCTGCTCTAGGTAGCCTTGAGTGAGAGGGGCGGGATATAAATACTTAATAAATAAATAAGAAACGAAAGTGCTACCTTGCTGCGTTCAAGGAGCCAACATTTTTGAAGCCTTGTGTAAGGAGCCACGCTTGAACTGGCGCCTTTGAGGATCTGGGTACATTGGCTGGTTCTGTAGCGCCATCAGTTCTGGCTGGCCAGGGCCCAGGATTTGCTAGAACACCTTTTCTGACGCTGGTTAAGCCACACCCCTCCCCAGACTTGCTCCACGCCCCCAGCTTCCCGGTTGGCAGCCACAGTCAGTAGCCAGAGGAAGATGGGCGGGACATCAGTCACTTCCTGGTTCCTGTGCCCTGTTGTCTGTACTTTCCCCTGATGTTTCCATTAACGTTGGAGTGCCTCTGCATTCCCCATTCCTGACGTGCCCTTGGGACCAGCTTGGAGGCTGGCCCTTCTGAGTTTCCTTTCTTGAACCTGGTCTTTTGGCCCCCACTGTCTCACCTGTTTCAGTCTGTCTGTTCCAGTTTTTTGTCTGTTTGCCTCGCCTGTCCATCTGCCTGTGTTCCCCACTCTATTGGTCTGTGTGCGGATCCTTCTTGGCCCTGTAGACCTAATCCTGTACTGACTTACCTGCACTGTGATCCTGGACCCAGTCCTGCATCCCGTCTCCTGCCAGCATGACCCCACTTTGGGTCAAAACCCATAACTTGGGAACCTCTGTGCTGGGCGTAGGAACTCCCCCACATTATGTGGAGCCGGAGGGCGTGGGCTCTTTCCACCCCACCGCCCAAGCAGCTACAGTGGCAGTCACTGCCCCTGAGCAAGTTTCCAAACCAGAAGCAAAATTGACTCTGGAATCGGAGTTACAGTGTGAACAGGTGACCCTTGGAGGAGGCAGAGTTTTGTTCCGACAGCTCATGCCAGGCTGATACTGGACCTGCCAATACAGAGAGGATGAATCAGCACATGCTTGAGATTTCATCCACACAGTGCATCGCGGCTGGATGTTTGCATCAATAATGTAGCTCCACCAGTTCGGCCACCCCGAGGTCCTTGTGGCGTTGTTTACTACTTTTCACTGAAGGACCAAAAGGTGTGAGTGCCTTGCTGTCCATGAATAAGACAGTTTGTAACCATAAAACAAAATCTTGTGGCCATAATGCCAAAACCCTTGGCATGCAACGTCCAGCGGTCAAGCTGGTATTAACAAACCCAAACCCTCCAGTCCCCCCAGAGGAACTGCCATATCTAATTGTCTCAGTTCCCCCAAAGCCTAGGCAAAAGAAACAGATATTCAGCATGCCTGGAAAGTTCTTTGGGTTTTTTTAAAAAAATGTGGCCTAGTTTGGACTTTGTGCGGGGAGAGAACTCCAAAGCCAAGGGGAACTTAGGAAGACATTTTAAAAATGAGGCTATAGGTTTGTCTCTGTTAAGAAAAATAAGTCGTGTTGTGACCTCCAGGGAAAATGCACGACCGGGCAGGATAGGCTTTGCCTCAAGCTGACGTTTTACCCCAATCTGGCTCTCCCTTAAATTTTCTCTGCTTTTTCTTTCCTACCTTTTTATTTATTTATTTTAATTTATTTTTCAGATTTATACCCCGCCCCTCCTGCAACGCAGCTCGGGGCGGCTTCCAACAATAAAAACAATCAAATACACTAAAATTCATTTTAAAAACAATCAAATATTAAATATAAAATATAAAACAGGGCTAGACATATAAAATAAATAAAT
>QEPC01006595.1:2813416-2856083 GCA_003113815.1 Sphenodon punctatus | reverse complement strand
TATGGGTTTTGTTCACTTGATGATGTGGAGTGTTAAATACTAATCCCCCTCCCCAACACACACGCAGCAGAGGGTGAGGGGGAATTAGTATTTAATGCCCCGTGATTCAATTGAGGTTTTGAAATCGTGAGATGTAACGGTTAGTCTGGTGATCTTATAGGTGTTCAAAATCCTAGAAATGTGATGTTTGTGATAAAATGGAGGTTTTGAAATTGTGAGATGTAACTGTTAGTCCGGTGATCTGCCTGCTTTTAAACCTGGCAGAGGAGGTGAATATAACCTGCCTAACTGAAATTGCTGGATTAAGTCATGTAATGTCCATCCAATGTTCACCCTGGGAACTCCTTGCTTCTGGCTGGGTTATGCCCTGGCTCCGCCTGCTGTATCCCTGGCTCCGCCCCTAGGCTAGGCTCTGCCCCTGAGCCCGCCGGCCTTACTACCCCAGTGCCCCTCCAACGTCAAAACCCACCAGCCGCCCTTGGCACCACAACAGATGGCCCGCATGGACGGCCCTTAGCTCGGGCTGTGTCCTCGCTGATTTGCCGAAGTCACCGCCTGGGCTAGCTGCCGTTACTCCGTAGGGTAATCCTGGGTCAACATCCGGCGGTGTGTGCTTACATGTGCCGTCAGGTCCCGGGCCACGGTGGGCCAAAATCACGTATGTTTTTACCCAATGAATGGGTTTGCTTTTTGAGCTGCTACTGAGAGCCAGTCCCTCGATTCCCTTTAAATTAGGGACAATCACAAGTGGCCCAGACATCTGTGAAAACAGCCACAGATTGAAGTTCGCTCGGTGGGTTGGATTGACTGGGGAAAAAAATAAAAATAATAGATAATCTGAGAGTAAACTCTGGAGCTCTTAATTAGAGGGGTGTAAGCAAGAGAGAGGCTAACAAAGACTCTTACTTGTTAAAACAAAGTTTCCTCGGCTTCAGCAGGGAGGAAGGACGGAAGGAAGGAAACAAGAATAAACAGCTTCAAGAATTTAATGGCGATAATTAAGTATAGTAACTCTGAATTGTTTGGAAGCTTTAATGTAACTTTATCCAGCAGGTGCCAAGTTCCTACTTGTTTGAGCAACTCAACTTTGGTTAGTTTTGTGGTCTGGGCAACAGAAACTCTTCACTGTCGGCGTGTCAGGGAAGCACTCCCTGTACGCCGGGGGTTGAGAAGCCAGTGTCCCGCTCGTGACGCCTGCGACACAAACGTGCTGCTTATCCTTTCCCGTTTCTTTTTCCAGATCTATCGGATTCCACGTTGTCTTACACTGAAACAGAGGCCACGAACTCGCCCAACATCACGCCCGGAGAATTCTCAGGTGGGCAGACGATGAAGTGTCGAATGGCTATTGTGGGGGGAGGGGCTCCATCGCAGCAGGAAAGATGAACAAAATGTATTTATGTGGCTGAGATGTTTGGTGACGACAGGGGGGCAAGGAAGAAGGAGGTAATGGGTGATTGGTCACCAAGAGAGGTTTCTGTTCTCAGAACGGTACGAAAATACTGCTAATGGTTTTATGCTCTGAACAAGGAAGGAAAGTCTGTGTTAGGGTGCAACAGTTTTGGCCTAACTTAGTAGAGCAGCACATCTCAGCATATCTACTGTTTAAACAAAAACCACGGCTTTTCTTTTAGCCCAGTGTGGTGACCTAAGCTATACGTATTAGAAACATGAAAATCTGGGGATGTTTATGCTTCATGGAGTTTTGTACCTCGTTCCTGGTAAAGACTTGTGGCAAACATTAACGGTTGTATTGCAAGGTCAAGTTGGCCACTCCTTGCTCACACCCTTCATTGTGGCCCCTTGCATGAACAGACTTTCTGACACGGCATGGGCCATTATGGACCTCACTGGGGATTTGTGTCGGCCTCGTGGCCTTGCACAAAGGTGACGGATTGTGCCTTGAGAGCAGAAAGAGCTTTGGGCAAGGCGCATGGGCGTAGCTTGGTTGACTTCGGCGTGATCATGACCTCAGACGCTCTTTTTCTTTGGGGCAAGAGGGAGCTAGTTTTCAGGACTAGATTGGCCTCGTTGCATTTGATAGTATACATTGGGGAAAAAAGGATCAATGTTGACTAACTGCCCAACCTTACATTCGAACAATGTCTTATTTACCATCTGTGTCCATTGAGTATTACTGCTGCACCCAACCACACAAAATTTTAGCCATCATGACTATTTGGTCAACCCACCTATTCTTTTTAGTGTGATATTGTTCCCTACACCATGTTGTTTGGGCTAAGAGGATTCTTCTGTCACATTGGTGTTCTTACAGTCTCCTTGTTATTGTTCTGGATTTATACGTCTGATAAAGCCACGACTATATTTTACCGAGTTTTGGTTGCTGCTGCTAATACAGCTCACGCGAAGGGTCATGCTAAAGATTAGCCTTGTTTGCTTCCTCATGCTAAGGCTGCTAAGACTCTGTTTTTAAATAGACTCTAATGATGATGGAGTTTGTAGGCGCATGTTGAAGACAGGCAGAGAACTGGGATTCCCTCTAGGGATAGACAGAAAAACGGATCAACGGAGGCGCCGCTCATCCTACGATGTTAGGAAATCTCCAACCCACCCAGGTTAAGGCGGCTCACGTTGAGAGCTCGGTTGCATTGTAATGAATGCATGTGTAAAGTTAATTGCAGAAAAGCCTTTGGGATGAATATCTTGAAATAATATTTTGGATGCTCCATAGCTTTTATTGCATCTCTTTAAATGATCATGGAGTGGTAACCCCTTTCCAAAGAAAGGCACTGGGTGAGTGTCCATCGTGGCTGAGTTCTGTCTAGGAGGGCATCTCACAACCGAAAAGAGAGCGTAACATTTTACTTGTGAAAAATAATGATGGCTTGTGAGTGGACTCACTCTGGAATCGGGTAATCCTTCTCCCAGTGTGGAGTGTCAAATGGTGCAGCTCTTAATAAGAGTGTAAGGCTGGTTTATTGATTTCTCCCCAGTGACTGGGAAAACAGGTGGAAGAGAGGAGATTCACTCCTCCTTAACCCAGAATGATCCATGCAAGGGCAATATGGAGGCTCTTCATTTTCCATTGTAACTTACTGGATAATTTTGGTTGCTAGAGTACAAATCTAAAGCTTGTGTCTGAGGTGCCCTTGTGTGTCGCAAGAAACCGTAATGAGCATTTGACTCTCTTTCCAAAAATAAGAACTCTTTGGATCGAGCATCGAGCCACTGCTATTTATTATGTTAGCTTTGATCACTAAAAAAATGGTTTTGCTTTCTAAAACCACAAAAATCAATGTCTGGATAACAAAGAAGCCCATTCTTTGCTGCTGTTAGTTTAGCTGATGAGCTCCTAGCCGGGAAGTTAGAGTAAAGAGTCAAAAGGTTATCTCTGTCATCTTGTTTGTTTGTTTTTTAAAAAAAATCTCTTTTGGAACTTGACCTATACAAATGCTTATAATAATAATAATAATAATAATAATAATAATGAGTGCGGCATCGATCCTAGAAATCTTCAAAAGTCTTCTAATAAACTGGATGACTGGTAAAAGAGGGCTCAGTCTTTTCTTTCCAGCAAGAGCCCTGCAAAAAGTTGGTAGACCTTTCTACAGCCAAAAAGAAGAACCGCAACAAATTATTGTGCCATCACTTGCTCCCTCTCGGTGGTATTTTGGTGCTCTGGGAAGCGCTGGTGAGCGGCCGGTGCAGAAATGATCACCGTTACAGCAAAGTGGGTTTGTCCACACACCCATGCCTTGGCCTGGCGGTGGGGATTGGTTGCTCCGGCCGTGTGCTCATCTGTTGCCCTCTTTGGAGATGCCTGCCTTGCCTGCAGGAACGGAAGTGGTCTGCCTTCTGCACTCAGCCAGCCCACAATGCTGCACTCAGCCAGCCCACAATGAGCCCATAGTGGGCTGCAGTCCTCTCCGCTAGGGGCACGATGATCCATGAGAAACTTTGAGAGTTGGAATGAGACGAAGAGGGGAGCAGAGGGACAGACAGGAATAACTTTTCAACTTTCTGAATATATTCCTGTCTCTTCCCTCTGTTCCTCTCCCCTTCATCTCTGTTTCCTTTTCTTGCCTTGATTTTAAGCCCACTGGGGCAGGGACCTGTCTATAGTTAACAATTGTAAAGCACCAAGTACACTGCTAGTGCTATATAAATAAATAATAATAATAATATAATGGTCCAAGAGATTTGGGAACTGCTGTTCTTTGCCATTGTATATTAGATCAATGCTACCCAATTACTTTTTCTGGTGGATTAGATTTAAAAAAGGAAATAGCTTCTTCGAACAAAGAGTTGATTTGCATGAAATTAAATCTGCACATTTCTGACCGTTGTTAAAGAGCTGGGCAAGGGAGAACTTAGGGGTGAAGCATCAGGGAGGAAGGGATAAAGTGGGAAAGAATGTATCCTGATCCCTGGATGCAAAGTGCATCCCAGAATGGAGATAGGGCTAAGCTCAGATTTCAGCTCCAGCAGCTCGGATGCTGTCTGTGCTGCCTGTTTGCAGCCAGAAGCTGGGGGTCACAAATACAGGCCTTGCGGGCCATATTTGGCCCCTAGGCTACCTATTGAGGAACACCCTATAACAGTGGATTGACCCTACCACCTTTATTCAGCCGGGAGTGAAACTATTCTGCCCACTTTGTGCCTGCCATATTCTCCCTTTAGAAAACAGCCTTTCGTGGAAAAGGTCATCTGGACAGAACCTCCTACCCTGAACAGAAGCGAGTCCTGGGCCCTCTACTTGCCCATTCCCTTTCTCTAAGCTGTTGTGAGGGTGGGGAGGGATGAGGGATGCTCTAGGAGACGTGGGTTCAGAGTTCAGCTAGGAGTTTAGCCCAGCAAAGAGACATGATGCAGTCTTCCTATATCTAAAGGGCTACCACCAAGAAGGCAGCAAGCAGCTGTTCTCCATTGCTAGAGAGGGCAGAACTAGAAGGAAGGGAGATTTTGGTTAAATATCAGGGAAAACCTCCTGACCGTAGGAGCTGTGCAGCAACGGAACAAGTTGCCTAGGGAGATGGTAGGTGCCCCATCACTGGAGTTTTTCAGACAGAGGCCGGACAACTATCTGTCAAAGGGTTGTGTAGTCATCCGGCATTCAAGCAGGGGATTTGACTAGAGGACTCTTGAGGACCTTTCTCACTCTATGCTTCTACGACATGGATGCAGTGCTCCACCCGGCTTCGTGGGCTGAGTCATTAATGCAGGAGTGGATTTCCTCAGCGATTTCTTTAGTGAATGTTAGCCAGCCTTGTGTTTACGTGTGCACCCAAGCTCCTCAGCATCAAACCCAAACTGAATCGACAGAGCGAGAGAGAGAAGAACGCACCCACCACCACCGACCCCGGTCTAGCCAGCCAGACTGTGACATTACCCTTTGGACGACTGAGGCTCCCCTAGGCAGAGGCATTTTATTTGCAGAACTTGCTAGTTCAGAGGGCAAAGAAGGACCTGCCCAGCCCAGACCCCATGACTCATCATTGGTGGAACGTATGTAATCTATTTTTTTTCACCCAGACTCTTGGCTCCTGCAAGAAATGCCAAGCGAAGCGGTTGTACCCGTTCGACTTGCCAGGCTTGTAGAGTGCTGTGCTGTTATGGAAACTGGCTCTTTGCTGTGGGGACATGCTAAACCCTTGCGGTAGGAGCCACGTACAATGAGCTGTGTTGGGATGAGAGCAGGAATTCTCTGGCCTTTTCTAGGCTCTCAAGAGATCACTTGCTCTGCCACAAACTTAATAAATTAGGGCCACGGAACCTTGTTGACTTCTACGTCAAGGCCTTCCAGCAGGATGGCACCTTGATCTCTTCAGATAATAACATACCATACATTAACCTCAAGAGCCGCTGCGAATAGTAATTGCAGAGAGTTGAAACTTAAAGGCGTTTTTGTTTGGGGAATATTGGGGCCAACCCAAGGTGCGCGCACACCAAGCACAGAACATGTGTGTATAACATGCACACAATGAGCGCATGTCCCATGTTTGGGGCGTGCATGTGCACCTTGGAGTAGGCCCACTTATTCACATTTTTGGATAGCCCACCAAATATCCAAACAATTACTCACCTTGAAATCTGTTTATTCGGATTATTATTATTATTATTATTATTATTATTAACAAACATTTATATAGCGCCAGCAGTGTACCTGGCACTTTACAAAGTAATAAAATAGACACGGTCCCTGCCCCTAGGGCTTACAATCTGAGAGACAGGAGCTGGGGGAGAGACTTAGGAAGGGGAACAGAGGGAGAGACAAGGGGTCTAACATTCATGAAGATGCGAGGTCTCAAGTGCACGTACTTGGCTTGGTTACGATGAGAATGACAGCAGGCAGGTCCATGTTGCAAGGATAAGGGTAAACCGATCGTAGGTATAGGAATAGTGGCTCAGCAGGATAAAGAGTCAGACAGAGCAGAGCGAAAGAGGTGAGTTTTAAGGAGAGATTTGAAGGTATGAAGGGAGGGGGCAAGGCGGATGTGGACAGGGAGGGAGTTCCAGGCATGGGGGGCAGCAAGTGAGAAGGGACGAAGGCGCTTAGGGGAGCAGGGAAGGCGTGGAAGGGTGAGAGAAGGGACAGAGGAGGAGCGAAGTGCACGGGCTGGAGTATGGAGGGCGATAAGTGCAGAGAGGTAGGGGGGAGCAAGGTTGTGAAGAACTTTATAGGTGAAGAAGAGCTTAGAACTAAAATGAATATTTACGGCAAATACAACATCCGGCGATATCGCCTATTTTGAGTCTGGTCCAACAAAATGGATACGAACCACTGTTGGTTCCTGTTCTGCTGGTGGGAACCCTTTTTTGGTTATTCCAAGTTTGGTTATTTTGCTTATTTTGGGGTATTTCGGTTGGTCGTTTTGGTGGTTTCGTTTTTGTGTTACCCTGTTTTGGCGTGGTTAGTGCTAGGCGACAAATGGATGTGTTGTGAGATAGTTGGGGAGCACTGTTGAACAGAGTGAGGGCTTTTGAGCCAGGACCCCTGGCACTGCTTGTGAGTAAAAATTATTCCATAGCTTCCTTCTTGTTCAGTTTCCCAATCTACAAAAAACAATTTATTATCAGGAGCTTCATTCCTCCATGTTTCTAAATGGCTTTGAGATGCTTGGGTGAAAGATTCAATGGGTGTTTTCACATGGACGTGGGGGTGGTCACTCCTGTAACCTGCTCCGGGGGGGGTCTACCCCTGCTATTGCTTGCTTCCAGCCTCACCTGGGTACATTTTGAATGGATCCGGCATCTGCCACAGTCCACCCACGCGGCTCCCCCCTCCCCATAGAGTTGCAGGCGAATTGCCCAATGCTCCACGGTGTTGCCTGGGACAAGCTCTGGCCAAGAGTGGAGTTGCAGTGGCCATTTGCCGAAAAGACGGGCAGTAGCCTGACCTCCAGCAGGCTGCCCCAGGTTTGGGCTGCCTGTTCCGCTGGCGGTGTGCTCCTGGATGTTCCGGAGCACTGCTGGTAGGGCGGCCCTGGAGCAGGGACAACCTGCCCCGCCTCTGTTCCGCCTGCACGTCTGGTGGGCCGCCTTTAAATGAATGACCTGCCCGGGCGTGAGGTGGAGCAGAGGTGTGGGTGCTCTCTGTGTGAAAACACCCAATGTGTTACGTTGTCATCAGTGACCGATTACAAAGACTATTATAGTACTGTTCTAATTGGCTTGGTTGGTTAATCCAGTTGGTTAGACTTCTGCTAAGAGTACTGTGCTCAGTTTGCGCACGTATCCTGGAAGAAGAGGGTAGACAAGGTGAAGGGGGTCTAGGTTAGGGGTGAGAGGTCGCAGGTGCACATGCTTAGCTTAGTTACGAAAGAGAAGGGAACCATGAATGAGAGGTAGTAGAGCAGGGGTGAGGTTGGTTTTCAGGAGGGATCTGAAGGTTGGAAGGGAGGGAATGTATTCAGGGCAGGAGTTCTAGGCACGGGAGGCAGCACTGGAGAAGGGGTGAAGACGGTTCAGGGTGCAGGAGACTTGGGGGCAGGTGAGGTTATGTCTCTCTGGGTGTAAAAACAAATGTGTGAGCGACGCGGCAGGAAACCACAGCTGACACGGGTCGGGTTGAGGCATCGAACAAACATGACCATGGCTGGAGAGCCGTCCCACTGCCCATATAGCCTGGGTAGGGCAGGGAGCTAAATAAACATGTGGCCAGCCACCCCCTACCCTGCTCCCAGCCCCCCACCCCTTGCTCGGCCCTGGTGACCCCTGTCCCTTGGCGGCTATGGCAGGGCCGAACATATGTGCTAGCCTGTGTCGGCCCACATTGGTTTGCGTGGGTGACCCTAAGGCCAGGCTGTGTCCCTCGGCCACTATCACGTTTGTTTTTACCCTGTGTTAGATGACATACGGAACTTCACTGAGATTTGACTTCGCTCATATCTCTTTCATGCAATCAAAACACAGGGCATCCCTATTTCCCCTTGCAGCCAGGGGAGAAATCAGCTTCTTTGCAGGTACAGATACCTGCTAGAAGAACAGAGAAGGGTGCGAGGGACCTGGTTTGGGCCCATTGTGTCAAGAGTCCACAGGAGACCAGAGCCAAATTAGAAGTCGGGAAGTGGTCATGCTGCCTGGTTTCCAACTCCGTTCTGGATTCCTTACTTTTAATTTGGCTCTGGTCTCCTGGGGGACTCCTGGTAGCATGGGCCAAAAAAACCAGGTATGGAGTGAGGGAAGAACTAGAAATAACCACAGGGTCGTGGAACTTGAGCTGGGTTGTCTTCCCACGACGTGGACACTTCCTTCTACAATGTTCCATAGCCAGCGTTGGTCAACAGGAAGCGCGTTGGCGTGGCCTGGTCAACGTGTGCTCTTCCTCAGACGGAAGCCAGGAGGAAAGCACCGAGTGGCTGAGTGATCAGAACAAGACAAACCACGGGACAACAGCCCCAGGATTCACACTTGGGGCTAATAAACTATATAATAGACTATATCACAAATGTATTAAATAACATAGTACAGAACGTATAAGAAGGACATTCTGTACTAGGTTATGTAATAAATTTGTGATCTAGCATATTATATAGTTTTACCCCCAAGTGTGGATCCTGGGGCTCTTGTCCTGTGGCTTGTCTTGTATTTGAGGGAGTTTTCCCTTTTGCTTTTCTTTTGAGTGATCAGAACCCTGGCTGGGAACCCGTTAGACTTGGGTTCCCCACTGGGTTGCTACAAGGGGGTGGGGGAGGAACCTTTCCCCACTCTGAAAGTGAGTACAAGCTCCGTGGGCTCTGTCGGAGAGGAGTTACTCCACTGTAAGTGGTTTGTGAATTGCGGCCTCTAAAGGGGGGTGGGAAGGCAAGACACAAACTTCATTTTGCAAAGAGAAACCACATCTCCCGGCATCGATTTTAATCCGAGGCAGATGTTTATTTGGGGTCGTCATATTTTTCCTTTTTTCTTTCATATTTAACTTCAGGTTCACTGGCGTGTCTCGCTCAGAGCAGTCTATTACAATCAGGGCTGGGCTAAAAAGTTTTCTTGTCAAGGTAGCGTGTTCATTGCCAAGAGCTACTTCTTTGATGCAAAAAAAAATACATCCTGGAGGTACTTTGTCAGATGTTTTTATATTAAACATTTTTCCTCCATAGACGGCCTTTGCCAACGGGAAATAAAGTTCATCTATTTTCCAATTTTCTTTAGAAAATCATTCTTTGCTCCTCGCGAACATTTTCCTCGTATGGGCCCCATGCTGGTCTATAAACCCTTGGAAGGAAGAGCATGACTTAGCAATCTCATTTGGGTGAGAGGGGTGGAAAAAAAGTCCAAAATAATAACATTCCTCTACTTTTGTTTTTGTTAATATGAAACTTTGAACCTAACTGTGTCTGGAATAGATGTAAAAAAAACCCAAACCTGCATTGCAGACAGCAAGATGAATTGTTGCTCAGAATAACTGATTAACCTTCTAGCTGAAAAGTCAGGAGTGTGTGTGATGAGGCTGGAAAATCCCGATCATCTGTGTGATGCACAATGGCCCTGCCCCCCCATGAGTCCCTTCAGGACCAATGCCACTCACCGTTTTTTGGTCCTGAGTGGCTCCAGTAGACTTCGAAGCACCTCTCCCTGCTGTCTCCAAGCTGACTCTCGCTATTGAGCCTCGGCCAGTATCATGTGACCCACCGGTCACGTGAGCCATGTTCCCTGGGCCCTGGGTTAACCCTTTCCACCCCAGACCAAGTGACGTGCTGCTATGATGTGGGCTTGCTCCTGCAGCGACTTACCTACAAACGTTTCGCCATAATCTGTTTTAGTCTATAGCAAACATTTAAGGAAGTCTTGTTAGGCTAGCATTAAATGCACCCCCCAAAAAAATAGATGCGAGCCCAGTGTTTGGGAGACAGATTGGGAAAGCTACCATTCTTTGTAGATGGGCCAGTTTGAATTTTCTGAATGGAATTTGGTTTTGAAGTGGAAATTTAAAAATCAGGAAGAGATTACGGCACCCCAGAGTTTGCACTGTCTACTAATAACTTTCCAGGCACAGTTCACAGTACTGGTTTTGACCTACAAAGCCCTAAGCAATGTGGGCCCCAAATATCTGAAAGACCGCCTGCCCCATCATGTCCTGTCATGGCTTCCGAGGTCAGCTGGGAGCGCCCTCTTACAGGTACCCCCTGCCCGCCAAGTTTCCACAAGTAGGGCACGCTGAGAGCTGTTCTTGGTGGCTGCCCCACAGTTATGGAATTCCCTGCTCTTGGAGATTTGTTTAAGCCCGAGCCTGCTTGTCTTCCGGAAGTGATGTTAGACCTTTTTGTTTGGCTAGGCATTTGGCAGACCGGGATAGGGCTGGGGGGGACTAAGGGAATTTTTAGATGCCTTTTTGTGCTTTTTATACCGTGTAAGCTGCTCTGAGCCTTAAGGGAAGGGCAGGATAGAAATTTGAATACATAAATACATGCCGCCGGTTGACTTTTAGGGGTTGTTTACGGGAAGTGCTGCTTTCTAGCTTCCCTAAATGGGGGAACTCCTTATGAGTAGGAGTTCCTTTGGGGCGGGGCAAACGAGAGTCCTCAGGCTGATCTGAGCGTGACAAGATCTGACCAGGCCTGGGCTAGCTTGGGCTCTGTGTGAGCCTGAACCCCTTTCGGTTTGGATCAGGCTCCTACAGAAAGTGCTGGAACATCCTGGTGCTGCGTGGGGACGGGGAGTACCGTAGCCCCTCTCCTTTCAGACTTGGCCCGGATCATGCTGCTTAGAGGCACGGCCACCCAGTCCCAAGATTAGCCTCCGGTCAGGCCCAAATTTCTGGCTTTGAATCAGGCTCTAGAGCAAACCGAGGAAACCGTTTTTCCCTCCTGAGGAGTGAACTTCCAGGTAGGCCTGAAATGACAAATGGTGATGAATGCTATTTCTGTTGGAAACGGGTCATTTGCCTTCATTTGTGCGATGTCGGAATTTACCAGCTTTTCTGCCATTTGTCCTTATTTTTTATTGTGTGTTGAACGGAGCTGCTACAGCGCCGATCCCAAGCCTGTTTGTGCGCTGCGCGTGCCCCTGGGGGGCTGTGGCGATGCAAAAGTGCCGACGGAGTGCTGTAAAAGTATTGTAAAACTGTTGTAAAAGTCCTGGAAAGTGACATAAAAAGCCGGAAAGTGACCAATTTAACGGGAATTGACAGAAAAATCACAGGCACCAATATCAACAATGGAGAAAGCGCAGAATCATTGGAGACTGACAAAGTACCGACAAACACTCACAAGAGCCCTCAAAAGGTCGGTATTTCCCTGTAGAACGGGAACACTTTTTCTCATCTCAGCCCTAGTCTCCGGTGATGTCGTCCCCCATTGCATTATGGGTGGGCATCTCATGGTGCTTTGTGGTTAATTGCATGCAATATGAACAACTTTAGGGGCAAGGCTGAGGAAATAGTACCTTTATGATGCGTTCTCATGAACACACTCTGGGGTTCTAACCTAAGAACATAACCCTCCCTATCACACATACCAACCAAACCCCATGTTTGGGCAAATGCCCCCCAGTAACCCCAGTGGTAAGGGGATAATAACCTCTGGGGAAACGTTTCATGGAAATGAGCATCTGGTAACATGCAAAGTGTGTACTGTATTAGTGTAAGGCTACGGAACACAATGTATTGAGGATAGCTCATTTGCGCATAATTGATGCACATCTGAGAACGTTGTCCAGAGCCATCGTCTTAACAAGTATAATCCACGGTGATATTCAGAAAGATTGATATGATCTACAGAAAAACATATGGGGAAAGCACCCAAGACTAGAACTGGAACGAGTACCCAGAAAAACAGGTATACCTATCAAATGTTCGGCACCTGAATCAACTTGAAAGTATTGGGTACCAACTGGTATCTGATTTCAACCCAGTTTGAGTATCTAAACAGAGAAAGTCATGTAAAAAAGTGTGTTTGTTGTTGAAATTAAGAGGTGTAAAAAGTTCTGACACTTAAAATGCTCCGAAGGGCTCTATGTGCCCTGGAAGCTAGTGGACTCTCTCCAGAAAAAGTTGATGCAATAAAAGAGTTCATCTGAACTACTTTGTCTCCATCTCATACATTTGGGACCAAATGCACGAGATGGCAACCACACTCCAAGTGTGGCAGCTTGCCTTCTGATGAAGGTGGGTTGCTAGGAACACATTACAATAATGCTCCAAAGTCCTCTCTGACTTCCAGTAGCATTCCGGGCACAATTCAAGGTGCTTGTTTTGACCTAAAAAACTCAACCTAAATGACTTGGACCCTACATATCTAAAAGACTGCCTCTTCCCTTATGTTCCATTGCATTCCCCAAGGTCAGCCAGGGGTGACCTCTTGCAAGTTCCATCATTGCACCAAGTCCGTACAACCCGAGCATGCAGAGAAGAATTCTCAGTGGCTGCTCCACTGCTTTGGAACTCCTTTTCCCTAGACAAAGTCTGAGTCTAGGCATCTTCTGGAGGCAATGTAGGACTTATTTATTTGGCCAGACTTTTAGCATGCGGGGATATGGTTTGAGGATTTGGGAGTGGTTTTAATTAGAATTTGATATAGTTTAATACTTTACTGATTTTTATAATTTTTTATATAGTTTATGTAGTTTGCGTATATAATATATTTTATGTTGTAAACTGTCCTGAGTCTTCAGGGAAGGAAAGGGGTATAAAATCCATATAAATGAACAGACATTTAGTGAAGGAGGCAGATGTTTGCTTTTTCTTCTTCTCCCTTTACCCAGAACTCCAAAAGGTTTGATTAGTCAGCTTGTGTGTCTTTAGTGAAACATTTTCTGGCATCAGGACAACCCCCAAATAAAATGTGTTTGTGTTTCCGTTTCATTGCACAGTTACGATGTTTGGCCTTGACACCCGGAATAAGCATATCCTTCATTTCTCCCAAGTCCCTAAGCATCACACTTAAAAAAGAAAAAGAAAAAAAGAAACCCCATGAAATAAGCAAAGGGAATTAGTTTCATCGCTCCAGCCAAAACATTACATTCTTGCAGTCTGCTAGGAACGGGATGTGACTTTCGAGGTAGTAAAAAGTTTGTTTGATATAACTTTGGTTGTGTCTTTGAAATGGTGTGTATCTTGTGAGACATCTTGGTTTGAACCTGTCTAGGGTTTTTCTTCCCCTGTGAGTTTGGGTTTTGAAAAAGGTTTGACGAACACGGGACATAGTTTATTTACGACCTTTGAAAACAGCAAACATTTATGAAGGAGAAATTCTGACTTTTTCTGGGAAACCTGTCGAGAGACGTTTGCATTCAGAGTTACAGTAATAGATTTTTATTTTATTTTTTGTCTCTCTCTCTTGCTGCTTTGATGAGCGAGAGGTGTTTATAGGCTTTGATTCAGGACTGAGTTACTAAGGTTTTCCATGGAAATAACTTATTAAACATGTGGCACTCACTGAAGCGATTGATGTCTGTATGGTTGGGATTCATCAAAGGCCCCTCCTTTCCTGAATGCCAACTCCTAACTCAGCACTTTACCTTTTGGAGGATGCTCAAGTCCAAAAAGCAGGGGGCAGGGGTGGGGGCCAGAGAGGATGTTTTAGTATGGAAGAAGGGGGAAAAATACTCACCCCCCCCCCAACAAACTGAAGGAGGGGTGGAAGAGAAAGGAAATTCAGAAAAACATTCACCGTTCTTAAGAAATGTTGTAGGCCTGGAACACTAGGTGTTTGTGTGAATTTTTCTCCATAAGTATGGTACCTGCTGCCGTCGGCCAGGCTGTCTGAGCCTTTGAACCACAGGTTGAGTTATTAGCAAAGTCGGCTCAGCCTTTTAACTTTCTAAGCCATGTTGATTTGAAAGGGAGACTCGGCGTGGACATTACAATGAGTAACTCCATTTCTCTGGCCGATTGGGATCGGACTGTGGATGTCAGGAAGACAGTGCCATGCCAGTCATTGTGCTGAGGTAGGATTAGGTATTTGACCAGTCCAAAAAAATAACTTAAAAAAAAATTGGTCAGTTGACTGGTCAAATAATGGCCAAGCATTTTTAAAGCATTAATTTACTTGAACAATAACAGACCATCTTCAAGAGGTTAGATACTTAGGCTAATTTTTTTTAAAAGTTAGTTAACTTATTACAAAACAATGACATTAAATGCTAAAAATGGTAATGAATTATAATTTTTAAAATCAGTTTGAAGTCAGTATAAATGTGAATAATATTCAAGAATTCACCGTTCTTCTCTTTGGCTGGCTATTGTGGTTGGGCTATTTGGGAGTTGGGGAGCGGAGAGGCTCTTGGCTTGTATTAGTTTTGGAGGACTGTGTCACTTTTTGGTTTGGGCCGTGTTTGCTGCTGGGATTTGAGGCAGGTTTGGGTGGGTGATGGTGAATTCTCTGTGTGTTTTGCTTGGGGGAAGTGTGGGGGTCATTTGGCCAGTTGTTGTGGAGGTAGGATTGGGTATTTGACCAGTCTAAAAAAATAATTTGGTCAATTGACTTGAAAAATAACGGGGTGTGTTCTGCTGGGTCACTGTGTGCTGGAAAGCAAACGTGTGGGGATAAATTTATAATTTGTTCTGCTTGCAGTGAATTCACACACTTTTACCTTCTCTAGTTGCAGAATTTATTTGTGTGTGTCCAGTAAACATAGGTCTCAGGCAATGATGTGATCACAAAGGCAAGCCACAGCCATCTACACAAGGCCATTCTGGGCCTCATGGAATATATGACAAAGTTTGTCTGTGAACAAATCAAAGACAGTCCATTGATGGGTCAATGGACAATATTTGGCTGGTTATATACCTTCTCAAATAGGACTAGGAGACACTCCATGAAAAAAACTACCTGGCAGCAGATTTAAAAGAAACAATTTTTCACTCAATGCACAATTACCTTGTGGAATTTGTTTCTGGCGGATGTGGCCAAGGCAGCTGGGTTTAGAAAAGGACTGGATAAATTCTTGGAGGATAAGACCGTTAACAGCTATCACCCAAGTGGGTTGGGGGATGTTAACCTCTTGACTGTTGGGAGGCGGGAGTGAACAACAGGGACTGATCATCCCGTTGTGACCTGTTGGGTACGTCTCCCAAACCACCAAGATTGGCCGCCGTCAGAGGACAGTATGCTGGGCTCAATGGACCATTGGTCTGACCCAGTGTGGCACTTCTTGTGTTTTTATATTCTTAATTGACTGGCTTTCCAACCCTCTGCTAAGGAATGGCAACAGTATCGCTAAGAGTGTGTTGGGATTGCCAAAGCTAAGGGGACGGTGAGTGGAACTGGAATTTGGTTGAGACAAATATAAGGATGATGGTACCGTGGAACAATCTCCTCATGGTCAGGGTGTGGGCTGCTGGAAACTAGGGTCATTTTTACGCAGATGCCCCCCAGCTCCGCCGCTCAGTGTTCGGGCCGGTGTACACGACTGGCGGTGGGTGTGGGTGGGTGTGCACCCATGTAAACACCACGGGCAGTGGGTGTTTGTGTGTGAGTGCTCCTGGCGAACACCCACCTCTGCTCATTGCACACCTGTCTCCACCCACGGAGCCCTCCGGTAAAACGGAGGAGACTCCATGGGTGGAGATGGGTGTTGGTGTGTGTGTCCGTGTAAATGGACACACGCACCCCACGCTAAAACACCCCCACCCCCTCCGTCTGTGTATTAACGGCCTAGGTGTGAATAATAGGAGGTAGATCAGTGTATGATATCACAATGTGGCTTTTCATACACTCTCCTCCTCTAAAGCATTCAGTGCTGACCGCAGTTGGAGGCAGAATGCAGGTCAAGGCGGACCATTGGCGTGACCCATTGTGATGGCTCTTAACATCCTTTCCGTCGCCCACATGGAAAGCAGTAGCTTCAGTGGAAAGCAATGGTGGGACTCTCCCTACTTCATATCTTCCTTCTCTACCTTCTGCCTTGAAAGTCCATCAGTTCCTCATTATCTTAGTTAGCTAATTAATGGGGAGGCATGCGGTAGCTGCCTGAATCTTTTCTGAATCTGCTTACCTGGCCACACTTTCCTTTGTTGGCTGGCTCGTATTTTTGCTTCAGGCGCATTTTCCCTCAGAAAGCGGATGGGTGACAGGGAGCGCCTGGCTTAGACCAGAAATGTAGGCCTCACCTATTCCCAGGCCCAAAGCACCTGGCTCTTTTGAACCCAGGCCTGATGTATGTGGGTGTCTTCTCCTCTGCCCACAAGCACCATCATGCCAGACAGGATAGGGGTGGAGCTTTCCCTGGTATGACTACGCCCTTATGGTGCGCTTGACATCATGTTTTGTAAGAGGCGTGGCCTGCTACAGCTAGGGAGCCTGGTGTGGCCTAGCCTGAGGGGTTTGGGCAGAGAGTCCATCTGGACCAGACCCAATGGGACTAGTTGGGTTTTGTCAGGGTTGGGTCACAGGCCTTCAGTGGGAGGACCATGACTATGAAGATGCCAGTGTAGGGCAGTGGTTTGCTAGGTCAGAGTAGGTGGCCACAGCTAAGGTTAGTGCAGCCGCAGCAGAAAGGGGGCAGGAAGGTCCCTCTGTTACCCCTGGAAACCCTGATTTCTCTGAATTACTGGAGACTAAGCCAAGAACGGAACTGACTGTTGCTACAGAAAAGTGTGTTCACCGCGGTCTCTGCCGGTGCTCTGGCCATTTCTCTTAAGGGGGTGGGGTTAAAGAGGGTGTCGGAGGAGGCGCATACTGAGCACATGCGTGGCAGGATAATTTGTGTCCCTTCAGCAGAATGGCGACAAGTCTAGGAACAATAAGGGTGCGTGGCAGTCCCTGAGAAATGATGAAGGTTGGCAATGGTCCATCGTTCCAAAAAGCTTTGAATCACGGATAGAGAAGAAAAGTGTCTGAGCGGCAATCAGCTAGCAGAAAGGAGAAGAGAAACCCATCACGGATATGAAGCATTGGACCGGCAAGCCATGAAAACCAAAGTTCGTGCTTTGACTAGTGAAAGCTGCAGAATTTATGTTTGGTTTCCTTGTAAGTATAAAAACATTTTGTATGGAAATGCCTGTCTTGGCTGACCTCTTCCAAAGTTACTAAACGCTGAATTGTAATGGTCTTCAGAGCTCCCTGGTTTGGAGCAGGGATTAAGCCGTGTCCAGGGGAGGGAGGGATGGGGGGGGGATAGCCCCCCAAAACCCCAGCACTAGAACATGTTAACAGGCGGGTATGTTTCTAGCTTCTTTCTTGATGGATGCTCTTGGTTGAATTTCCCTAGTTTGGAAATCGGAATATTTGTTTGGTTCGTCATACATGGATTGGAGTTTCTGAAAGTGTTACTCTCGCCAGACCTGGAATTAGATGCATTTAAAAAAAAAAAAAAAGTTCTCATAAAAATAACTTTCTCCTGAACTTTCTGGAAAGTGTGTGCTTTCAAAACAACGTTTCAAAGTGCACCATTTTGTAGGTGTTTTTGTTGTGGTAGATGTGTGCATGGCTCAGTGGGCACCACTCTTCAGGCAAGGAAACTCGAGAGGCGAGTTCTTACTCTAGCCCTGAAGTAGCAAAGGCGCCAACCTCCCAAAGCAGAATTTTGGTCAAGCCTTCCACACACTGAGGGTTCATTTGCACGAGTCTCTTCTCACGCATTGGGTGCTTTTAGACGGACAGCAGCCCTGTTTCTGCTCTGCTTCACCCCTGGATGGACATCTGTCTAAAACCGACGCACCAGCTGTTGAAGCAGAGCAGAAGTGGCTCAGGCCACTACCTGCTGCAGGCCAGCCCCGCTTGCCGTTGTCTATAACATCCCAGAGCACCACCAGCACAGCGGATTTAGGGCGAGGCTCCTAGGCAGGTGTTCAGAGATCAAACAGTGATGATTTGGAGTCCCAGGTGAAGAAATAGGCGAATGGGGCATAGGACTGAAGCGGCAGTAGTTGTTACCGTGCCGCCATTCCATTCCGAGAACTCAGCACTTAATGTGTCTTGCTGCCGATTTCCCCTCGATATTTCCGCGATTCCGCATTACCTGCTGCCAGCATCTGCAGATGCGGCATGTCTGCAGCTTGTGAACACAAGCGGTTTTATGCCGCCTTCCGCCACTGAGCGCGAGTCCCTGACGCATCGTGACGCTGAATAAGAGATCATTGAATGAATTAACTTAGGGTGACTCTGACTACCTGCTTCAGAGTCCGCTGCAGGGGCGTAGCCACTGTGGTGTGGGGCAGGGGGTGCATTTGCACCTCTGCCCTGCCCTGGTAGGGGGCCGGCAGCGATCAGGGCCGGCCCCAGGCATATGCGGCATCCGCGGGAACCCTGCTCCCGAGTCCCGGAGGAGTCTCTCTTGCACCACTGGCACCACCTTTTTAAACAGCTCAGTTGTAGCCCTGCAGCGCTGCTACACGGGGGGGGGGGGGAAGAGTCCCTCCCCCCCCGTCCCCTCCTTCGCAGTGAAAGATCCAACCTGCATGGAGTGTCATTTTGTTAGGAAATTCCCCCACCGCCTCTTTCTAGGCTTGGTACTCTCCCATTTGTGAGAATGGGAGGAGCCACTCAAAGGAGAACAGAAGGTTGCTGCCTTGTAAATGAGGTTCTTCAAGATGGCTCCAAACATTCTCACAAGCACCCACCCTTCCGACCCCGCATGGAATTTTATTCCTAATTGCTTAGGGTTGGAAGGAACTGTGTTGGGTTTAGGTATCTTATATAGGGTGGGGGCGTGTGAATGTCACGTGTTTTTTTTTTAAAGCTAGTGAGCTTGGTATATGCCAGTAAGAGAAGGGCACGCAAGTGAGAATGGAAGGAGCCCCTCGAAGAAGAACTTTGTTTACAAGGCAGCAACTTCCCCCGCGCCATGGTGGCTACACCCCCGGCTGCAATGCTGCGAGAATCACAAAGCTGCTGCGCTTACGGGAAGGGGGAAACGGTGGCAAACCTGCTGCTTCCGCGTGAAATCTACAGTGATGAAAATACCGCGGCAGCAACCGTGGAAACCTGCAAGTGCAAGGCGCAAAAATCGCTCCCTTCCTAACAGTGTTGCTTGGTGCAGAAGAGGACTTTCCGCCAGTAAATGCTGCCGCAGCGATACGGCATTTCAGCCTTAATGGGGCAGGGTATCACCTGTTGCTTACCTAAGAGTCCAGGAGTGGTTAGTTAAGGTTGATATTACCTTAACTGGGTTAATTAATCTGGGTGGCATTTGAATTGGGTGCTGGTAAGAGGGTTGGATAAACCCAGAAAACTGGGAACAGAAGCTGAGGGAAGACTTGCGCTATCTAGGTCAGGAATGGGGAACCTTTCTGCAGGACACATAGGTGTTGGAAGCAGAGATGCTCATGGGGTGTGGTCCGGATGGGGGAAGGAAGGGCCATGCGTCTATGCCATGGACCATCTTCTATCCGTGACTGTAATCACACACTGAGTGTTTCTTAAATCCTAGTGTCAACATGCTAACTGGACTTCCCAGTCCGTGTATGGTGGGATGTTTGCTGTTGAGCTTGAAGTCACGCTAGCCAGTCTACATTGGGATTTAGAATCAATCATCCTAACTGTAAAGGAGAGGATTGGGGGGGAGGGAAGCTGTGTCCCCCCCCGCATATATGTGGCATTTTTAACTGTTTTTATTGTTTTTATATTTGTTGTTCGCTGCTCCGGGCTGCCCTGTGGGCAGGAGGGGCAGGATAATTTTTAAAATATAAATAAATAAATTATATAAACTTGAACTGGAAAACACCTCTTTCCCCATAATTTAGACAAATCCTTTCGGGTCCTGATGAAGGAGGAAAGATGCCTAGTCAGGCCAATTATTTTTTCCCCCTGAGTTTTCTATTTATTGGGGCCTAGCTTGCCGAGAGTTTTCCACCCTACGTGCCAAAGAACACTGAAGGCTTTTTAAGAAAAAAGAAAAAAATTAGCCGTCGGGTTTTTTTTTGTTTTGTTTAAATATTGTTTGCTTCAAGTAATTGCCTCAATTTCTTTTAAAAACACCCCAGCTCTTGATTGAAGAGAGATGGTTCAGTACAAATTACATGGAGAGGAGTGCAGGTGCATGTAGCTCTGACAGTTGGATACGTTGGTTGGGATAAACCAGAGGAGGGGAACCTTTTTCCTCCCGGGGGGCCGCCTTGGAAATGAGTACAAGCTCTGCGGGTCACATAGAAGTTGGGGGTGGAAGGGCTTAAGAGATGCACTCAAGAAACAGATCATGGATCTGTCCTCTCTCCTTGGGTGCAAACAGTCCCTCCTCTCTGCTCTATTGCCCTGAGCTCCGTTTTTCAGTGTTTGGGGGTAGAGACCGGATCCAGGAGCCCTTACTCTGAGGTCAGTTTTGCGTCCCTCAGCAAGTTTTATGTGGCCCCTTGCCAGCGCCTGGGTCTGGCTCCTGGATCCGGTCTCTACCCCCAAACACTGAAAAACCGAGCTCAGGATAACAGAGCAGAGAGGAGGGCGTGCACACAAGACTGGGGGATAGATCCATGGCCCTCCCACCTGTTAAGCACCCCCGCCCCCAACATCTGTGTGGCCCTCGGAGCTTGTACTAATATTCAATGTGGCCCCCAGGACAGAAAAGGTTCCCCACCCCTGATTTATACCAATGGAAAACGTGCCCTCCTAGTAGGCTCCCGAACAGCATAAGTGCCCACCCATTATAGCTCTCCCAATAATTCCCATTTGTAAAATGCAGAACCCCCAACAACCAACCCTCTTTTTCCATATCCCAGTGGGGAGCCAGAGAATCAAGTGCTTGCTTGATTAGGATCCAGACAATGTCCGGTTTGTGAGATGACACACTGGGGGGGGGGGGGCAGGGAATGTGATTTTTGACTAATTCAAAGGATGACGCCTTGGTTGATACATCTTTTCCCACCAGTAATCCCAAGACATCACTGCCCCCCTTCCCTCATGGTACACATGGAAGAGTAAGAGCTAATGCTGTCATTGCTGATTGTAAATTTCCTCTGCTCTGTTCTTAGTCACTGCTGAATGAATGACATTTTTGTCTCTGTTCAATCAAGGGCCAAACGATGCCTTTGGAAACACGTAGGCCCCATTATTGATGCCAATAAGCATCTCTATCCCCCAAAGCAAGCGTGCAAAAGCTGAAACATCTTTTTCTATTTGTGTTCTTTTCGCACGGGAAAAAACAACAACCTCCATTATAAACACGTATTTTTCCTCAAGGTTTCGTATAGTCCTCGTGTATCATGACCTTTGGAAAAGAAAAGTGCCACGTCGTTGTTAAAAATTACCGTTTTAAAATATCATACACCAGACCCGACACGTATATTGAATAATATCCATCTATACCAAGCTGCTTCTGTGTGGAGACGATTTCGGTACTGCATACGGCAAGAATGGGGAACCTCAGGCCCGGGGGTCAAATGCAGCCTACAGCTAATTTTTATGTGGTCTTTCCACTTTCTGGATCAGCCCCTTGGAACTACCCCCCCACCCCAAGCACTGTACGGCTGAGACCAAGGGAAGGGAGCAGAGAGAGGGCATTCACACAGGGGACAGTGGATAGATCCGTAGCACAGATCCGTGATCGGGACCTTCCTTTTTTCTTTTGAGCGCATCCTTTAAGCACTCCCATCCCCAACTTCTATGCTGCACTCGGAACTTTCTACACATTTTCAAAGCGTTCCCTGAGCGGAAAAAGGTTCCCCAGCCCTGGACAGGGCAACATAAGCGCTTTGTGAACATGTCCACAGACAGCAGATATTGTCTGCACACCTGTATCGCCGTCACTAGCATCTGTGGAACACGATACACGCACTGTAAACATGGCGATTTTATAGTGAAAATAAAGGATAGCCGTTGCAATGTTGCTGGTGTTCCTAGTTATCACCTGCCTTCAGTGAGTAAGCACCATTGTTTCCTGTATGAAATTATCCATCTGCTCTTCTGGAAACCTTGTGTTTTCAGTTTGGTTTTTGATGCCTCTTAACTCAGAGGTGGGGAAGTTTTCCCTCCCGGGGGCCACTTGGAAAATTAATTCAAGCTCTGAGGGCCACGTAGAAGTTGGGGGCAGGAGAGCTTAAGGGTGCACTCAAGAAAAAGGAGGGTCCAGACCATGGATCTGTCCCTTCTTTTTGCGTGCATGCCCTCATCTCTGCTGCCTTACCCTGAGCTCAGTTTTTAAGTGCTAGAGGGTAGGAACTAGATCCAGGAGGTGCAGATGCAGACACTGGAAAGGGGCCACATAAAAACTTGCCTCAGGCAGCATTTAGCCCCCGGGCATGAAGTTTCCCATCCTTGCCGTAACCTATAAGATTCTTACTGCTATAGTGAATCTGACTCCCCTTAAAGAAAGACCAGATCCTCCATTCAAGTTGGGCCTGTAATAAGATGGGTCGTCAAGCAGCAATGATATTATGCTAATTTTTATTCTTAGGTTGAATTAACCAGTCACATACTACCAAGGAAAGCAACAGCTTCTCCATTGTTTGCTATAGTGATAAATGGAAGTTCAGTAGGGCTTGTACCATACTGGAGGATAGGTCCATTAGCAGCTGTTAGCTAGAGGTAGGTTTGGGGAATGGAACCTCTTAACTGTTGGGAGCTGGGACTGAACAACAGGAAATGGATCACCCCTTTGTGACCTGTTGGGTACTTCTTCCAAGCGACCGAGATTGACCACCATCGGAGACCGGTGCTGGGCTCGATGGACCATTGGTCTGACCCATTATGGCCCTACTTACGTTCTTTATATGGGTTATAAGAAAACTTGATCTCAGTTGTCTCTTCTGTCCTAAAAAATGGAATTAATAAACCTTTTATTGGGTTTGCATTGAACTTTGCCAGAAATAGTTATTCCATAGGAGTGAAAATCTGAAACTGCAGAACAGCTTTCTTGAAAGTTTGGTTGTGTTTGATGCAAGTTCATCCTGTTTTATAGACAGTCTGGATATAAAACCCACTTCCTGGCTTGGATCCTGGAAACGCTTCCCTAAAAGATTAGAGATGTTCAGGTCACATGTGAAAGTCACACGTACAGCTTCTGTGATGGGAATTGCAAGAACACAGGCATTGGGATAATCAGTCGTCTAGGGTTTTACTTTGAGCTTATGTCCCTTAAAAAAAATTAGCAGACTCCATCCAATAAGATTTTATGATGATAATTACAGTGCGATGCTAACTTTTTACTAGACACACGCACTTCTTAGGGACTTATTTTCCATTTTGGAAGTGGCCCAGAAAGTGCCTTCTGAAATCTGAAAAATGCTTTATGAATCAACCGGGAATCCAGTAAAAATTAGTAGCAACAAGTTTATTGCAATAGAGACGGGCTTGCTTTTCTATAGGCTGCCAAACATTTATGAGATTGGCCCAATATCGGGAAGCAAGGTCCAGCGGACTGCGTCCTTCCGCTTTTCTGACGTTGGAAGTGGTTTGTGTTTGGAAAGTAATAACAATAAGGATATGAAAGTGAACCTTGGTTTACAGTTGGGCAATGGTTATGGCCCTTTTCTTGGTTTTTCTTCCTTTCTGTAGGGATTTGAGCCAACTTAGGTGTTATGGAAAATATTGTCTTTGGATGAGGAAGATGGTGGTTAGGTTTTGCGTGGCACCTCTAGGCCTCAGTTACCACTATATAGTTCCTAATATCAAACCGGTAATGTTCAGTTTATGAGGTACAAAGACCTGCTGTTTCCTTTGGGCTACATAGGGCAGAATGTCAGCGACAGAATCCAAATAGCCTAGCAATGAGAATTCTTAAGATATATGTCCCTAACACCTCTGAATTGTACCAACCAATAGACTCTCAGCATGCAGATTGTCTGGCAGAGAAGGAAAGGTGATAGGCTGAATTACGGCTGATGTCACAAAGGCCCCAGTTCGGAGTTGCCTAAGATACTGTCTTGGGCTTTTCAACATAGGTAATATTGGGATTCCATGTTTTTTCCAGGGGAATAAAGGGGGTGAAAGTTCAGAATGTAGATTTGCCCACCAGATAGGTATCTGGGGTTATCTGTATTTTGGTGTATTCAGCCACAGATATTGAATAGTTTTGGAGATTCATAGAGTTGGAAGGGACCTCAAAGGTAATCTGTCTAGACATGGTGCATGGCTGTTGTGTTGATTCCAAACGTAAGAAATGGAGACAAAGCAGTTCAGACAATCTCTTTTATTGGACCAACTTCCGTTAGTGAGAATATGCAAGTTTTTAGGCTACAGAGCACCCTCCCTCTGGCAAGTAACAACTCAGCACTATATCCTTCCAATCTATATGGTTTAGTTGTTCCATGCCTGAGGAAGGGCCTAACCCAAAACTTCCATAATCTCACCAACAGAAGTTGGTCCAATAAGAGATCATCTGAACTACTTTGTCTTCATCTCTTAGAGGATAGTGGACAAGCAAAGATTAGTTGGTGGTTGAATGTAGATCGTCCAACGTTTGATCTATATCTAAGCAACAACAGCCCTATCCAGTTCTTGGATAGCAGACAGCCACTGAAGGAAGTGATACTGATGATCCAGTAGGTGGCATGCTTTCGCCTCTCCGTGTGAACAGAGGACCCGTCGCTGCTCGGCCAGACGTTTAGTTTATAGAGAGAACTATTGTCCTGAACGTACATGCTCGTTTATTTCGGGTATCCTCTAGCCGCCTTGGTCATATGTCGTAGTTGGTTACAAGGCTGGTGCAGACGGGAGCAGAAGGTGTTATAGACGGTTATAATCAACCTTCTGGCATTTTGGTAGTAATCAACATGCTACTTATTAACCCTTTTAAGCCCATTAAGAAACCTGAAAATATCAAATGTGATCAGCGTTTTGGAAAAATTAGGAAAACTGGCTCTAGTTTCTGTGTTGATTCTCCCCAAACTCAGTCTGGGATTGACACTGGATTTGGTCTTTGCCATCTTGGATTAACGGCTGTCGTTTTCCAGTTCAGTGGAAAGTAGATTTTCATCCTGGCTACACTGGTTCCTGTACACATGGATGAAATCTTAGGCCAGATGAGATTAACTCTCCATATTACAGGGCTGCACTTGGAGACTTCTTGGGTGGGATGTAGATGAAGCAAAGGAGTTTGCGCAAACCCAGCCCCATCTCTAAATAAACTACTCCCAGCGTGAGAGTGCTTGTTGCTTTTCCGACAGCATTGTGAAACCATGATAAACAACGTGGGAAATCCCAGGGAAAGCATTGGCAACTGCGATTGCTGGCAGCTACAGGTGCACCAACCCAAAGTGGCGGTTTTGAGTGTGGTTTTTCCTGCCTGACATTTTAAGCGACTGTTTGCTGTTAGTAACCAGCTGTACGATATTAACTCGGTCAAGTGTAATGCTGCGGGGTGAATTCACCTTCTCCCGATCGGGAGGACACCGCCTCTCTGAGCCCAACTGCTTTATACTCCCTGGCAGAGGGAACTGGCGTGAGTGGAAACAGCCTTTCTAGGTATGGAACAGAAAGGAATGAAGTGTATAGCAGTGGGGTTATACTTTCGCCCCCCTGACCAGGCTGAGAGACTGACTAGAAACCCTAGTGGAGATTAGACAGGTTACTAAAATGGGGAACATCCTAATAATGGGTGATTTCAATTATCCTAAGATTGACTGGGTGAATGTCTCCTCCGGGCATGATACGGAGATATCTAGATGCCATAAATGTCTGCTGCTTGGAGCAGCTGGTCATGCAACCAACGAGAGGAGGAGCTACTTTAGATCTTGTCCTAAGCAGAGCGCAGGACTTGGTGCAAGGGGTAATGGTGGTGGAGCCGCTTGGCAATAATGATCACAATATAATAAAATTTGACATAATTAATGGAAGGAGAATGGGGAATAAAACGACTGCAGTAGCATTTAACTTTAAAAGGGGAGACTATGCAAAAATGAAGAAACCAGCTAGAAGGAAACTCAAAGGATCAGTTGTGAGGATTAAATGTCTGCAAGAGGTGTGGAGACTATTTAAAAACATCATCTTGGAAGCCCAGATTTAACTGTATTCCACAGGTTAAAAAAGGTAGCAACAGGACCAAATGTCTGCCAGCGTGGCTAAGTGGTGAGGCAAACGGAGATTGTTAGAGCCAAAAAGGCATCCTTTACAAATTGAAAGCTGGTCCTACTGAGAAAAGAGCATAAGCACTGGCAAATTAGATGTAAAACATTAATACGTTTATTAAAGTAAAGTACTTTATATAAGTAAAACAATAATGAGTTTAAGATCGCGCTGCTGGTCTTCAGGGCCCTGAACAGTTTAGGCCCTGGCTGTATTCGAGACCGTGTTCTAGAACCTCACGCTGATGGGTCTCTGCACTCAGGAACCACCCACTGTTTGGGGATCCCGCCATCGCATCTTAAGTCAGTGGGCGATCGGGCTTTTGCTGCGGCGGGCCCTGCGTTATGGAACTTGCTCCCCCCAGATGTTTCTCTCAGCTCCTCCCTCCTCGTCTTTAAAAAGCACCTGAAAACGTATTTAGTCTCTCTGTGCTTTATTGGGATCCACTGCTGGTCCCCCTTAATGTATTTTGTCCACCTCTTTTCCTTCCCCTATCTTACAGTTTTCAAATATTCTTTTAAATTACTTGTTTTAAACTGTTTAAAATTGTTTATATTGGGCTTTTATTTAAAATGTGAAGCACCCCAAGTGCCATGTAGGCAGGGAGGATGCTATAAAAATTTAATAATAATAATAATAATATATTTAAGTAGGATTAAAATAATATTGTGCCTAAACCTCAATGAGAAGGCTCGGAAGAGGTGGGAGAGGGGAGCACAAAAAGGAGGCTCTCCTACGCTGGAGTTTATGCTAGTTCAAACCATGGCCAATCCACAATTTTGTTTTACTCACCCCCCCCCCAAGCGCTATTGAGTTTGTCCTGGTGTAATGCTAGGCCTGGTGGTGCAATCCAAATGAATCTCTCCGATGCAGTCTGTTGCTTTGGATCAGCTGGAGAGAGCAGGTCCTATCCGAATTTGGGGTTGGACTGGCTGCGCCTCCAAGGAGAAGGCTGAATTAGATGACTTTGAAAGTCCCTTCCAACTCGGACATTCTACAATTCATTCTACAGTTATATGAATTCCACCCCCGGACTGTAGCGGCGGTGGTTTGTTTATATAGCGCCAGTGATGTCCTGTGAAAATGGAACGAGTTATTTCAACTGAAAATCTGTTCGGAATCTTTTCAAGTCGAAATCCTGGTCAAAATAATATCATTGAATAAATAATAATAATGAAACGGATCATTTGTGCATGCACAAATGGCGCTGCCCGTAACCAAAATGGGGCTGCCGACAATGTATAGCTATCACCGTTGACTGTACAATGCCAGGTACATTGCTGGTGCTATATAAACAAGAATAAAATGGCTGCTGCCTGATTTGTGCATGTGCAAAAAGGCACTGCCCGTAGCCAAAATGGCACCAGCGCTGGCATTCCGTTTATGGGGGCTGCCATTTTTGCACAAGTACAACATGGCCCAGCGGCCATTGTGCCCATGCACAGATGGCCGTATTTTGTTTATTCCAATTGTTCATTCTGATTTCTGTTCAGACCAAACAAAATGCCCGGATCCAACAGAATCAGAACTGGGCAAAGATTTCAATTTCAGCCCCACCATATACAGAGTGAACAAATATACGCCTGGCATTCGGCTCTTAAAACCATTCCCTCGGCTGTTGCCGGAGTGGAAGTTCCAGAATTGCCCCCCCTTTCCCTGATCATCCACCAGTACAGGCAGGACTAAGTCCAGGCCTTTTGGGCCCAGCACCTTATCTAGCTCTTAATGAAGAGAAGGGAACTTAAGAGGAAAAAGTGCTTTCGGAGGATGGACTGGGGTAAGAAAACCAAGAAAGCGCCACTCAAAGACTGACAGACTGATTTGAAACTATCCTGACTGAGAAACCTTGGAAAGAGCCTGCAAGAGGTGTGGCAAAGACCAAGGCCTTATCTACACCAGGTTCTGTGTTTTGGCCTAATTCTAATGAAATCGGTTTAAGAACACAGCTGGTTTACACACCCCGTGACTTACACCAGTTTTGCTTGGTTTTAGGCCGCGTTCCAGCAAACAGGGCAGCTGAATAGAGATGAAATAAGTGTCTGATTTGGTAACCGTGTTTAACCACAGTTATTCCAGATAGTCAAGTGGTTAACCGATTGGTAACAAAATACTGTTACCGGCTAATCGACTTAGCCATGGTGGGAGGGGTACGCGTGCATGTGAAAGCGTGTTAGAGGCAGAGCTTACTTGCCGAAATGTGGAGTTGATTGGCCATGGGGGGGGCGGGGGGTAGCTTGTTTGGTCTTGGCTGCTGGAAATGTTGGGAGACATGCATGTGTTCCGCGGTACCAGCCAAGCTTCTGTGGCTGAGGTGATGTGGCCAGCTACAAGGTCAGGACAGAGCAAGGCAAGATTTGGTGTCCATGTGTGTCGCACTTTTAAAAATACATAAATAAAATAAAAATCCTGTTGCAGCTTTTGCTGTTGCAGAAGCTCTGTATGACCGTCTCTGGTACCATAGGCATTAAGCATTTGGCTGTCACCTTCTTGAAAGGGTCCCGTTTCTCCCCCCCCCCCCCCCCTTTATCCACACTTCCTTTGTAATAAAGGAACAATACAAGACGGTGCTTAAGGGATGTTTTCGGGGTGGAGAAAGGAAGAAGAGGGTCTAGCTCAGGGCAGGACTTTACCCCTCCTGGCTGCAAGCTTCAAGGACTGCACATAAGTTGGAGGTGGAGGTGATTAAAGGGGGCACTCAAGAAAAGCCGGGCCCAGATCATGGATTTGCACCATGGATCCATCCCCTGTCCTTGTGTGGTCCGTGCCCTCCTCTCTGCTCCCTTGGCCTGAGCTCAGTTTTTCAGTGCTTGGGAGGTAGGAAGGGCTGGATCCAGGAACTGGAAAGGGGACTAGCCATGGGATTCATTTGTTCTTGGCGTCTGAGGTTTCCCACCCCTAGGCGACTCTACCAAACAAGATAATTTAAGACGGGGGATCAGTGCCACTATGGATGACAAACTTCTGACTCCGTCAAAGAGTGTATGGTAGAGCTGAAATGAGTACCTGATTTGGTACCCGCGGATGGTAATACCCACATTTAGAGTACCCGAAAAATGGAAATACCGATGTCTGATTATCAAAATACCAACGTACCTAACACCGGTATGTTGAAATACCGAAAAATTCCGGAAACGCCGGATTTGGGGGATTTTTTGGTATTTCAGTAACCAGTTGTTGTTATGTCGGTATTTTGATAATCAGTATTCTAAAAAATACCCAAAATATTCTGTTAGATTCGGGTACTGGAAATTCAGCCGAGTTTTATGGGTATTTGTTTTATCTCTAGTGGTTGCAACGAGGTGGAATTGTGCCTCCTAATTTCAAAGCTGAGCTGATTCCACAGGTTTCATGGATCTGGAGTGAACCCAAAATCTTCTGTTACTTTCTCTGTCCATTAACAGTAAATTCTCTCAGCTTGACTTTCAGTGGATTGCTATTTATTTTTAAAAAAAATATTTTAAACGTAACTTCAATGCTGATGGAAGTTGCCCAATAGAGAGAATTTCAAGACCTATCCCAGTACCAGTGCAATCTTGCCCATCTTGGGTGGCTGAACTTCAATATGGAAGGGACGATTGAATGGGTGATGGGTTCATTGAACCTAAATGTCCTTTCCAGCAGAGACTTTATAGTCGGAGTGTCAATGAGGTAATTTTAGTCATAGGTACAGTCAGACCAGCACATCCCCCTCCAGGCATTTCGTAGGCTGCATTCACCCGAGACGCTAAATCAGGGGAAATCTCCGCCCTCCCTTCCCCCTCCGCTTATTTTTAAAATGTGTGATGAAAGGGTTAGGTCTCCAGATGCATTGGGACAATTACGTTACTTAATTTATATCTGACCATTCCCTGGTAGAGCTGACACAGGTCCCCGCAAAAGCAGGAATACCTGTTGTATTTGTGGTACTTGTTTCGACTTGAAAACAGTGTCCGATCGGGGTCCCCAAAGTACCAAAATACAGTTTTTGTTCTGATTTTCCAACTTCTGGTCCTGGATTTTGGAAAATATTCCAGGTCTCTGAGGGGAGGGTGGTTCTCGGTACCCGAGAGCTGAAATTTTGTGTTTTCGATTTCTCGAATGGTATTCAGGTGTACAGCTTTGGATACCCAACAATGTGGCTATTACCCTGAGGTGCCAAATCAGGCTGCTGCTTCATCTCTGCTCAGGGCAGCAGGATAAAAAAAACCCATACATATAAAATACAGAAAATAAAACCCATAAAGCCATATATATTATAATAATAATAATTAATAGTTTTTTTTATAGCACTCTCCTGCCTTTAAATGGCATTCTACATCTTTATAATCATTAAAATTGAAAGCAATATAAAATCAATTTGAAAGGGGGAAGGTAAGAGGAAGGAGAAGCAACATTCAGGGAAACCAACAGTGAATCCTAAAAGCACCTAGAGAATAAATGAGTCTTCAGGTGCTTTTTAAAGGTGAGGGGGGAGGAGCTGAGACAGACATCCGGCGGGGGCGAGTTCCACACTGAGGGGGCCCGCCGCTGCAAAGGTCCAATTGCTCGCTAAGTTACGACGCGATGTCGGGATCCCCCAACCGCAGAATAGCCATCAGTGTGAGGCCCCAGAAGCAGGCCTCGAATATAGCCAGGGCCTAGACCCATAACCTCCTCACCAATCCTAACTCTTGTAATGCATGTCCATTCCCCTCCACCCCCCAATGTAACCCCGAAATATTGGTTTAACAGTCATGATAACTCCATCACTCGCGTTTGTTTTTTCCCTGTAATTCATGGACAGATTTAGTCATGTTGCCAGTCTGTGGGCGCCCATAGAGTCAGGGCAGAACCGTGCAGCCCTATGGGATTCCTAGCAATGGCCGTAGCGATAGTGGGTAACTTTGAAAACGAGAGAGAGAACATGGGAACGTTTAAAAGGGGAGATTACAATCTCCCGTCCGAAACTGAAGCGGCGGAAGAAAAGGCTTGTGAATGCCACCTAGGAGCCGAGCGTTTGGAGTTTTCATTTACACTGCCCTCAGTGCTTCTGACCTTGGCCCTTAACGCTCACTACCAGCTCGGACTGGATTTGACTTTATGGCAACAAGGGTTATTCCCTTGAGCCGCTTCTTATCCCCTATTCCCCCCACCCGTTCCCCCTTTAGATCCGATAAAACGGCCCAAATGGTCATCGGCCTGGCACATAGTGGGAGGCGTACTCTCAACCTGGTGTTCTGCACTGACCTTGAGGCGGGGGATCAGTTGGTGGGGGAGGTATCAACAGTGCCCTTGTCATGGACGGATCATTATCTCCCCCGGCACATGTTTGCAGAGCCCATTCGATCGGCTCGCCCCCGGAGACTGATGGAACCAAATAGGTTCCGGACTGCGCTGGGGGAATTGCCCTCTGATCTCGACGGCTGTTTGGTCGAGGACCTTGTTTTGGCTTGGAACACCTTGATGGCAGAGGCCATCGACCGGACAGCTCCGAGGCGTCCCCCCTCCCCGGCTCCGGCACCACAGGTTACCTTGGTTTACTGAGGGGCTGCGATGCTTGAAACAGGAAGGGCGGTGGTTAGAGCGACAATAGTGCCGTTCTTGGGCTGAAGCCGATGGGTTGCGGCGTAGAGCTAGTTTACGGGCCTATGCCGTGGCTATGAGGGCAGCAAAGAAGGAATTCTTTGCTGCCCTCATAGCAGCCACGAAGTCTTGTCCAGTGGAGTTGTTCCGAGTGATGAGAGAACTGGTCAGTCTGGCCTTCTTCCGCCTGGCCATGGAATCTTCCAGGGCCCGCTGTGACAGGTTTGTCAACTACGTTGCGGATAAGATCGCTCGGATTCACCACAACTTCAGTGCTGTAGTTTCTGCAGAAGGAGGAGAGTCAGAGGGTGCAGAAGCCCCATCTGATCTGGTTTCATGGAATCTGTTTCAGGAGGTGCTGTCAGCGGGAGCTGTGGATGTTCTGGAGGCAGATAGGTTCTGGAGGCCACCTGTTGTGAACTGGATCCGAGCCCGTCCTGGCTGGTTAAGGCCTGCCTGGAGACGTTAGGGCTGTTGCTGGCAGGGGTGATCAGAGGGTAGAGTGCCGGAATGCTTGAAGGAGGCCGTTGTCTGGCCTCTGTTCAAGAAACCATCACTTGATGTTGATTCTCTCGCCAGCTATTGGCCAGTTTCTAACCTTCCCTTTTTAGGGAAGGCTATTGAACGTGTGGTGCCTCAGCAGCTCCGGGAGCATCTAGATGGCCTCAGCTTCCTAGATACATCCCAATCTGGCCCAGGGTATGGCACTGAGACTGCATTTGTGCCCTTGGTCAATGACCTGTGCCGGGAGATGGACCAGGGATGTTCAACCTTACTGGTCCTATTGGATCTCTCGGCTGCTTTTGACACGGTTGATCATGGGCTGTTGGTGACTCGCTTGCGGAACTGGGCAGGATTGGGTGGGACAGTTCTACAGTGGTTCCGTTCCTACCTAGTCGGTAGGACCCAATGGGTGGTGCTGGGGGATAAGTCATCTTCCCCCCGTGACCTCTCGTGTGGTGTCCCACAAGGTTCTATTCTGTCCCCGCTCTTGTTCAACGTGTACATGCAGCCATTAGGCAAGGTCGTGAGGCGGTTTGGAGTGAGTTGTCATCAATATGCTGATGACACTCAGTTGTACCTCTCATTTTCATCGGACCCAGGCCCAGCGGTCTCTGTGCTTTCCCAATGTTTGACGGCTGTGGGGGACTGGATGAGGCAGAGCCGACTGAAGTTGAATCCTGACAAGACGGAGGTAATGTTAGTGGGGCGAGCGGCGAGTATGACGTCCCCCATCATTGATGGGATTTGTCCCCCACTGGTCTCCCAAGTGCGAGTCTAGGGGTGCTCCTGAATTCCCAGCTCTGCTTGGATATCCAGGTGGAGCCAGTGGCGAAGGGGGCTTTCCGCCAGCTACATCTGGTTCTGCGTCTTCGGCCTTAGGTCTAGGACTCCGACCTGGCCACCATCATTCATGCTTTTGTTACCTCGAGCCTGGACTACTGCAGCACGCTCTATGTGGGGCTACCCCTAGTGACGGTCCGGAGGCTGCAGCTATGCGGCGGCCCAGCTCCTAGCGGGGTCAGGTTGCTGGGAGCACATTACAGCAGGGTTTCCTTCTCTGCACTGGCTGCCTTTTTTCTTCCGGGCCCGATTCAGGGTGTTGGTTCTCACCTTTAAAGCCCTACACGGCCTCGGCTCGACCTATCTGCTGGACCGCCTCACTCCCCGGGTCCTTGACCGACCTCTGCAGTCCGCTGGGGGCACTTTCTTGGAGGGCCACTATGAAGAGGGCGTTCTCTGTAACCGCCCCTCAGCCGTGGAACTCCCTCTGGGAAGAGGCTCACCTGGCCCCGGACCTGCTGACTTTTCATCGGGCTTGTAAAACCTGGCTGTTCTGCCAGGCATTTGGTGGAGGGGATGGGTGAGGGAGGGATGGGATTGAGGGCGGGGGGTTGTTTATATTTGTATGGCTTCCCTCTAAAATGGTTTCATATTTGTATTTTATATGTTTTATATTTTTGTTTTAAATTGTAAGCCGCCCCGAGCTGCTTTGCAGGCGGGGCAGGGTATAAAATTGTATTATAAATAAAGCAAAACCCTAGCAGGAATTAAATCCTAACCAAGTGTCTAAAGATGCTGCTGCCCTTCCCCAGTGAGAACCTGGGTGTGTAGAAGCGCTCAAAGTGCTTCTCTGTGGCAAAGGTGCAGTGTTAATCACTGAAGCGTCTCTCTCTCTGATTCCGCTTCCCTCCCATAGACGACTGTGGTTGAATGCTTTGGCTGGTGTTCAGTTTCCAAGATACTCTTTAGCCCAATGGCACTCCCATGGGGAGGTGAATAAATCAGGATTCGGGATATGGAAATAATGTGACTCGAGTACTTCCACAGCGATGCCTCTCTGTTTTGAATAAGGTTGTGGATTGTTTATTCGAGGGAAGAGGCCTCGGCCAAACATCCTGCTTTTAAAAGCAGGATCTTTTTTTTTTTTTTTTTTTTTGCAGCAGCAGCAGTAGGAAAAGCTCTCTCGTTCTGCATGCATGTGAATAGCCTTTTAGTGTGACGGTCTCAAACGTTCCTCTCTATGAACAGAAGGTGTGCTTTTGCAGCGAGGTAACGAAATAAACGGAAAGTCATTTCCATATATCATTGGGGTTTCCAGTTACGCGGTAATAAAGGGGCCCTTTTACTACTGTTCAGTTTCAAAATTACCATTTGACAGGCCTCGAATGACAAGGAGAGACTGAACTTGGTAGCCAGGCGCTGGGAAACTATATTTTTTTCCAGGCGATGGAGGCCAGCTCCTTGATTTTTGCTTTGAGTTTCAAGACAAAAACTCAGCTGAAATTGCCAAAATATTTTCCTAGTTTGGGTTCAAAACCATTTTGCTTCTCCTCCCTTTCCCCTCCTTTTTTTTTTTTCAATCCCGAATCAAAACTCTGTCGCGGTCTGCCACAGTCTTGGACCGGATTCACCGTAAGCATGACAAACATATTTATGTATGGAAAGAAACCCAAAGCCAGGTGAGTTTGGTTGCCTCTGGCATCTCATTAGAGAGGTTTTGCATGGCTCTAAATATTGCTCTCCCCTCGCCATCCCCTCCCTCTGCCCCTCCCTCCCCCCCGTGTAGCTCAGATTGCCAAATGGCGGTTTCTTAAAGAAAACACTCTGCATTGGAATACCACTGTGCAAATGTGTGGAAAATCAAATTGACTGCGAACTTTAAAGAGTTCAGGAATGAATGGCCGTCCTAACAGTAGTGCTCGGGGCAGGGAACGGGGCTGACAGGTATAAACGTGGACGCAAAATTGCTCCATGCTAAAGCCTTGCTCACCTGGGCTTGGTTGCCCCCATAGCAATTGGTTCATGTCCCTTGGCACAATGGTCAAGCATTTGTAATGGGGACAGGCTGCCTCAGGACAATTAGCTCTGTTGTTAGCCAGGATTCAATCACCACCAGTTTCTCTGCATCATCTGTGTGTGTGAACGCAACGCCCGACAAGAGCGCCGTTTGTCCCGCTTACTGGCAAGGCCGATTTCCCCGTCAAGCTGCCTGCGTGAACGCTTTTTGCCCTACTAGCCGATAGGGCATGTTCTGTGGTAACACTCACACTGCGTTTTGACTTGTGTAAATGCTTCACTCTGGGGCAGTTAGGCCCAAAACAGAGCAAAGTACCTCAGGGCAGCCACTGGGAGTGAGCATAGCCCCCAGGAGCATCTCTTCCACTTATGCTCTCTTGCTTAGTTCACTCTTTGGCATTGATTCCTTATCCCATCCTAGCTACAAAGCGCAAGTGGAGAGACTTACGCGGTTCTCTTTCTGGGCCAGCCCCCCCAGTGATGTGGGGCGGAAAAATTTCCACAACGGAAAATTTTCAACTACTAATTTTTTCTGTGGAAATTTTTCCAGGGCTATAGGAAATTTTGCACAGGAAAAATGTCTGATTCAAACATTTTCTTATGCAGATTTTATGCAAATTAATCTTATTGCGCATAAGAAAACTTGCGTGGAAAAATTTTCCAATTCAAAATTTTCCTGAAAACCCACATCACTGGCGTTGGCCAAGATGGCCGCCACATCAGCTTGTCCAGAACACAGGCTACTGTGGACCTTGGAGGCTAGGAGAACGCTTCCTCTCACCAGGGTCCGCGAACATTTTGTGCGGTACTCTGCCTGACCGAGAGAGGATGTAGCTCTGTTGTTTAGGTCTCTGGTGGGCTGTCATGTCACTCTCACGCTAATGTCATTTCTGTGATACGATAGACAACAGAGCCGTTAAAGCATCACATGTAAACCAAAGCTATGAGGGCTTCATTCTCCTCCAGTCATTCCTGCCACTCTCTTGTGTGCCTTAGTGGGCATTTCTTTAGGCATTTCTTTCTCTTGGCTATGTCTAGAGGGGCCCTTTGTGAACTTTGGCTTCCTGCAGTGAACAAGAAGCCGGAGACAATGATCTTGCATAACAAGCGGAAGGTGAAGATCACTATAATTTCTGCTGTGGTGCCTGTGACACTGCAGCTAGCAGTGAATCCAAGGCAGGATGAGACAAGGTTTTTGTGTGTGTGCGTAAGCTGTGACGTGTCCAGGTTTTTAAAGATTCAACATAAATTGGGAGCGAAAGGTCTGCTTTTGGTAAATCCAACCTAGGTTGCAAAGCAAGACACAAGAAAGCAACAGTCAGACCATTTTCTGTGCCAAGCCCTCCCTTGTGACTTGCCTTGGTTAATCCTCATCCGTGGGGCTAGCTTAATTCAACCCGCTGTTTCCATGGTGGTGGATGCCGTCAGGCGCCGGTGGAGTTAGTCCTAGTACTGTTTACTTTTTAATGATGCTTGTGGTATTTGAATTGTTACTAAGTGGATTTTTTTTTTTTATTGTCATTAAGGGCAAATGCCATTTTGTTCAGAATTAGTCTAATTGCAACCTCTTTGCACTGGTTCCTCCCACAACACCTCCTGTTTGCCAGCCACAACCTGCTGGAAGTAGCCTTCGTACTTCCTACATGGAATCACCAGTTTATGAAAGTGTGGGGCACATGGGTTGCCTTTGGGAAGAGCTTTAAAGAGACAGCTGTGAAGTCTTGTCCAGCGGAGCTTTTCTGGCTGGTGAGGGGGCTGGTCGGTCCGGCCTCCCTTCACCTGGAACTTGAGTTTTCCAGTGCTGGCTGTGACATGTTGGTTGATTTCTTCGTGGATAAAATCGCTCATATTCACCATGACTTTGATGCTGCGCTTATTACAGTAGGAGAACCAGAGGTTATGGAAGCCCTGCCTTGTCCGGTTTTGTGGGCTCGGTTTCAGTGGCCGTCGCCCGTTGATGCAGAGGATGTTCTTGGGGCAGCCAGGGTCACCACTTGCGAACTGTACCACTGCCCGTCCTGGCTGGTTAAGGCCAACTGGGAGATGCTGGGGCCGTTGCTGCCGGGGGTGGTCAGTGCCTCCCTTCAGGAGGGCAGAGTTCCGGACTGCCTCAAGGAGGCGGTGGTGCAGCCTCTGCTGAAGAAACCATCACTTGACATTGACTCCCTTTCTAGCTATCGGCCTGTCTCTAGGTTATTGAATGGGTTGTGACTCAGTTTGGTGTTCAGTGTCCTCAATATGCTGATAATACCCAACTCTACCTCTCTTTTTCATCCGACCCAGACCCGGCAGTTTTTGTGCTTACGGCTGTGGGGGACTGGATGTAGGGCAAGCCGACTGAAGTTGAATCCTGACAAGACGAGGTGATGCTAGTGGGTAAGGTGCTGGGTGTGGCGTCCGCTGTCATTGATGGGGTTTGTACTCCACTGGCCCCCCAAGGTCACAGTCTGCGAGTGCTCCTCAATTCCCAACTCCACCTGGATGTCCCCATGGAGGCTGTGGTGAGGAGTGCGTTTCGACAGTTACATCTGGGGCAGCGGCTTCGGCTGTATGTCTCTAACTCTGACCTGGCCACTATCATCCATGCTTTCATCACCTCGAGACTGGACTACTGTAACACACTCTATGTGGGGCTACCCATGGTGACGGTTCGGAGGCTGCAGCTGGTGCAGAATGCAGTGGCCCGTCTCCTGACAGGGACGGGTCACCGTGTGCACATTACACCAGTGCTTCGGTCTCTGCGGTGGCTGCGTATAGTCTTCCGGGCCCAGTGCTTACCTATAAAGCCCTATACGGCCTAGGCCCTACCTACCTGCAGGACCGCCTCACTCCTCGGGCCCTGGATCGGCCTCTGGGGTCCTCTGAGAGCACCCTTCTTGAAGTCCCCTGGGTATCCTGCGGGGCAACTATGGATAGGGCATTCTCGGTGGCCACACCTAGGCTGTGGAACTCGCGGCCGCAGACCTCTCCTCCTTTTGTCGACAATGCAAGACCTGGCTGTTCCGCCAGGCCTTTGGTGACGGTGATGGGTGTGGGGTTAGGGTGGTGGGGTTTTTGTATGTTTTCTTACGTTTCTTCTGACTGGCATTCCCCATTGGGATTGAAGGTTTTATTATGTTTTATCTCGTATTTATTGTATTTATATTGTTGTATTTTTCTATTTTATTTTTATGAATTGTTAGCTTCCCCGAGCTGCTTTGCAGGAGGGGCGGGGTATAAATTATGTAAATAAATAAATTAATTCAATAAAAAGACCACCCTATTTTCGAGGCCTGTGGCCCAGCTGAAGCCTAGCAGGACCCGATTGGTTCCACTGGGCTCAGGTCAGGCACCCGCCTAGCCCAGGTTCTTGGTTGGATTGGGCTTCCCAGTTACCCTGTCGGGAAGGCGGCCATGTTGGAAAGGGATGGAGGAATGCCTTAGCCCGGCCCCTTTGCTGACCTTACTTTACCCCCTGCCCCCCATAAGGCTGCATGGATATATTGCATTGCGTTAAATTCCATTACAGTTGAGCTCAGGTCAAGCTGAAGCCCAAATTTCTGCCCCAAGGCGAGGGGGGTCTATTCTGCTTGGCTAAGTAATTGGGGAGTGTGGGGTTGAGAAGAGTTCTTTTCCGGATACGTATGTTCAAAATGTTGCTGAAAAGCCACATGGGATAGCTGTATAGTAGGAGCAGTAGTCCACATAGCCCATGAACATGCACCCCCTTCCCAACGGTCTGTATCCTGATCAGAATCCCACAGGACAGTGGGAACTGAGTTGGGAGAGGGGGAAACTCACCTTGCATGGGTTGGGTTGACAACGGAGCCAATCGCCACCCTTTCCTCTGAAACTAAGTTGCATGCTACCGTTTTATTGGTTGTAATCGTGTGTGACCTGGGAATGTATGTAAAGAGCATTGATCCGGCTCTACCAAAGTGTCCCAAGAGGGTTTCCCAAATTCCCTTAATCACCAACCCTGCCACCGTATTGTATCCGTGCATATGCCTAACCAAGCTGGCTCAGAGCAGTCACATTTTTGCTCTATGGGGCTAATCCTTCAAGGTAACTAGAAGGCTTGGTGTGCATGAAAAAGGCCCCTCTTTTGGTCAGCTGGCTGCATTGGCCCCACCAGTGTAGCCTAGTGGACAAGGTGTTGGGCTTGGACCTGCGAGACCAGGGTTCAAATCCCATCTTAGTCACAATCTCTCTGGGTGGCCTTGGGTAAGTCACAGGGGCTGATTTTATGTCCTGTGTGCACCGCCGGTGTGCATGGACATCATAGGCCCCATGCCGGGTGTGTGTACAGTTTGCGTACACTGCGGCATGGGATTGGCCCCAACGTCTCTCAGCCTCAGTTCCCCATCTGTAAAATGAAAATAAAGTTGACCTACCTCATAGGGGTGTTGTGAGGCTAGACTAGATAAGGATTGTAAAGCACTTTGAATATTGAAGTGCTATAGAAAAAATAAAGCAAGAATCTTAACTTTTACAGTGTAATCCTCTTGGTGGATATCACTGGGCTGGTGCTGGGTGAGGGCACAAGTTCCATTCACTTTAACAGCAGTTATGCTGGTGCATATCTATCCAGAGGAATCCGCCCCAAGTAGGACTGAGTTAACTCATTTGCTATCTGTAGGTAATAACTCGCAATTTCGAATACCATATCAGGGGCCCAACGGGCTACCCGACTACCAACCAGGCACCCAATTACCTCAGAATACCAGTTATTACCATTCCTGAGTTATCTATTGACTAGGTACGGGACTCGGGGGAATTTTGGTTTGGGTTTTTTAAATTTAGCTTCTTCCTGATTTTCAGATCTCGTTTCAGTTTCGGGTTGGGTTTTTTGGTTTTGTATTGTCCTGTCTCTCTCTCCCCCCCCCCCCCCCCCCCAGTTTTTTTCTCATTGACTTCAATTGATTTTTTTTTCCCTTTTTGAAGTCAATGAATTAATGAGAACAAACTAGAAAAAAAATCATGGTAAAAAAGCCCAAACGCTGGAACCAAAATTAAACCGCAGTTTCAATTTTTCGGACCGTTTTGGTTCTGTCCGAAACCGAAATTCCCATTCCTACTATTTGCTGATTGGTACTGATCAGTATATCGTTAAAGGAATCGGTACCGGAAGTAAAAAAATAGGTACTAGAAGTCAGAAAATGGATGTGAGAAGTAAAAAAATCTGGATGAAAATGGTATTTCAGCACATGGGGTAGGCCGCCCGTTGGGCACTAATTGAGTACGGATTAGTACCCAATGTTCTTGGTTTGGGTCGAGGACCGCAGTTTTGATGAGTTTACCTGTTTTTGTGGGTCTTTGCTTCAGCTGTAGCCCTGATAGAGGCAACAAATATAATATTGGAGAAGCACTAGAAGCTAGTGGGTTTTTTAAGCTGGCATGAAATAAAATATTATTATTATTTATTTATTTTATTTAATAAATTTATATCCCGCCCCTCCTGCCATGCAACCCGGGGCGGCTTACAACAATAAAATACAATAAAAATCCACGGGGAATGTATTTCTGGTAAACACCAGCAACTTCTTGCAACACAAATGTCCTTTTTTTGAAAGAAAAAAAAAAAGTGTCACTATTGGCGGGAAAAAACAACCCCCCAAATCAGGCAAGTAGATCCATAGCTCCCATAGCTCTTATTCAGATCACCGAGGGCGTTGGGTTAGAGAAATAAAATGAACAGGGCCCTTAGAAATGCGAGGAATGCGAAAACGTCTGCGACTTAGTATGAGAAAACGTTCTTTAAACATTTAATTGAATCGCCTACTTTCATCCTTAAAACATTAGAATTTGAGCTGCCATCGGGCTTTCTTTGCACTTCATCAGGCAGAACACAAAGCTTCTCTTTACCGGGCAAATAAACATCCATTTCCCCTGTTGCACTCTCTCAGCGTTTCCCCCCGCCCTTACACACACCTCCCTTGCATTAAGGAAACAATTCAAAGGAAAACTTCTCTACACGCTAGTCTTTACCCTGCCCGTTAGAACCGACTTCTTAGCGAGTGCGGTGACCAAGCAAATTACCACGCGGTCTTCACAGTTTTCCAGATGGAAAACCACACTCGTGGCAGATGTATTAGTTTGATACATCGTTGCAGATGTATTAGTTTGCCCATTGGGCATTTCTAATGGCATCCCCCCCCCATTTCCCCCGATGTTTCAGTAGCGAAAGTTGGGTCACGTCACTATTCGAGATGCCGATTTTTGTCAGGGGAAAATGGGATTCAGGAATGGTTTGCAACCTGCCGCGCAGCGTGTGAAAGGAAACCATTGAATTCTTGAAGCTTCGTGACTGCAGAATAAAGTGGCTCGTTTCAGAGTGACATTATTTTTGCTCTTGCAGCAAAAAATTTTTTAAAATCAGCGCTGTATTTTAAACTGAAAATTGTAGGCCTTCCTTCCACCCATAATGTGGGCTATTGTGCGCTTACTGTAGGAGGTTTTGGGGGAAAAAATATGAAGAGTGACCACTGGATTTTTATTTACTGTAATGGTTTATTGCGTACACACACACTCTCGTCATTTTGGGGAGGGCGTGAGGTGCGGGTAAGTAATTATTTCCTGTTGAATTTGAGCATGAGGATCACCCCCTGCTCGAGCAGAGTGGAGCACAGTCTTAAGTTCTCTAAGGTCTCTTTGTCACAATAGCCTGTAATGACTTACAAAGACATTATGGTCTAGTGAGTCCAAAATTAGCTTCTGAAAACGTCTCTGTTAGTGTTATTAAAAATTGCTAAGCATCTCTTCAAACGATAACCTGCATTGATTCTGACATAGAGATTTATGGTCTCCTGAGTGCTGTGTATGAGTTTTATAAAGTACCTTTAAATATTTACGCAGCAAGCATTCAAAGAAACTCTGTTCAGTCTCCAGAGGAGTGGTCGATCGTTTTAGATCCACGAGACCATTAATGTGTATTTTCAGAAAACTGGTCTGAACTCCAGAAGTTACTTTTTCATCTAATTTTTGGGGGGTTTTTTTGGTTAATGGACAAACAAATGCAAATCTAAACACTGGAGCCTCTAAATCATGAATAGGAAACTTCTAGCCCATGCGTGTTTTTTACCTGACCCCTTTCCAGTTTCAGGATCTGGCCCATAGATCTGTTCCCTATCCTTAAGTATTGAGTGAGCCCAGGGGTTGGGAGGGAAGATAAGGGCATGGGCTCAAGGACAGAAGGTGGATCCATGGGATGGATCCATGATCTGACCCCTCCTCTCCAGTTTCCCATCCTATGCAAACCCCCTTCAAGCACCCTTCTTCCTAACCTCTATACTAAATACACGTCTGTCCTAATCCCCACAACATCCTTGTGAGGTAGACCTGCCAGTATAATTATTTCTAAATTTATTTTTATTTATTTATTTTATATAAAATTTGTATCCTGCCCCTCCTGCCCACAGGGCAGCCCGGGGCGGCCAACAACAACTGTTAAAACAATAAAACATTTTAAACAACTAAAAATTCCATATTATGCAGGAAAACAAAACACCCCCAACCCC
>QEPC01006595.1:2777562-2801350 GCA_003113815.1 Sphenodon punctatus | reverse complement strand
GGCATGGGGCGGGGCCAGCCGGCCGCCCGTCACTCCCCGCCCCTTTCTCCGACCGGCCCCCTCCCTGGGACGTGCAGCCTTTATTTTCACCCACAGTGTGGAGGACTGACCTGCTAACCCCTGGCCCTGAAAAATGCACCGTCTGGATCAGAGGGAGGGAACCTCCAGCTAGGGCTGGTTCGGAAGAACTCTTCTGTTTTCACACACACTTCTGCGAATACGGACCAGTTGTCTGGTACTTAAATCGGAATTCCAATTCCATTCCGAATCCTGGCTGAAATAATTATTTATTTATTTTTTAAAGGCCATTGTGCTTCTATATTTGAATTGGGTCTGATAGTAAATCAGAACGAACGATCAGACCCTGCCCTGGCCTAGGTGCACCTGGACAAACGGCGGCGCCGGTCGTCTTTAGCTCAATGACTGTTCGTGCAGCGCTTCTGCAAGGTGGCATTATTAAAGAAACGTACGTCTCTGACTGCAGCCGCTTTTAGAAGTGCACGGCAAACACGCGGCATAAAATCACGCCGCGTAGCCCGTGGGGGGGATTTAGACGTGACATTTCGCGCATTAAAACCAGTAGCACGTTCTTTTAAAGGCGCTAATTAAACACCTCGACATCGAGGTATTTAATTTGCTGCTTTAAAAGAACGTGCGACCAGCACAAACACGTGAAACGTCACTTCTGAATCCTACATGCAGCGTGATTTTATGCAGCATGTTGGCCCTGCATGTCTAAAATCAGCCAGCATCTTTCCTTCTCTGAGTTTTTAAACCCTTCAAATAGATTTTATCCTCCCAATTTAATTAACCTCCCACTGACATCCTTTGCTGAACTGCGTTCCTTTTTTTTTTAAATCTTCTTTTCCTTTTCTTTTCTTTTTTTGTCCAACTAACTTAAAGAAGGCTGAGTCAGAGTTGATGCACACTTTAATGGCACTAGGTCACAACTTCACCGGGCTTGAAACAACCACTGGATTTTGTGAGGCCGCAGACCTCGTGCCCTGCTTTTCGGTTAAATGCACGTATTATTTAATCCCTGCCCCAACCCCTTTCTTTCCCCACTGGGAGCAACTTGTTGATGGCTTTGTGTTTCCTGAGATGCACGACTTTATCCTGCTAGCCCAGCAAACGGATGTTTAGATCGCGAAGAAAATCAGAATGCTGGCTTTTGGGATCTGTATACAGTGGAGACCCGTCCAAAATAACCAACTGAAATCTTTAAGGGCCAGGAAAATAACACAAAGTCATGTCACGGTAAGCAAGTAATTGCTCTTCCCTATTTTCAAAGGCTGCAATCCATCTGAAGTTTTGAACTTCAGTCTCATTTCACAGAGTGTGGTGTATTTTTGTGTGTGTGTGTGTAGTGAATAGACATTTTCAGAAGTAGCTTGATCTTCAGGGACATTTGTTAGACCTGGGAATCTTGTAGCAAAATTATTACTCTGGGTCCATGTAACATAAGACGTGCCATACTGGGTCAGACCAACGGTCCATCTAGCCCAGCATCCTGTCTGCGACAGTGGCCAAACACGGTGGCTTGGGAGAAACACCAAATAGGTAACAATGGGGGATCCATTCCCTGTTGTTTTCCCCCAGCTCCCGTCATGTTCCCTGATCCTGTTTGGCTAATAGCTGCTAATGGACCTATCTTCCAGAAACTTGTCCAAACCTCTTTTAAACTCAGCTCTAGTACTGGCCCTTACCACAGCCTCTGGCAGTAGATTCCACAACCCAATTATACGCTGAGTGAAAAAATATTTTCTTTTATTTGTTTTAAACTTGCCACCCATGAGTTTCATGGAGTGTCCCCTAGTTCTAGTACTAGCTGAGAGGGTAAATAACTGCTCCTTGTTTATTAGTTCCACACCACTCATGATTTTATAGACCTCTATCATATCTCCTCTCAGTCGTCTCTTCTCCAAACTGAAGAGCCCCAACCTACCAAGCCTCTCCTCATACGGGAGCCCTTCCATGCCCTTGATCATTTTTGTTGCCCTTCTCTGTACCTTTTCTAGTTCAGCTATGTCTTTTTTGAGATGGGGCGACCAGAACTGCACACAATATTCGAGGTGCGGTCGCACCATTGATTTGTATAGAGGCATTATGACATCCTCAGTTTTATTCTCTATCCCCTTCCGAATAATTCCTAACATTCTGTTTGCTTTTTTGACTGCTGCTGCGCACTGCGCTGTGGATTTCATTGTATTGTCCACAACCACCCCCAGATCCTTTTCCTGAGTGGTAACTCCTAGCTTAGTACCCAGCATTGTGTACGCATAGTTTGGATTATTTTTCCCTACGTGCATCACTTTGCACTTGTCCACATTAAATCTCATTTGCCATTTAGATGCCCAGGCACCCAGTGTCGTAAGATCCTGTTGCAGTTCCTCACAGTCTGCTCGTGTTTTAACTACCTTGAATAACTTGGTGTCGTCTGCAAATTTGATCACCTCACTCTTAACACCCTTTTCCAAATCATTAATGAATACATTAAACAGCACCGGTCCCAATACAGATCCCTGAGGCACACCACTTTTTACATCTCTCCATTGTGAAAACTGACCATTTAGTCCTACCCTTTGCTTTCTATCTTTTAACCAGTTTCTGATCCATAGTAAGACACTACCTCCTATCCCATGACTTTTTAATTTTCTCAAGAGTCTCTCATGAGGGACCTTATCAAATGCTTTCTGGAAATCCAGGTACACTATATCTACTGGGTCTCCCTTGTCCACATGCTTATTTACACCCTCAAAGAATTCCAACAGGTTAGTGAGGCATGACTTACCTTTACTAAATCCGTGTTGACTCTTCCCCATTAAGCCATGTTTGTCAACATGCCCTGTAATTCTGTCCTTAATGATGGTTTCCACCATTTTGCCCGGCACAGACGTCAAGCTTACTGGTCTGTAGTTTCCAGGATCGCCTCTGGATCCCTTTTTAAATATCGGGGTTACATTTGCCACCCTCCAGTCCTCGGGTACAGTGGCAGATTTTAGTGACAGGTTACAAATTACTAACAGTAGGTCGGCGATTTCATATTTGAGTTCCTTCAGAACTCTGGGGTGAATGCCATCTGGCCCTGGTGACTTGTTAGTATTCAGTTTGTCAATTTGCCCTAGAACATCCTCCAACGTCACATTGATTTGTAACAGCTCTTCCAATTCCTCGCCCACAAAGCAAGGATCCGGCATGGGTACCTCCCCAAAATCCTCCGCAGTGAAGACCGACGCAAAGAACTCATTCAGCTTCTCTGCAATGTCCTTATCCTCCCTGAGCGCCCCTTTTACTCCCTTGTCATCTAATGGCCCAACTGACTCCCTAGCAGGCTTCTTGCTTCTGATGTATTTGAAAAAGTTTTTGTTGCTTGTTTTTGCCTCTTTAGCAAGCCTCCCTTCAAAATCTCTCTTGGCCTGCCTTATTAACACTTTACATTTACGTTGCCAGTGTTTATGCTCTTTCGTATTATTTTCATTGGGACTAGCCTTCCATTTCTTAAAGGATGCCTTTTTGGCTCTAATAGCCTCCTTCACCTCCCCATTTAGCCACAGTGGAAGACTTTTGGTCTTCCTGCTTCCTTTTTTAACTTGCGGGATGCATTTAATCTGGGCTTCCAGAAGGGTGCTTTTAAACAGCCTCCACGCCTCTTGCAAACTTGTAGCCCTTGCAACTGGGCTTTTTAGTTTCTTTTTAACTAGTTTCCTCATTTTGTCATAGTCTCCCTTTTTAAAGTTAAATGCTACTGCTGTACTTTTGTTTGTCTTTCTCCCTCCAGAAATTATGTCAAATGTGATCATATTATGATCGCTATTGCCTAGTGGCTCCGCCACAGTTACTCCTTGCACCAGGTCCTGCGTGCCACTCAGGACTAGATCTAGAATAGCTCCTCCTCTCGTTGGTTCCAGAACCAGCTGTTCTAGGAAGCAGTCATTTAGGGCATCCAGAAATTTGACCTCCACGTCCCGCCCCGAGGAAACATTCCCCCAATCAATATTAGGGTAATTGAAGTCACCCATTATTATTATGTTGCCGACTTTAGTAGCCTGTCTAATCTCTTTTAGCATTGCTTTATCAGTCTCTCCGTCCTGGTCAGGGGGACGATAGTATAGCCCTACTGCGATACTCTTCCCCTTTATACCTGGAATTTCTATCCATAGAGATTCTAGGGAACAGTTTGCATCCTTTAAAGTTCTGACAAACCAAGGTAAACTAGAGTATCTACTTCAATTTAATTAAATTTAATTTTAGTTTTAATTTAATTGAAGTACATTCTTTGGTTTACCTCTGTTCGTCTGAACAGTAGTTTGAGTTAATTAAAGTGACTTTTGAGCCCTGTCACCCATGAGGGAAATCATGGCAGAAATGGGCTGATGACGTTAAAAACCCCGCGCACACGAGTGGAGCTTTCCGTGATGACCCTGCCGCCGTGATTCCTGCTTCCGGCAGTCTGTCCCCTCCACTCCCCGTCTCGTGTGCAAGCGGCCTGCTTCTCAGGTGCAAAGTCCACCAGGAATACAGGTCCAAGCACCCTTCCAACTTCGTGCACACGAAGACTGCTTAGAGTAATTCGAACAGGGGTAATAAGGGGGGGGGGGGCAGAAGTGGTACGGCTAAGTCGGAGTAATTGCTCCACCTCGGTAACGTTCAGACAAAGAGTGTCAACCAAAATAGTACTGCAGCAATCTTCCCCCTCCCGCCCTCCGGCTGAGCCGTATTGGTCGCTGAGCTGTGGTCGCCCCCTTCCCACTGATAAGCGTTCATATGAACAGCTCCTTCGAAAGAGTCACTGAAGGGGAGTATGTACTCCTCTTCATCAGATCGTAGCCTTGGCTAGTCTAGATCGGTGGTTAACAAACCTTTTGCTTGTGTAACCCAGGGCCAACTTTTAAGCAGAGCCAGTAGGAGCCATGGCCTTGGCCCTGCAGTCAGAGGGAGCCCTAGTCCTGTTGGTTTCCGGACCAGTGCTCCCGCTGCCCTGGAACGGGCTATTTCTGTGGGGTCCTCTCCCTGCCATCAACTCTTAGCCCACCCCTCACTTTAATAAATCACGTGTGTGTGAACGAGAGCGAGTGAGCGAGCTTGTGCGCGTGCGTGTAGGAAAGCAGCCTGTGTGTGCACTTGCGTGTGTCTGTATAAACTTAGGACACTTCCTTGTTTTTGCAAGCAAACACCAGACAGCCAATTGTTTAAGGGGTTTGGCTGTGGGGGTGGGGCCATGGAAGCCCTGCATTTTATCTAGCTCTGGATCTGGCAAATTCTGTGACCAGCTCTGGTGTGACCCCATTTTGAGACTTGGTCCGTCATCCTCCGGAGTACGGCGCAGCGGGAGCAGGAAGTAGTGGCGGTGGCAGCAGGTCCCACGACTGTCTGCTTGCTGCTTCCCAGAACCCTCTCCTGTTCTGGCTGCTGCTGCTCCCCATTTGACCCCACTGCTCGACATGGTGCCTGGCAGGGGCAGAGGCAGGTTGGGGGTGGGGGAAGCAGTAGACAGCAGAGGCAGGCCCCGGGGAGCAGCAGGGAACAGTGATGGTTCACTGATGCTCCCAGGGAGCTGCTGCAGCTCCTCCTACTCACTGCTCCCCAGGATCCAGGTAAGTGTGTGGGGACAGGAACAAGCAGCTGCTAGAAGAAGCAAAGGAACTCCTGAGTTCTGCTGTGAGCTGCTGCTAGAAGAAGCAAAGGAACGCCTGAGTTCTGCTGTGAGCTGCTGCTAGAAGAAGCAAAGGAACGCCTGAGTTCTGCTGTGAGCTGCTGCTAGAAGAAGCAAAGGAACGCCTGAGTTCTGCTGTGAGCTGCTGCTAGAAGAAGCAAAGGAACGCCTGAGTTCTGCTGTGAGCTGCTGCTAGAAGAAGCAAAGGAACGCCTGAGTTCTGCTGTGAGCTGCTGCTAGAAGAAGCAAAGGAACGCCTGAGTTCTGCTGTGAGCTGCTGCTAGAAGAAGCAAAGGAACGCCTGAGTTCTGCTGTGAGCTGCTGCTAGAAGAAGCAAAGGAACGCCTGAGTTCTGCTGTGAGCTGCTGCTAGAAGAAGCAAAGGAACGCCTGAGTTCTGCTGTGAGCTGCTGCTAGAAGAAGCAAAGGAACGCCTGAGTTCTGCTGTGAGCTGCTGCTAGAAGAAGCAAAGGAACGCCTGAGTGCTGCTGCTGCCGTGTCTGTGCCTGGACTAACAAATACACAGCCGCTAAGCAGGGAGTATAGGGGCAGTACAGTGGCACGGTACAGGCTGTACGGGTGGAGTGGACAATTCTTGGTTTCACGGAGAGTGGGCCTGGTCCACAAATGTTTAGAAACCGCTGTGCTAGTACTTGCCCCCCAAAGCCATTTGGGCCCACCCTGCGAGCCAAGCGAGTCACGGGCATATAGCTGTTGATCCTGGGTTCCAGATACACGTCACCCTAGGCGCACACCTAGTATCATGTGTCAAACACCCAGTGGCTGCTAGATGAGGTGGCTGGGAGATTGTACAGCCATGTTCAGGATGGGACTAAACATAGGAATTGGATCCCTCCCTGAATACCACGGGATTTATTTATTTATTGCATACTTTCTTTAAAGCATCCAGTAGTGCTAGCTGTTTTAGAGACCATATAGGCAGCTCGCTGGACCATTTATCTCATCAGTCTGACATTTCTTAGGATATGGCATCCTGTGTATAATTATGATCTTACAGTCTAGATTAGAAGACAGACACAGGTAATCAAAGTGGATATGGTGCTGAGATGGGCATTTTTACACACACGTTAAAGTTCTGGATTTTTCAATCTTCTGGGTTTACAAGTCCAGAAGTAAGTTACGGATTCATTCTTCGTACACACACGCTGCCCTGGGGCAGTTCCTCGATGCATTCTTCACACAAACACTGCCCTGAGGCAGCCTAAAGTAGCCGCAGCTGTAGATGTGACAGGCTGCCATGGAAACCAAGTGATCACAGCTGCCTGGAGCAAAGCAGTTTACCAGGAGAACTTTTTACACACAAAATTGTCTGGGGGAAGTTCTATGCAGAAGTTCAAAGAACCGGATTTTTAAGATCTGGGTGAGTGATTTAGACACCCAGAAAGTTCAGGATGTAACAGCAAGCATGCAGGAGAAATGTGTGTGTAAAAAACCCCAGGCTTTCCCCATGCAGATGCAGCTTCGAGTTCTGTATTTTTCGTGTTGCAAATGAGGAGCATGGAGAACATTCAGGGGAACTAGTTTTCACCCATGGTTGAAAGTTAAAAATAAAATAATGAAATCCATCGACTATACAGCTGCAGGGGATGGCAGAGTTATCCCCCAGCCTTTCCAGATACTCTGGGCCCATGGCCGGCTTCTGGTTCAGGTTAGGAAAAAGTTGTGCATTTAAAATGGTGAACGCGATGAAGTATCATCAAGGAGGAAAATATCTCTTGGCACTGAAGCTGCCAGACTCCAGGATTTTTTGGCTGATTTTTCTGTTCAGTTGAAGAGTTCAGTTCATGGAAACTTGTGGCACTGTTGCTGGTTAGGATTAGCCAGTAACTTGAAGCGACACATCCCTGGAACAGTAATGGTGACAATAGAGTGCCTTCAGATTTACACTGAGGCTGCTCCAGATTTACACCAGAGTGACTGAGAGAAGTTGGTTGTGTGTGTGCTGAGAGTGTTATTCAGCCCAAATGTAGCTTAAGCCACTAGCAGTTGAGTCTGTGCCCATCATCCTTAACAGTAGCTGAAAGAGAATACAGAGCCCAGGTTGCAGTGTGTCCTATCTAGACCGGTTGAGAGAAATTTGGGGTCTTGATGAATCCTGGTAACTGAGAGCCCCCAACCCCTCATCATGATTTTTAAAATCAATTTCTTGAGTTCATACTGGTACTCTATTTACACCTACATTACTTGCAGTTATGATTTTACTCATCCTATTTTGATGTATATTAAAGAGGAAAATTCTTTTAGTCACCCCCCCGAAAATCAGGCAAGCTCATATTAATCTGTGCCATCCCCACGTGTATCAAGTTGGGAGGGCGCTGGGAGTGGGATCTGTGTTTTTGGTGGTCTTCACAGCTCAGATCTGTAGTTACATAAATGCATAGATGTGAGAATTACCAGCTATTAACCAGACTGGCTAAGGGGTTCTGCCTGTATTCAGGAATCCCCAAATGCCCTGTGGCTTCTCCTATGCCCTCACCCCTTAGCAGCATCTGATGCCAGCTGCAGTCAGAGACAGCCTACTAAGCTAGATGGAACATTGGTCTGAGCCAGGAGAGCAGGCAACAAATCACGGGCTCTGGGGATAATTGTAAATAGCACAGCAGCTGCGCAGAATTATCTGGGCTGTAAAAACTCGCAGAGTTCCATGGAGGGTTTTAGTCCGTCAACTCTGGGGTCCAAGTGAGGTGTCAACTTTTTCTGGGTTTTACAGGTTCGCGTGGCTAAAGAAATCAGGGCTTTGGGGAAGTGGGTGTGGCAGGGTGGGCGGGGCGAAAAGTCTCACCCGCCCCCTTTCTGATGTGAAGTATCGAAATACGAAACATCGTGACGGCACAACATTCCAAAGGGGTGTGTGGCTGAGTCAGGAGAGTCTGTTAGCTCCACCCCCTTCTTGTCAAAACCCTGGGGAAGAAGGTGGCAGCCTTAGTGCTGCACGCCTGGTTTTTGTAACTTCCATTACATGACAATGGCGACTGTTCAAGCTGCTTTTTGTGGGGTTTTTCCTTCTCCCTTATCTCTTTGGGGCATCTCCAGGTAACATTATAATGAGTGCAAACATTGTGGTTCCCCAAGGTGGGGATGGTAGAGGGGGCCAGGGAAGGATTTATTTTTCTTTTTTAGACTTTTATTTATTTTTTTCATTTTGAAATGCAGCCCAAGTGTAGTCATGCTGTCACAGTTAAAATAAGGTTTAAATTACAGGACTGGCTGTGGCTTTTCCCCTTTCTTTCAGAATTTTTGCCAACTTGCAATTTACTTAATGAAATCCTGCTATTTCGTTTAACAGCGATATTTTTTGCAGATGTTGATTTAACCCAGCTTTGTAAAATATGTGAACTGTGCAGTTTCTTTCCTATTTTTAACAATTTCAGGATTCTGGTTGAGTTGCTTGACAGGATTTTGAATGCCATGAGCATTGTTTACTTGCCTGATGAAAATACCCAGATTTAGGTCCTCCGCAACGTACTGACGTTCCTCCGTGTCACTCTCCCTCCCCAGAGCAGTAGGGAATCTTACAGCAACGAGCAAAACTGATATACAATAAATAGACATATAACTTGTGCCATCTCTCTGCCACTCCAACAAAACAGATCAGGCATCACTTTTTCACCCAATATCTTTCTCTGTGTGCTCGTGAGTGTGTGTGTGTGGTGTGTGTACACTCAGTTATACAGATCTGTCACCCTCAAACGTTCAGCAATCCTGATTCAGACTCAGAAATCGTGAGATTGGTTATAAGTCATGAGATTTAAAAAGCAAATGTGGGTTCTTTTTATATGTCTTCTGGTTTCTGAGACATTACAATGCAGTGCAGACCCATTTTCCAGCTTTTCTTTACAAGCATGAGGGCTGGAAATAGGGTGGGTTTTGTTTGTTTGTTGTTGTTTTGAGAGATGAAAATTGAGGTTTTCACGCTTTTCAGCAAAGTGGCTTGTAGAAAAATGTTTTAAATTGTGAGACTCTGTGGCCCCGTCTGCTACCCAGAAACAGTCCAAAATCATGAGTTAGGTCCCTGGTAATCATGAGATTTTTCTTCCTCATCATGATGATTTTAGAGAATGCATTTGCACTGGGATTGAGTTTTTGCATCCACAAATGTAAGCTCTAGGAACTTCCTTAAAGAATCCTGAGACCCTCATGTATTCACATGACTTTGGTCCTTGGGACCTTCGTAAAAAAGCAAGTTATTTCAAGGCTCTCTGTAAATCCTTGAGAATTGGCAACACTGCATTTCACTTGTGTAGTGGACCGTCGCACGGTACTTTGCCAGTGGATTAAAACCCTTTGGTCTGGTGCCATTTTGCCTTTTGAATAAATGCTTCTGAACATATTTGCCAAAGCCGCGTCTGTTTGTTTCCTTTTATTAATGGAAGAGAGAGACTAGACTCCAAGACTTCTCCCATCATGTTAGACCCTTGTGCGGTGTGTGCAGTCTTGAACTCGTTAGGCATAATGAAGCGTTCGCATGCTCTGTTAATCGGACGGCCTCAGATTTATATCTTCTCTCCCCTATAGGAGAAAGTCATTTAATTTTGTACTTAATCAAGCCTTGCTTAATTACCAGCGTTTGCAAGTGCTTTCTGTAGACTCTCCCACTTCTGCAGGAATGTTCTGTGGGCATAAATGTGAGATGAGCAGAACTACAAAGCCTAGATCAGTGGCGCTGATCGGGCAGAGAATTTGGGCATTTCTTTTAGGCCTATACCTGAACGATTGGATTCATTTCACTGTAAAATTCTTTCTCTCTGCTCCCCTTGTAATGTCCATTTCCGCCTCCACCCCAAAAGATAGTTTTCTTCTTGATTGAGAATGGTAAAATGGTCATTCAAATGAAGTTCCTCTGTTTGTGTGCAATGACCTATGGTCAAACCAATCAAAGATTATGTATGTATGAAGTTCCCCTTGCTTCCAAAACCCACTTTATTTCATGTCTGAATTGGTTCCTTGCTTGTTTGGGTCTTTTTCTGGCATCTCTCAAACTCTCCGTTCGGTTTAGTACGCTCCCCTTGTCTAGTTTTCATTCAGACAGTCAGGGACTTGAGAGTCTTTATCTGACGTCCAGGTCGACATGGGATTTAGATGCCAAGGGCCCAGAAACGGATACTCTGTTTGTACTGGGGAGGGTTATGGAGCTCTGAGAGGGTAGGCCGCTCGTGGAGCTGGGGATAGGGTGGGTCATGGAGCTGTAGTGAATGGGGAAATGGACTTTACAAAAAAATAATCTCCATTTCAGTTGATTGACTATTTAAAACGTACATACATTTACATACACCGACACATGCAAATTAGCATCAATTGGTTTTATCTTCTGGGGTGGGGGTGACCCCAGTTTGATTTAGTCCACGGGGGCTAGGATCATTCTATTTAACCCAAATGAGCAGCAACCAGCCAGTCTGTGTGTCATGGGATTGGGGTCTCTCTACCCCACTCTAGGCTGTCATGACTCAGTTTCTCTCACTGGATCAGCTCTCTCTCTCTAGAACTGATTCAGCCTGCAGCGGGTGAGCCGCCTTGTCACCTTTTCAACCGCAGAGTTTCCCTGCAAGGCTCTTTCTCTCTCGGTTCGCCTGTGTTTGTAAACACAGAATTGACCCCAAACTGCGTCCAGCTAATGTTAGGATTAGCGATTCCACTGGACCATATGAAGTTCAGTTTAAAAGAAGTTTAAGGAATAATCATGAATAAGCTGCAATACAAGATTATACTCAAGAGCGCAGAAATCAAAATAACCTAAATAACCTAACCAATAATATATTCCTATCTGTACTTGGATACTCCTAATTCAGGCTCACCCTAATTGAAGTCCAAGGCTATTTCAGTTCATGTCGCAGCCAGCGGTGGGAAGCTTGGCTGGGTACAAGTCTTAGGGTTTCCAAGAGTTCTTACTTCATAGTTTCTTTGGTGCAGCCCTTCTCTGGCTGGTAAAATGTGATAATCCCAAAATGGATGATGAAGAGGAAGCTCTGATGAAGAAGCTGAAGCTCTCCTCTTTGTCTTGTCTTACCCCTTAAGTACTTTTCTGGGGTCCTTTGTTTGATTTTCCCGCCAGGTGACTCTGTGCTTTCAGTCACGTCCACAGGAAGAAATCCATTTGCAACTCAATGGCCTTTTGCTACTGTCTGCAGAAGTGTTAGACTTTTTCTGATTACACACTCGCTCAGGGCCATGAACTTAGCAGTTCTCCATTGCATGAAGCGAGTTTTCAGTTCTCAGCTTTCACATTACATACACATTTAACCTTTACCTTCACATATTTGTTAGACCTGTAGTCTACATGTAGCCCAGTATCTCCTCATCACACTGTGCCATGACACGCTACCTGTAGGGGCCCATGTTCACTGCGTTTTTCCCATTGGTGGGAATGGAGAAAAATGCTGTGAACATGGGTCCCTGGTGCCTACTTCCCCTCTTTTGGGGGGGGTGGGGGCGGTGGTGTGGTCCCTCGCATTTGGATTCTGGGACGCTTGACTCACCCTTGCCTGCGCAAACAGTGCCGCTTATCCAAATGCCACAGGAATGGTTTTGAAGGACTCTTCTTCTCACAGGATTCACTTCACAGTGCTTGTTGTACACAGAGGGACGCTCCAGGGGACACCTTCCTACCTCTTGATGGTGAATTCCAAACGCTTAAAGAAGGTGAAATCCTGAGATCATAACTTAGGTGTGTACTCCGATTTAGTGGGAATAAAGGCTGGTGGATTTGAGGACCCCTCAGAGGGGCCTACTATCTAAAAGTGAGGTCTGCAAGGATGGCCCCGGAAAATACCTGCTACAGGGGTGTGGTGGGGGAGAGTTCCCCTCCTTCCAATGTGGGGAACCGATTGCCTCTGATAGCATAGCTCTCCCAGTGGAGGTAGACTAGCTTGGGGCTACAGCAGTGTGGAGTCTTCGGGCAGAGCCACTAGTATGGGGCAGATCTTGGTTGGCCAACAGGTAGAGCGCGTGTGTGTGCGCCTGCGTGAAAGAGAGTGCAAACTGGTGAGACTGATGCAGCCCAGCCCTACAAACCTGGGGAGAAGGGCCTCAGGTGTCCAGGGTGAGGTCTCCAGTGGTGGGACTATCTCCCGATCCAGAACTCTTGTTGAACCCGTGTCTCCATATCTATACATTGAGCAGTTATTTTAAAATTGTGTGTGTGTGTGAGAGAGAGAGAGAGTGTGTGTGTCTGAAGGCCCCTGTTGTTACTCTGGGTACAAACAGATGTGACTGACCCGCTGTGGCTCACTTTGGCCTGATCCTCACCTGCACATCTGTATAGGTACCTCCAGATGTTGGCCCAGGATTGCCCCGGGCTGTGTCGATGGCTGCCCAGGGTTCTGACCTTGGAAAACCTCCAAGATCACAGCCCAGGTTAAGGCCCGCCCGACCAGGCCACAACGGGCTATCGCATCCATTGGCGGGCTGCCAACCTGGGGGAGCGGCGCTGGGCACATCGTGGGGGTGGGGCTGGCCCACTACACGGTGGTAGTTTTCCCCACCCTCTCCCAGCACCATGGCTGTCCAACACCCCAGCCTGGGCCGTGCCCACTGTAGTTTCCTCCCCAGGCCAGGTCGTGCCACTGTTGCGTGGCCGTCACTTCTGTTTTTGCCCTCTGCGTGTAACGGTTTTGTGGCACAGTCCTTTAGACAAGGGGTGGAAAAAACGGTGACCCGTGGACCGAATCCTGCTTGCGTCCGTTCCTTTTGGGTGTTTTTTTTTATTTAGCCCCTTTCTCCTTCCTCGCAGATCCTGTTCCTACCCGCAGGTACGGAAAGAGTGAGCCGAGGGCCAGGGCGTGGAGATGAGGTCGTGCACTCTAGGACAGGGGATGGATCCTTGGCTCAGATCCATGATGGGAATTCTCCTCTTCCTTCCTCCATCTTGAGCACACCCCGCCCCTAATTCCTACGCGCCCTACTGACCCTTGCACTAATATTCAAAGTGGCCCACGGGAGGGAAAAGTTTTCCTCCCCCCACTTTAGATCCTGTAAAAGTGATGAAACCAAACCTCTCCAGCTCTGCACGCCGGTCTCGGCACCACGTGCCGCTAACTCCGAAACCCTTTTCCTCCTCACCTGGAGCGTTGCGCACGGTTCTCAGGATGTCTCGGTTTGCTTTCGACCGGTTGCTGGGCTGCGGCAACAGCCTTGGAGACGGGAAACGCAATTGTTTCCTCCCAGCCTTCGCACATGCCATTCCGAGAAAAACACTTGACTGTCTCTTGCCTCCACGCCCAGGAGAGCCCCACCAACCTGGCATTCCACAGCCTTGAGCGTCTTTTCCAGATCGGCAGGACGGTTTCCTGAGAAGACTCGTCTTTGCGGGTGTTTTCAGTCGGACTGGCACGCAGCCCACAGACACCTGTCTCCAAAGACTTGGCTTGCTCACTACTCTGCCTCTTGCAGCCACAAACTCAAATAGCCCAGTCCCTTTATCCACGCATGTCAATACGGCCCGCATCCTCTCAGTGCGATTCAAAGTCTGCACTGGCTACCACTAGCTTTTTGAGTACTTCACGGGTTCTGTTTTTGACCTTTAAAGTCCTAAACAACCTGGGCATCACGTATCTGAAAGATTGCCTCTCCTGTTCGCCTCTGTTATGATCCCCATGTCAGCCGGGCGCGCTCTCTTGCGGGGACCACCTGCCAAGCGTGTTCGGGTGGCAGAGAGACATTCTCAGTTGCTGTCCCAATGCTGTGGAACTCTCTTCTGCTAGAGGTTCATCGGACCCCAAGCCTGGGCGTTTTCTGGAAGCAACGTAAGACCTTGTTTTTCGGCCAAGCATTTGACAGGTGAGGATAGGGGTTGGGTGGGGTTTTTTAGGGGATTTTTCTATAATTTTATGTGTTCATATGGTTTTTATTCTGTTAACTGCCCTGTGAGTCTTATGGGAAGGGCAGGGTATAAGTTTAAATAAAGAAATAAAATAAATAAACCTTAAATACTCCTTAAAAGGCCACGTTCTTATGTACAATCTTAAACTGATTTACTGATGTTGATGCTGTAGTTGAGGTTTTAGTGACTCCCTTCAGTATCATTCAGACCACACTCCTAAAGTGATTAGTGCAGTCACCATCTGCCTCCAGTGGCCATGTCGCAGAAGTGCATGCACACCGTGTCCCTTTAAAAATGATGATTATTGGCCCTTTTCTCGTGGGGGTGGGTGGAGATAGGGGTGGGGCCGTTTCCACAGGTGTGCACCCGTCTCCAGCCACGGAGCAACTGCCATTGTTGCCGGTTGCTCCGTGCGTGGGTGATGGGTGGAGGTAGCGCAGGAGCACGCACGCACTCCCCTGCCCATCGCCTGCAGCTTTCACCCGGGCGCCGCCATGCAACGAAACTGCGTGGAGATGGGCGGGGGCGTCTCGTGTGCAACGGGCCTTTGTGCTGTGGCCTGGGAATGATTTGTACCCCAGGGTTGCTAACCAAGCACGGGAAAGGTCCACGTTGCAAGGTGCTTCCGCTTTGCAAGCGTAGGGCGTTGTCTTCTCCCGAGTCCATATTTCGCCTCCTACTTTGCTTGCCGTCTGAATGATCCCGAGTTTGTTTGTTTATTTCCATTTATGTGTCACCCGTCTCTGAGGCTCGGGACGGCTTACCCTCCATAAAAACATTTAAAACCAATGTTAAAAAACCCCTAAAAACCCAACCCCCTCTCACATCTCTACCCCAAAATCAACCACCAAACCCCTATTCCCGCCTGATAAATGCCCTTTCAAATCACCGTCTCTAGAGACACTCGGGCTCAAACGAACCTCCAGGAGAAGGGTGTCCAAAAGCACTGGGGCAACAACCAAGAATGCCCCCCTCCAAGCCCATGTCATATGAACAAGGCTAACAGGTGGCACCCGCAAGGGGGGCGCTCCCGGCCGACCGCAGGGGCGGCAGTGGAGCGTGGAAGGACAGGCGGTCTTTCAGATACATGGGGCCCAGACCATTTAGGGCTTTAAAGGTGAAAAACAGCGCCTTGAATTGTGCCCAGAAAGCTATAGGAAACCAGTACAGACTTTGGAGCACCGGTGTAATGTCTCCCGAAAGGAGGCGAGCCGCCACATTCTGCACCCGCTGCAGGTTTTGAACAGCCTTCAAGGGCAGCCCCACGTAGAGCGCGTTGCCGTAGTCTAGCCTCGAGGGGATGAAAGTATGGAGGACGGTGGCCAGCTCCTCGCCAGATGTAGTTGGTAAAAAGCTCTCTGGGCCGCCACTGCAACGTGACAGTCCAGGCGCAGCAAGGGGTTCAGAAGCACTCAGAGGCTGAGGACCTGGTTGACCATTCATTTATATGCTGACAAGAACAGGAGTCCCAATCCTAAGGAGTAATTAAGGAGTTAATAATCCAATGTTAATCAACCAGTTGCCCTGAGCTGCTGATGGCAGGATGGGGCAGAGCTTTAAATATTGAAAATAAATAAATGTCGCTGTTTGTGCGAATTGTAGTCACGGTCTGACTGAAATGGGACCGAATGTGTTTTCTCTAACTAACAAACAGCTTAGTTTGGGGTTTTGTGGCGGGAGGGGGGGTGTCTCTTTAAATGAAAAGGAAATTCCGGTGAGATTGTTCCTCATGCTACTCAGATTTATTCTTCCGAAGGAAGCCTCCTTAGTAGTTTCTGGTTTACAAAATAGAAAAATGTACAGACGCTCTGGGCATAATCTGCTTTGTTCCACACGTTGCACAAAAAGGCGCCTTAGCCCTATGTGTTGGATTGAGGCTAGCGATTCTTGACGCTCCCCTGGGAGAGCCCTTGAAGAGCCCAGCTCGTTTTTCGGAAGTGATGGCAAGACCTTCTTGTTTCATTTTGTCTGTGGTTGAACTTCTCCTTGCCTCCAGGCAACAGCTTTCCTTAGGCCTACGTGAATGCACGAGCGCCAAGCAAATTGAAACTTGCTGTGGCTCAACCGGCACCTAGTAACAGTAAATGCTGGGCTCTGCCTCCCTGCCCGATCAGGGCAGGAGGGGCTATGTCCTGCCCGGAGCCCTCCTCTGGGCAGGTGGCTTCTATGCTAACCCTGTTGGCAAGGGCAGCAATTGGGAAGGATCAGCTTATCTGGCACGCCTGGCTGTTGCTGCAGAACTCAAATTCTGAACATCTGGCTGTTGGACACCCCCAACGCTGTTCAAAGTCACAAACTTTTGCTTTGTGTCTCCAAGGTCACGTTCTGACAAAGAGAGATCCGTCAAAAGTAATTACTCCACTTTGGTAGCGTTCTGACGAACAGTGTAAACCGAAGTACTTGGATTTAATTCAACCGAAGTAACTACTCCATTTCAGTAGTGTTCAGATGAACACTACAAACCGAAATAGTGTTATGTCAGTTACCCCCTAGATGAGCTGCAGAGATCACTGGACCGTGGTTGCTGCCTTTACTCTGATAACTGTTCACATTGTCTCAGCTGCTTCAAAATACAGACCAAAGGGGAGTATGTAGTCCTGATTTTGATTCTGTTCCTACTCCGGAAAAATATTGGTTTAGTGCTCTGTTGATGTGGACGCTTCAGGAGTAAAACCGAAGGAAGACCTAGCTGCGTCGAAGGAGCCGTTAATTGGAATGTGTAAAATGGTTTTGTCTGTTCTGCACGAGCAAGAAGAACTCTGAGCCAGGCGAGAGCGAGCCGTCCAGTGAACACTGGTTTAACTCGCAGACATAACAGTAGGTTTTGTTGGCCCACGGCTCACCCGCACGTTTGTTCCATCGCCACCAGATAGTCGCCTGCATATGTCCCGGAGCGGGTGGCCAGCTGCTACGGGTCGCGTCCTTCAGAGAAGCTCAGAGACCCATCCCAGGCCAGTGCCCATCCACCTGGGCCAATTCAGGCTAACGGGCGTGGGCACCTATGTTGGGCCCGCCCAGCCCTGCTACAAGGCAGGGTGCATAGATTGGGCCCAGAGGACCACCCTCAACCCAGCCTCTGAACAGCTGATTGGGCAGGGCCTGTAGGTGCACACTCACCCGACCTGCCAAACAGCTGATGGGGATGTTCCTCCCATCAGCTGTTGGGTGCGCACACCCGGCCTGCCAAACAACTCATGGGCACTCCTCTCCCCCCACCCCCCATGCATCCAGCCTACCAAACGGCTCTTCGGGCCAACTCAGGGCATAGAGGGACCTGTGACTTCAGTCCCCACGCCCATGTTATGGGGTTATAGTGGTTCATCCTGGGGTGAGCCAGGGATCTGCCTCCCCGGCGTCCCATCTGTTTTCACCTATAGATAGCCCCAAATTCACTCCCTGTTTCTGTTTGTCCTTCTGTAAGAACAGATCTTTGGCTAGGGCAAAGGACAGTGGAGCCTAGTGTATAAGGTGTTAGACTTGAACCTGAGAGGCAGGGTTCAAATCCTGTTATAGTCGTGAAGTCACTGGGTGGCCTTGGACAAGTCACTATCTCTAATCCTCAGCTCCCCATCTGTAAAATGGGTTAATAATGATGACCTGCCTCACAGGGGTTTTAGTGGGGGTGACCTAGATAAAGATAATAAAGCACTCTGAATACTGAAATCACTGTTGAGATAACTAATAATAACCAAGGACGTCTGCATTTATTCTTGACTTAGCCACAGACTTACTGTAGGGGCTAGGTGAGTTGTTTAATTTTTCTACACCTTTTGAAGTGGATTTAATACAAGCTTCTTTGCAGGGATGGGGGAGGGAGCTAAAGCTTAATTTGTGGGAGATTTAGGCCGCTTTTATACGAAACGCTGAAAAGTGCCCCCTGAGTCCCGCGTTTAGAGAAAAGCTGCGCAGGGAGTGTTTTCATGCTCCCTGTGCTGCCAGAAGTGATGTGCTCCCCATTGTCCGCTGCCGACAATGGGGAGCACATTACTTCCGGCAGCATGGGGCGCATGGAAACACTCCTCACGCAGCTTCTTCAAATGTGATCCCAAGAACCCCTCTCACTGACTCCCATGACTACTGGAGGATACCCCTCATGCTCACTGCCAGTTTATCCACCTCTCTGGGAAAAGCGTGGGCTTTCCTTCTTTTAAGCAGTGGGAACTACATTAAACAGAAGGCTTTGGGGCTTTTCTAACGCTTGCATCTGCCTATAAAATGTACTTCTCTGTATCTTGTGGTGGCAGGATATGGCTGAGATATTGTAAGGAGCTAGATGTAACTAAGGCATCTTGGCAGCCCCCGATTACACCAACCATCTCAGCTAAAGTAGGAAGTGGTTAGGGTGGCCAGGAATGTAGCACTCGTCCCCCAGATTAATTAATAACGAGAATTGGCTCCGCGCCACCCCGAAGCCGCGGCGCGGAGAGATAAAGCAAACAAAGGCTAACGAACAGTGGGGGGAAGGAAGAGTTTGACTTTGCTGTGACTAGAAGGGAAATTTAAACCGGGAATGATTTATTAGGCTGATTCTCTTGGACCGTATGCCTCTGGTAGAGAAATGCTGACGCTCTGACTTTGCAGGAATCGAAGAGCTTACAGCATTCAAAAGCAGCTTTTTTTCCTGAGGTGGTTTGAAAAATCAATTTGATTTTCACCCAACGTACAATAAGATTCTTGCATTCACGTAGGACTAAGGAAAGCTGTTGCCTGGAGGCAAGAATAAGTTCAACCACGGACCAAATGAAACAAGCAGATCTTGCCATCAATTCAGAAAAATGAGCTGGGCTCTTCAAGGGCTGTCCCAGAGGAGTATCAATAAAATAAAATAAACTCCTTGCCGGAGGGTGTTGTCCAGGCCAGTAGCATAGCAGGCTTCGAAAAGGGACGGGATGGATTTTTGAAAGCTAGGTTCATTAAGGGCTACTCGTTGGGTTGGTCGGGGGTACAAGACCCTTGCCTGTGGGAAGCTGGGTGGGGGAGGATGGCAGGAAATGGATGACTCCATTGTAACCGGCTGCGTACTCCTGAGGCAACGGAGGCTGGCCGCTGTTGGAGACAGAATGCTGGAGAGACATTGGTGTGACCCAATAAATGGCACGTCTTACGTTCTAATTAATCAGCTACTCATTCCCCCACCCCTTGCTTCCCGCCTCCAGAGGGGGTGCTGTGCATTCTGGGGAAGTCAGGCTTATGTTTTCATTCATTCGGTAATTCTTGATGGGTGATGGGGGAAAAGCACAGAAATGAGATGAATCTTGTTGGCCTCTCCCACAAAACCTTTGGGAGCCCCGTAGGTTTTTTGAAAAGTCGATTATTGTAAAACTTCCCTTTCTGATCCATCCTTGACTTTGCCCCCAAGCCTTGTTTACCCAGAAGAACATGAACATTGCCAAGCAGATCCAGAGCGTTGAGTTCACGACTTTGTCTGACGTCACTTTCAGATGTGGAGCCCCAAAGTGATCCACAGTGGAAACACCAGAGTGCTTCTACCGCTAATCGCCTTAGGGTCACCGCCAGTCAGGTCCATTCAGATGTCATGGAAATCGCCAGTGCAGCCTAGTGGTAAAGCGCAGGGTGCATGGGATCCGCTTGTTCCAAGCATCATCCTCAAGCGATCTACCAGGACCTCTCTTGGACGCTCCAGGTAGGGACCCCTCCTGCTGATTCCTAGCTCCAGTGCACCTTAGTAACTAGTTTCAGGAGTGGAGAGGAGGCCTTTCCTTCAGAGAGAGTCTGTCCTGCCACACTGGAGGAGCTCCCCTAGCCTACCTCTTCCCTGGAGACACTCCCTGGAGTGCTGGTCCTGCTCTCCTCCCCAGAGGTGATCTCTGAGAGGCTGTTCTCCTCTCCCCGCACTTTGATCTACTAGAGACAGTACATCATAATCTATAGGGGTGGGACTCTAGGGGGATTACCGGATACCGGATTTACCTGTATCAGATCTCCCGATACCAGATTTTGAACATTGCCGATTTACTGGGTTTTTAACATTGCGGCCGTTGTTAAATGGCGGCGATGTAAAAAATCCGGTGAAGCCTGAAATATTAAAAATCCGGTATTCCAATACCGGTAAACATCGGTATTATCAGATTAATCGGATACCGGCCATTATTGGTATTATCAGATTAATCCGATACCAATAGTCCCACCTCTAATAATCTACCTCTTGGCCATCATTGTGATAACGTATTTGACTTTGACCTCGGAGACCAGTGTTCAAATCCAGTGACCCGCCCTGAGCCTAAGGGAAAGGATGGGATACAAATTTAAATTAATCAATCAATCCTCTTAGGCATGAACTCACTGCGTGGCCTTGGGCAATTCATTCTCTCTCCGCCTCAGTTTCCTGTCTGTAAAATAGGAATAATAATGACCTACCTCACAGGGTTGATGTGAGAGTGGACTAGATAAAGATTGTTTAGTACGTTGAATATTGAAAGAGCTATAGAGGTGAGGAACTGTAATTGTCTGAGAATCTTCTATCCAAATCAGAGGTTGATGATGGCTGAATAACCCCTTTGAAGCTACACTGAGCTCTTCTTCAGGCAGGTATGAAAAGAGCAGAGCTCAACCTTGTCACTCTGACCTGAAAAAGAGCTTCAGAAACTTGGTACCATCTCACTAGCAGAAGTTGGTCTAATGAAAGATATCGTGGTAACCCCCTCCGACTCTCCTCTGTCATTTGGGAACTCTGCAGCAACGACTGTACAATCAAAGCACTCTTTCAAGGGAAGTGAGAGAGTAGAATCTGGAAATTCCAAAAATCAAAATAGCCAAGTTAGCGGCATCCCATTCTGTTGGTATTTTCAATCCTGAGCTCAGTCTTCCAACTTGGACACGGGTAGCTTTTCTCTGAGGGTCAACTTAAGTACGTTTTGAAGGATCTGATGGTTTTGTTTGCTGTTTTTGTGCAGAGACGTTTTGGTTTTGTGTTAGAGCCCCGGTTCTTGTGTCTTGCTACCAGCAGGATCATGCCTTTAGCTAGATTATATTTGGCATTCTCTCTCGTGGGAGCCAGGGACTGGTGTTGGTTTTATAGTCTGATATCAAACCAGAAAATAGTTGTAAACAAAGATCTGCGTTCCCCCTCTCTGTGTCCACAAGGTCTTGGCAGTTGGGGGCAGAGAACCAAGCTGGGCAGAGTGTGTAACCAAGTAGGGTGTGAGTTAATTTACTCCTAGGTGCGAAGGATTAAATATTAACATTGGAGAGACTGATAACTAAGAATGTGTGCCTGGTGGCACATATTTGCCCTGCATACCCATTACACACCATCAGTCCAGGCGTACATGTCTGCTCACACAAAGCCTGACTTGTGAACATCTTGGAGTTTGCCAGACAAAATCGCCTTCCACCAAAATACCGATGTTCAGAAGCACACCTTAATTTCATTAGCACTAGGCCTTGATCGTGCTCTCATCCTTTTGCTGCTGTTGTTTGTTGTTGTAATACCGCCCCGAGCTGCCCTGCGGCAGGAGGGGCGGAGGTAATAAGGTTTTAAAATAAATAAATACATAAAATAAATGGGAACGTTGCCATTTGAATCAGTGGAAGGAGTATCTTCTTTTACACCCAGATTTCACAACCCTCACTCACATTGGTTACTCCTGTATCTTGCCAATAAATCCATGGATACCAATGAGAGGAGCATGTCCCTGCTGGAGATGAGAGTTCAAACGGGTACCCAGAAAAATGGGTAATCAATTTTGCAGTATCTGAAGCATCTCAGATGGTTAGGGTATGTAACTGTACCCGTTAGCGACCCATTTGGGGCACCTGTTGACCCATCTTACTGTTTTGTTGCTTCGGTTTTTTCCCCCATGTTTCCATAATTTCCAGACTTTGGGGCATTGTGGGCACGTGGCCTGGAAACCAATTTTGCCCTTTTACCATTGCTATATGCTGGGAATGATGAAATGGCGGAAAGTTGGAAACCTAGAAAGATAGTAATATGGAAAGTTGGGATGAATCAAGGAAAACTGAAAAATGGTTACTAATGGTACTACCTGGAATATTGGGAAGTCAGATACCCGTCTTGATACATTGTTACCAATTGGGTAATGACCAGCTACTCCAAAACGTGGGTGGTATCTGTGTGTACTGAATTGACTATCAATTTCAGTTCTCCGGGCGATGCCTGTGGCTCATTACACGGCTGCACAAGTAGGTTGGCTTCGGTCCCCACTGGCATGGCAATCGTTTGCAAATTTGGAAGTCCCAGGGGGTGACTAATTGGTGTGAGCTTCCCGCACCTCAACAATGGCTATGGTGGTTTTGGAAACGCAAGTCTGCAGTTCACAGCCCGTCTGTGGGCCATTGACTGTGGTTTTGCAGTGGTCCACAGATCCCAGTTGGGATTAGCAATGATGGACTTGCTCCCCTAGGCCCATGTCCAAACATCTCCCGGGTACAAATCACTGTCTCAAACTCCATTGCTCTCAGCTTGATCAGAGAAGTAAAGTAATGAATGGATGTTTATACCATTTATTTATTTATTTGAATTTATATCCCGCCCTATCTCAGAGGAAGTATTTATAAATAAATCAAAACCGATAAAAGTCCCAACTCCTGTCCCTGCCAGCCAAAAGCTTGGCCAAGTAAAGACGTCTTATGGTGCTTCTGGAAGACAATCAGACTGGGGGTTTTGTGAACCTCTGGTGGGAGGGAGTTCCATAAGTACCGAGCAGCCACCAGAAACATCTTTCTAAGTGCCAGTACAAGGCAGACTTGATGCATTAATGAAACTTACAATAGGGCACTCCTGGCTGACCCCATGGGGGTGGTGCCTACAGTCAGCTAGGAGGGACCTCTTCTTACAAGTTCCATCCCTCCACCAAGGCCGTATGGCCAGGGCATGTAGAGAATCGTTCTCAGTGACTGCTCCACAACCCTGGAACTGCCTTGAGCTTCACCAAAACGCAAACCTGCGCATCTTCCAAAGACAGTGTAAGGCCTCTTGAGATTGTAAGCTCTCGGGCAGGAACTGTCTATCTTATTTTTTGTAAAGCGCCAAGTACATCGCTGGCACTATGTAAATGCTTATAATAATAATAATAATAATTAATAATGGGTTTTATTTTTGTATACTTTTACGTGTGTGTGTGTGTGTGTATTGTCATTTACCCCGAGCCTTCGGGAAACAGTGGACCAGAAGTCCAAATAAGTAAAGATAGGGATTCCAGACCATTTAGGGCTTTATAGGTGAAAACCAGCACCTTGAATTGTGCCTGGAAAGCTATTAGAAGCCAGTGCAGTTTCAGAAGCATCAGTGTAATGGACTCTTGGCAACCCACCCCAAAA